>VZRE01008015.1:0-89060 GCA_013396775.1 Cephalopterus ornatus
CCATTTTCTTCTAGAAATCCTACAGTTCAGCATTGGTCATGCTCAGGCCTTGCAGCCAGGTCTCCATTACTTCTCTCACCAGGGACAGTAAATTTAAGTTACCCCAAAGGTCTATTTCAGCCTGCAGTTCTCAGTTTTTATCATACCTTTTCATTTATCCTCAGGATTTATTCTTCTCCCACACAGGGCAGCATGAGCCTGGCTCTGTTCTTAGATCATGACATTTTATGTCCTGGGAAAGAAGAGAGGAACAACCAACCCAGCTCTTACTAAATAACAGAGTGACTGGGGCTAGTACTTCTTCAGAGCCACCCCACACCAATTCAGTCTTGTTTCACAAATCATTCTTCACTCTCAGTCTGGTTCATCCTTTCCCTCTCTTATCTACTGAGTCTTGGCACCTTCTGTCCCTCAAGCCACCATTGCAGCCTAACTCCTAGCAGAAGACAGTGGAGAGAAGCTGCTTCCCAAGGCTTCTGATGGGTTGAGAAGAGGCACTTCTAAGTGCATTCTCCCTTCCCATCCCCTGGGAGACACTCAGACTCTCCTCAGCGTCACCCTCTTTTAGTCTCCAGTTTGAGAATCACTGGCAGAAGTTTCAGATAGTCACACAATGCAGGAGACAAGACTGCCTAGTGATGGTGGTTTGAGCAGAGATTTCACATGCTGTCCACGTAATGGAAATGTGCTGAGGTTTTACTTGGGATTTCTTGCAGTAGTGGCACAACACTGTTTGTTCACCCCCTTCAGCACTACCCCTAGCTCATGCTGCCTCAGTCATACATCTGTTGGGAAGTCCCGTCTTTCTAAACCCCAGCCATTTTTTGCTTGAGGACCACGATTCCTGCCTGTTAGACAGGTCTTGCATTAAGTTTCATGCCGGCAGCCTGACAGTAACATTTCTCATATGACCCCTCTCCTCAAATGGTCTGATAAAGAGCAAAAAACCTAACCATGCAGCGGATGATAAACGGCACACTGAGGAGCACCTGCCTGGCTCCCAGAAGCTATTTATCAGGCTCTCTTAATGCAAGCTAACAGGACTAGAACATGCAATCGGCATAAGAGCTTCCAAGCCTGACACTAAAAGGGGAGACATCACATGGTGCAGCAGGGGAGCCAGGACTCCTTCCTTAGCTCATTGTATGGATTACCCCTTTAAAGACAGAGAAGGGGAATGCTGGAGGAAGGGGAGGCTTTCTCATTTTAACAAATAGCTTTTCAGCCACCGCAAATGATTTCTGCAAAGCTATTAGTTCACTCTTTTTTTCCCTCCACAGATAAAAAAAAAAAAAAAAGCCAAAAAAACAAGAAAGAAAGAAAAGAAAAATCCCTGAAATTGATTCACCATCTATAAATAAAAAAGAATCAATAGTAAAATTTCTAGCTAATTTCCCTCTCCCTCCTCTCCCCTTGGACTATTTGTTATCTTAGAAATACTTGTCTGGGAGAAAAAAAAAGAGAAACATCATCGATTCCAGATTGCGACGTGCTCCTCCGCCTTGCCCTGCAGCCCTCCTCTCCTCTTCTCTCCTCTTCTCTCATCGTGTGGAGAGAGACTGGTCCTTCGGATGAGCCTGGCTCCTCTTCTCTGGCTTGCTGCCAGCATGGCTGTTCCCTGGGCCCCGCTGGGCAGTGCATTTGAAGTGCGGCAGTCTGTCCTTCCTGCCAAAGGAAGAGAGAGAGGACAGGTATTGTCAGGCACTGCGGCGTTGCAGCAGCAGGTGCGTGTGTGTGGGGTGCGCTCTGAGGAGAAGCCATGTGCGAAGTCTCACAGTGAAGTGCATCTGCAAGGAAGGCTTTGGCAGCTCGACACAAATTAGGGGTGGTTAAAGACCAGCTGGTCCCATCATCCTCTGGCCAGAGCAGGGTTAGTCCTTCCAGGAGGCTTCAAGGGCTTTGTGCTAGCTCTGAGCTCTCCAAGAGAAGGGCCCCACTGCTTCCCTTTGGGTGAGGCACTTACCACTGTTTTCTCCTTGTGGTGGTGCATCCACTCAGTCACGACACTCTTCACTGTGGCTCCCGTGCGCCTGAAATGTTTCTGCTCCTTTCTGCTCATTAACAGCCCTCCTATCACTGTGAATATTTCCTTCAGGGGCATATACCATTCACAGGACAGCTGGGCTCACGTGTCTGCTCACCACTGGGTTGCCCCCACTGCCAGAGGTGTTCACAGCTGGGTCAGACTCTTTGGTGACAGACTCTCACTGCGTGGCCGGGGAACACCCAACACATGATGCCAGTGCTCCCAGCATCCAGACCAGTGCCTTCAAAGAGCTCAGTGTGACACTGCTATTTCATCATTCCCGTTAACTCCAATTATCTAGCAGTCATGCCAAACTTCAGTTGTCACTAATTAACTGGAGTCTGGCGCTTCCAGTGCACCTTTCAGGCTACAGCCCTAGCAGAGCAGTGGGAGTTCTACTACTGGCCTCCAAAGAAACCAGGGTTATGCTAAATAAAAAGTGATGCCCCAGGAGTTCACAGGTCTGAATCTGAATCACAGAACTGATCTCCTTACAACCCAGCACCACAGAACCAGCTCCCCAGCTTCCTGCAGCTTGTCTGAGGGAAACACCTGCTTTGTAAAACTTTGGTTCCTGGTAAGCCTAACTCCTTGTTTCCCAGACAAAGAATTCCTGGGCATGTGTTTACAATGTGCATGATGAATGTTTGCTACTTTAAGGAAAAGTAAATATCTATTATTAGTTAATTCTGTAACATTTCTATTCTATTTACTTATAAAGCTTCTTTGCTTACAAGCCTTAATTAAAATCCTCCATCTCACAGCCCAGCACTCTTGCTGCCTCTCCTCCCTCCAGGTCCTGACACACTGGTCACAGCAAGATGGGCACAAGTGACCGGACAGCCTCAGCCCTGGGCTGGCTGTCTGGGCAGAGCAAGGCCTGGGCGAAAGGGGTCACAACTCACACCATTGTAGCAAGAGCCTTTGCTTTGATGAGAGGCTGAATGGCAAAGGGGGTGGGTCCTGCAGCATCATCCCTCGCTCAGGGTGGCTCAGCCAGCACCAGGATATCCCAGAGCCGGAAGCTTCACTTCACAGCCCCTTGCCAGCACTGTCAAGTCTCACTGGGTCTGAAAAAGTGCCTCTGAGACAAACACTGGACCAGGAGCCAGAGGAACCAGCTTTGGCTGCCTGCTGACAGCAAGGCAGCCCTATAACCCTGCCTGTGGACTGCCAGTGGGGAGAGTGGGGTCCCTCCAGACTCATCCCAAAGCAGCACCAGCTCTTAGCAGCCATCACCAACCCCTGCAGATATACCTCAATAGCTTCTCCTTTGTAATAGCACAAAATCTGACTATCCACCCCACTCCAAGGAAGGTAATCAAACCATGCTGTCAGCCTTGTTCACACCAGCCAAGGGGCTTCAGTGAGCCTTTGGGGAGCCCCCTCAGACAGCTCTTGGCCCCTCCAATACCTGCCATGCCCTGTTGATTTTGTTCATTCACCCCCCACTACTGTGGCAGGACACAGATGAGAAGGTCCTCTGCTTGTGCCTCATCCACTCTTTGAGCTCTCAGTCTGCTCCCTCGAAGACCAGTTATCTTGACTCTCCTTGGCAGCTGCAGACCTCGGGCAGGCTGGTGTCGGTGCTGTACCAAATCATACTGAGACTCAAACACTGGGAAGGAGAGGTCCCGTCTGTCACACAGCCATGTTACCAAAAGTGAAGGCCATGCAGCAGACCTGGGGAGAACTGAAAAGAGCATAGATGAAAACCCAGGTCTCCTGATCTCTCCACCCTGACACTCACCCCAAGGAATCGTGCCCCTCTAAAACTGCTGGTTGTAGTGACATAGAGAAATCTGCCTTCCTCACCACACAGGCGTGTGTTTGTCAGTGCTTCTGCTTTTAGTTGCAAAAGGAAGTTTTAATATACATTTTAAAATAATTGAAATAATGCAGGGGCTGATGGGGCATACAGGGCTTAGAGGGCTTTGCCTCCACCAGCCCTCTCCTCCTCACCACTGTCACAGTTGCCTCTAGTTCAGCATCTACTGCATCTCCGCAGTTCAGTCACCAACCTAAGGCACAAGTGGTATTTTGAAGAGAAACACTGAGACAAAAATAAATAAATTAGAGCCCTGGAAGGGAGACCTGAAAGGCAGAGTGAAGTGAGAACAAGCGGTTTCTCTGGTTGTGTGTATAATTACACTGACATGTTCCTAGACAACGCCAGAGACCCAAACACAGCAGCAGCTGTGGACCAAATGGAGAATCACGCAAAACATTGGAAAGCCAGCCAGCCAGTCCATTCCTTGCCCTGGGGCTGCATCAGCACTGCCCATGTCACTGCTGACATCCTGCCTGCCTGCTCCCAGGGCACAGCCAGTGCCGGACAGGCGGGCAGGGCTGAGTTCCTGGCTGGCTGTGCCGGTGCTTCCATACCGGCCTCATTTCTCTGCACCCACTCATCCACTCCACTGGAACACCACTGCGGAATGTCATTCCCATTCTCCTCTGTGCAAGTGAAGGAAATTATATAATACAAAATACGTAAAGAGGATAAAAATGGGTCTTAAACTTTCTTCCTTTTTCATGATTTGACTAACACAGAAAAGGAAATCTTGCCATACCAACAGCACTTACAGGTGGGATTTTTAGGCACTCGTCTTTTTGTAGCCATCCACTGAACTGAAGGATTATGAGTATCAACCACTCTGTTCACATCAAGTACTTGTGACAAAGTGTTTTTTTGGGACCTACAGCCAGCTGAGAGACAGTCACAATCAAGCCACAGCCCTGCTACATGTTCATCGCACAGACAACAGTTAATCTTGCAGCCATGCAAACTGTTTTGCAAATTTAAATCTCAGAGGCATAGCAATTACAATACCAAATTTATACCACATCTCTCACTCAACTAATTGTACATCCAAAAAATCACCACTTGAATAATCTGAATACATTCACCTTTACAGCTAAAAAAACCTCTGCTACATGCTTGATCTCAACACAATTTTGAGTTACAGAACCCCATGGGAAAAAATGCCAACCTCTGATTTCAACAGGAAAATTGCTTCTATCTAAATACAGCAGATGCATAATTCACACTAAGGCCTAACAGCTTGTTGTTCCCAGTGATGCTCTTTTTTACACTCTGCAAAATGGGGACATTGCTATTGCTGCCCGTAGCTCTCCCAGCCCCTCAACAGGAGGACAAGCCCAATATACATCTACTCTGAATGCACTGTACACGATCACATCCAAAACAATTGTACCTGGATTTCTAATTGGTAGGAAATCTTAAAGGTTTTAAAATCAATCAGCAGACATACAAACTGGGTGGATGTTTTGAATGAGCTGAGCTTTACAGAGCCACCACCACAGGCACACTTGTGCCACTGTGGCATTTTAAGCTCTTGCACATGCACATTTTTTGACTTTTGTTTCCATCTGGTGAAGCAAGGTGAGGTGGGGAGATTTGAGTTAGCGACTTTGCAGCTGGTGTATTAAAGAAAGTAAAAATAGAAGTCTTGGTGTTTAAATTGTTGCAAAGGGAGGAGAAAATTAAGTTATTCGAGCCATGTGAGTGGGATCGAAAATGAGTCATCAAGGCTGGAAAATGGGTAACCTCTGATCCCTGAAATGAAGAAATGTGGCTACTGTCATGTTGCTGCTGATCTAATTTTTACACTTTCCCCTCCATCCTGAGGAGACACGTTTCCACTGCGTCCATGGCACCAAACAATCAGCGCCTGATCACTTCCAATGCTTCACTCTCAGGGATGCACAATTAACCAGTGCCATGTTTGACACTGCAAGGGGAGCGCAGTATTTTCTGGGAGTGCCTGACAAGTTTCAGTCGTAAAGAACACAAACCAAATGACCCAGCAGATAATGACAGCCATTGCCCTGGCAGTTAGATAATGTGCATGCTCCAAAGCAAGGCCAATTAGAAGCAATAAAAACAAATTTGAAATGTTACAGCAAAGGTCTTTTTTTTTTTCAAGCGGTCACCAGCACCTATTTCCAGTAAGTGAGCATATAGTCATTCTTGCCAGGAGACCACCCATCCATTACAGCAGATTGCGGTTTCCGGGCCTTACAAACCCCACTAATGTGGTGTGTGGAGAATCCCAGCACTGCCTGGAAATCTCACGAGGTCCGTATTCTGTGGTTTTCCCTTTCTGAATGCAGGGGCTGGTCCATGCTGCTTATAGAGAAGGCAGATATTAGAGCCTGCTCCCCAGGAGAGTGTGCAGATGTCTCTCCCTTCACCACAGAAGGGATCCTTTACTTGCCATCCATCCCTCAGTTCCCAGCCTCTCTCCCCAGCTCAGTGCAGCAAGACACACCTGCTTCATCCAGGAGACAGTATACAGAGGCAGGAATAATTGGCTTGTGACTGGAGCCACACTATCGCACAATCAATGCACGTGGCTCACACGCAGCCACCCTTGTGTATCTTTGCTGGCCCTGGAGCAGGAAGCTGCAGAGAGGATGGGCATAGGTTTTGTCTTGCCTCCTGTCCTCCCATTTCCTAAGGAGCAGCAGGAGAATAATGGATTTCACTTACCTGAGGAGATGTAGCAGAAAATGACAGTCTCTTGAGCTTGTTCAAGGGAGCAATACAATACTGGGATTCACGGGCTGTGTGCATCACACATTACCCATGTCAACCCACCCTTCACCTAAGTCCCTATCTCTGCTTTCAGAGCTGAGTGCATTGTCCTGCCCTTTAGTAATACAGGAAAAGCCCATACCAGGGTGATGCATGAAGTAAATCTGCTTACTGAGCCCTGGCTTCCTCAGAGCAACAAGACCAGGGAAGAAAAAGGAAAGCAGGTGGGTATCTGCAACTGTACCTTTGTGAGGATGCCTGTGAGAGCTAATCCAAATACATTTAGGGTATAAATGCAAAGCTGATTAGTGAAACCACAGCAAGGTCCTATGTGGATATGCTCCTTCAGAATTAAAGTAGCCATAATTCAATTTATTCATTTAGCTCATTTCCAAAAAGTAAATTAAGGTGGAGTAAATTAAATTAAAACAGCTGACAGCACCTTCATTTTGAAAGGGATTGTTAACATGGACCCAATCTACTTCATGCAGTAATGCATATTATGTTCTCCTGCTAGGCCACCCATCAGGCAGACTGGCTCCCTGTCCTTAAGTATTTTTACACACCCTCTGAAAGCAGGACCAAGCTGGACGTGTATTTGGGTGTTTGCATGTGCTTAAATCCAGGGTAAAATCCCTGCATCTGGCATTCTGTTTCCCAAGTGTTTGAGAAGCTAATTGTTGTAATGAGGAATTTTGGTGAGGCCTCTGCTGGGAGCTGGCCAAGCACTACACATCTCCCTAAACTCCATAAATGAATCCTTTTCACTGAACCCACGCAAATGTGTCACCGTTCAAAACCTGGAAGGTGTTCTTTAACGACAGCTACAAGTATCAAGAGTTCCATAAAACATGCAGACGTGTGTGGGAGTGAGCTGACAGATTATAATTACCAATAAAGAAGGGGGAAAAAATGCAAAAAATTAATTTTTGAGGCAAAACATATAATTTGCTTTTAAACCTTAGTAGTGCTCCCATTACGAATACAATTTACAGACATGGAAATCAGCTTGAAGTTGTTTGAATCTTCAGCAGTTTTGAGGTGCTTTTTTGGTTGGTTTGGGTTTTTTGTTTGTTTTTTCTTTCTTTTTTTTTGTTGGTTTGTTTTTGTGTTTTGTTGTTGGATGGGATGGGGTTTTGTTTGTTTGATTAATTGTTTTGGGGTTTTTGTTTGGTTTTGGCTTTTTTTTTTTTTCTTTTTAATTTTCCTTTTAAGGAAAAATCTACAGACCATCAAGAGATGATCAAGCAATTAGTATTTTTAGACACTCCTATGAGCTTTGCACTGTTTGAACACGTAGGGAGCCAGGTAAGACAGCCCCGCTTGTCCCTACAGAAGTGATACAGCTATAGGGCACCCATGGACCAGGTCCTTGAGACAGGTTGCAGTCCTCCTGCCAAGGAAGCTGGGATGGTAATGGGTAGCTTTTTTCTGCCCTCATTCCATTTCCTTCCCCTACAAACTGCAAGGTGTTTTGCTGATCTTTCAAATTTGTTGTAAAACAATTTTTCCTGTTTATTACACCCTGCTCTCCTCTCAGCCACTGAAAATGGTGCGGGAAAAGACAACAAGACAATGATTTAAGTTTGGGAGAAGTGAGCTGGGGATGGCAGCAAACAGAGCTCCTCAGGAATGACAAGAAGCCATCTCTATAAAGCAGAGAGGTGGCTTCACTCCCAGCTCTCACATCAGTCATGGCCAGGTCAAAGAAAGCACTACCAGATGCAGGCGAAACCTCAAAAAACCATGAAGGCAGAGATTAGAAGTGTAGAGAGGAGTTTTTCTGAAACATAGGAAGAGGTGAACTGGGAAGAACATCCCAGAGCCCGTGGAGCAGAGGGACCCACCTATAGCACATGCCAGAGAGCAGCACATCCCTGGGATGGTATCAGTCTGAACCCATAAGGCACACAACCTCTGGACACAGATGTTTAGTGTCGAGATGGGGCTCAAAACTTGAAAGGCAGAGTTGTCCTGGCAGAAGGACCTGCCTTTGATCAGCCTGTGCCCACACACAGAAAGATTTTCCCCAGCTCCACCCAACGTGATGCACAAGACGGTGCCCATCGGCTCTGAGGAGGATGGGACAGTCCCATGTGCCTATCCAGCCTGTTGGATATGCAGCTGTGTGTTCATACATCATCATTAAGGCTGCAAAGTCAAGAAGCAAAAGGGGGAATTGCCAGAATAAAGGCTGTCAGAGCAATTTTAATTCAACCTCCTGGCGGATATGCCTTCTGATGGGGTCTTTAATTACCTCATCACAGTCTACTTTTTCTTCAACAAGGCTGCTGCTTTATTCAGGGCACGACAGACAGACGGCAACTAATGAAGGGCCAGTCAATATTTTGTTCTGTCCTTCTTTTCATTCAGTGTGTGGCCCCAGGCATTATTTGCCGCATGCCGTCAAATCCCCTCTCTTAGAATTATTCATCTTCTCCTGGCCTTTTCTCTCAAGTGAATCAGTGCAGCAACTGTGAGCTTCTCATACAGGAAGACATTTCTTTTCCAGCACTCCTGTGAGCAGAGCACCTGGGTTTTACCAACTGGAAAATATGGGGCAGGCATGAGCTGCAGAATGCTCCACCAGCGAGGCCCAGGTGGGATTTTTCAGGGTACCCACATGGTGTCTGTTCAAATCCCAGCTTCCCTAATCTCAGCCAGAGCTGTTTGCGGACTCAGCACTTCAGTGCGTTCAGAATATGAGAAACACGGAACTTGTGGCTCTCAGAGAAAAAAATGTCAGTAGTTTAAAGAGGTGAGATCTCCTTTGCTGATGCTGTGCTAGAGCAGGGCTCTGCTGCAACGTGAACCAGAGTCAAAGAACAGAGCAATGCTGATATGGGCAAAGGGATGGACTTCAGTCCATTCAAAGTGACTGAAACTTGTGAATTTTTCAGCAAAAAATCTGCTTTCTTACCTTAGCCTTTCTCTGTAACAGCTGTCCTCAGCTTTCTTACAAATTTTTCAGCTTTACTAACAATTTCAGTGGAGGACATTTCTCACTTTCAACTCAAGCAATCTTAACCTTTCCTTTGGCACAAGTAGAAAGAGGCGAGAGCAGGACGGGGACTCAGTAAGAGGAAGAGCTCCCTGTGCCACTGCCAGCATCAGAGGGAGCCCCACTCAAATGGTTTCCAGTGACCGCACTGGGATCAGAACTCACTGGTCACTAAATAGCTTAGAAAAGGACAGTATCAAGAGGAGAGGAAGGTCATGAACCTTCATTGCTGCCTGACAGCCCCTTTTTGCACTGGGCTCTCCTGCTCTGTGCCCACTTAACCCGCCCTTTGTGCCCAGGATGGGCTCTCCCGAGCCTCTCTCAAGCACGTCTAAGTGGCGGCGCTCTCTTCTCCAGCAGCTTCTGTAGGCAGCACAGAGTTCTCTCTTACCCTGCTAGAAATTCATGGGCCTGCTGGCTTGTCACGCCAGAGAACATCCAGCATTTTCAGCAAGGCTTTTAATTCATTAGCTCACATAGGAAAATATTCTAACCTTCCTGCCCTCCCCAGCTGAGTCATTGACGCTTTCCTATCGTGCCGCAGACACATCACCTTCAGGATAATAATTGCTTAGCACGCTGATAACAGGGGACATTATCTTTCTGAACTGGGTGTTTGTTTGGGATCACAGGGTCTCCCTGTGATGAGGGCTGCAGGACACATTGGGGTTACCGTTGAAAACAAGTCCTGACCTCCCCTTGCAGGCTGTGGGGGACCCTGTATGGTCACCGGGCTTGCTCCCAAGGGGAACTGGCGGAATGCTGGGGGAAGCACTTGACCCAAGGGCTTCTGTAGGCAAGAGCTGCTGGAATTTAACCACAGGTCCAGCCAACCAGTTGGATTCACTTACAGGCACATAAGCACATTATACACAGAATCACAGAATACAGATATAGCTATTGCTCTTGACTTCTTGAAGTAAGCTGCACAAGCAGAGGATACCTTACCTCCAGCCTCAGTCTTGGTTCTGTAACCAGAGCTGTTGCATCAGTTCTTGCCTCTTGCTCCAGATGATCCCAATTCAGTTCCCACTGAACCACCTGCGTTGCCCATACTGCAAGATGGCTGCTGTCTGGCAGCCTGACTGCATGGACAACTCTTGAAAGGTGCCTGAATTTGGGTACCAGCCCTATTTCTGCCTCTGAGGTCCATCTCCTTTCTGTGCCTAAATTTCCTTCTCTGAAACACAGTGATTCCAACATAAACATTTCCTTCGTTAAGATCTTTCTGTCAGATGTGCTCTGCAAGTGTTGCAGGTTGTTGCTATTTCCAGGCCTATCATTATAACACATTTTGGCTGCACTAATTCCCTCAAACAGAAATTGTTCTGCCTGTAGTAGGCTGGGACAAAGCAGCCAATTAGTTGTCCCTTACACGTTTATTAACTCTGCAGCTTTCTTTCAATGAGTATGTGGAATCTGGTAATGTTTTAATATATTTTCATAAACTGTGGGCACAACATGTCCTGTTTCAAGCTAATAACCGTGCCATATAATTAGTCCTGATTACACAGATATTTTGTATCATTTTACATATTCCAGTTCTTTCCTAGTGCCACTGCCTAGCCAAGGCATATTTAAAGCTGCAGCCATCTCCCTTCTGTTTCCCAGCAGTTTGCAAGATTTCCTTTTGGAGAGGTTTGCAGTTAACAGCTTCAAAGAACAATTTCATTTCACTGGTGTACATTTTATATATATATACAAGCACCGATCAAATGTCAGGTGACAAAGCCCAGGATAGAACTAGAAGGCATTTGTCTACTTGCAGGGAAAAGCTGTTATTTGAAAGCCACCAGGAAATTAACAACATGAATCTTTTAAAATCTATTCCTTAAACATCTGTTGGCATTGGGCTGAACATTTACCTTATTTAGGATTTTACTGTGAGGTAGCACTTCCCAAACAAAAGATCTCTCACCCCGTTAGGCTCTGGTGGGGGAACGAGAAAAATTTGCTCTGTGCAACCCGATTGTAGATGTGTATCTTTCCCTGCTGGCGTGGCTGTCTCTATAGAGATGGACATGGATATTTGATGAGATTAAAATGCTTCAGTTACCACTGTCAGTGGTTCTTTAATTTAAAATGAAGAAAGCAAACAAACATTCGTTTTGATGAGGTAACTGAATGATGCTGCGGAAAAGCACTTTGCTGTCAGGTGGTAATTAGGTTCAGTAATAGTTGTGGGTTTTTAGCCTTGGAGGCTGTGGCCCCTGGGAGTCTGAGAGAAATGATACATTCAATTTCCGGAGGAGAGGAAGATGCTGGATGCTTTTCTCTGCTAACCCTGCAGGTCTCTGCAGATAAGAGCATTCAGAACTGCAGTGCTGACAATCCTCCTTGAGCCAGCCTAAACTGTGGCGTCAAGATCACAAACAGAAAAGGGAGATGGGCTCAAAGCAGGGTGTTTAAACACCTGATGCAGGCAGCCTGGCTCTGACCATATATATGAGGAGCTGCCAGAATGGCTGCAATGAGAGGATTTTTAAAGCCTGCAGAAGGAGCTCCAGCAATTGCTCTCTGGTCTGGGCTGATATTTGTAACAGCCTTCTTACGGCATCGCTAGAAAATCTTCAGTGGGAAGGTCTTCCTTTGCAAACAAGTAACTGTTCCAACAGCTACTTTTTTAAGGGAGGAAAAAAGTGGGGAGAAGGAGGGAGTGAATCTCAAGGCTCAGCTGCCTCCCTTGCCAATTTGGAATTGCCTTTTCCATTGCAAAACAGAAATCATATTTGGTTGTGCTGTTAAGAGTTGAAACCCAAATGAAACATTGCAACTGATCCAAATTCATTTAACTGGAAATTTTGAGTTTTGGGGCATTATTGCTATTTTCTCAGAACAGAGGCAAATTCTGAATATGGTGTTTTCCATGAAACAGGTGCTCTGGTTCCTGCTCTGCTTCTCTCTTCATGCTGCTACACAGCTTTTCCAGTTCAAGGAATGATGGTTCTCAACAAACAGTTCAGCGGTGTCTCCCCTGCTCCTCACACAAGCTAAGGGACACTGAAAGGACTCAGCTGGCCAGCACCAGAGACAGGCCAGCAGTGTTTCAGGGAGTCAAGCTTAGGCATTTCATACCTTTGTGCATTGCTCACCAGTGCCTTACTTCACATCCTACTTCCCTTTGGACTAACATCCACTGAGCTGGTTGTAAAACTGGAGTGAGGACTTACAGCAAGAGGGGATCCCCAGGTAAAATGTCCCAGCTGGACTGGCAGAAGGAAACTGCCACCTGGCTGCCAGCCCTGCGGCAGGTCCAAGGGGAGATGGAGAACTCTGCCTTTAGCACAGGCTTGCCACTAATTTCCTGAAGCACTGAAAAAGTTTTCACTTCCAGAATTAAAACTTTGCAAAGTAAAGTGTGTCTGATTCACTCTCAGGAGATAAATGAAGGGTAAGTCCATTAAAGATCCTGGTGTGAGATTGGTGTACAGCAGACAGAATTCAGGAAAGATACCGATATCTCCAAAATCCTCTGAATATTTTTTCAGACATAAACCAGGTATCTTTCCTGAACATAAATGCTTTATTTCCAAATGGAATTTCAATAAAATAAGCACAGTTAGACTAGCACGCTTATTATAAAGCCGTAATGCAGTAGAACTGAAGTTTAGTCATGAAAGGTATTAAAAAAGCAGCCCTGCTAAAGCAAGAGAAATTGCTTTCTGACCTACCGAGTTTTAGGAGTAGTTCCTAGTGGTCTCTCCACCAAGGAGTTCAGCCTGTAGTAATCCAAGAACGTCCTGGCCACGTTTCTTCCAAGCTTCATATCTAGGAGTTCTTAATTAAGGAACATTTTTTAATCATTAATAATAATAATAATAATAAAAGCAGCATCTAAAGGTAAATTATTGCTATTTAATGCAAGAGCAAGTTTTACATTAACCATCCCACAGCGCTCAAGCTTCAGGCAAAATGACTTATGCAAGCAGATAAGGTGGGGATCATCTTGTTTGCTTCTTGTTTTCAGAGGCAGATGCTGCATAAGATCACAGACAGGAGGAAACAATCTCCCTTTCCCCCTACGCCTGGTTGCAGATCCCTGTGGTTCTCATGAAATAATACACTAGACAAAAGGGGCCCTCCAATTTCCACATTCAGGGAAAATAATTACCTATAAATGCTTGGATACAAGCAGTATTTCTGTGCTTGTATCCAGGAAACGAGGTCAGCTATATCGTGGTATGAACCAGCCTTGGACCAGTCTCCTGAAGGTTGGGATTAAAGCCGTAGCCCCCCCAAACCTTTGGCTCTGACCCCTACACTGTCCAGGGAGAATGTGCTGTTCTTTACCTGTGTTGTATTCAGGACCTGAAATGGTGATTTTAGCACTGACCTGGAAGGACAGTAAGTTACCTTAAGGAATTCAGCAGTAACTCCAGTGTCTTCTCTCCTCACTAGCCATGATTCAGCTAACCCTGAGCCCAGCATTAGGCAGGTGATGCACATCAGAGCTGCCACAGAGACCTCACAGGTACCTTCCTGAAGACTCTATTGCCTAAAAAGAAGCTGAATACCTGTGAATGCATTGAAAAATAATATCCTAGACAACATGTAGGGTGAATGTGCTGCTTGTGTGAAATGTCAGCAGTAGGTCTGCCTGTTACAGAGCAGCATCTCCTTATCATCTACAGGGTGGGAGATATGAAGAGGATGCCATTATCCACAGCTGTATTATGGGGGCTGAAGAGTCTTTTATTTGCCTGTTTTGAACAGATACCTACCCATGCTACAGTAACCCCACACTTCTTCAGGGCACTGTCCCAAATGGTCACCGTGGTAGGCATCTCAGCAGTGCTGATGCAGCAGCTGAGGTGGGAACATAACCTGGGGAATCTGAAGAGACCTTTGCGTCCTACACCCAGCAGTCCAGGAAAATAAACCACTGCTGGGTTGTTTTGTGTGCGTGCGTGCATGTTCTGCTTTATCGATAGTTATCTGCTGATGTTTCCATTAGAGGAAAATTCCAGAAGTGCAGTGTCCCAGGGGCTTCCAGCAGCGCCTGTGAAGAACGCTGGCTTCTAAATGAAGCTTTTATTACCCGCCCACTTACATTAGACACATCAAAACAAGTGAGCATGAGACATCAGGTTCAGGCATCGCTGTGAGATCTCTGTTTATCATTATTTATTTATTTATAAGGAAGGTCAAACTGACATGACAGTCTTTAGCTCTACTTCGGCAAAAAAGCCAGCCACCAGCTCTGCTAGTGCTGCAGTGAGGTCCAGTTCTAGTGGCTGAGGACGACTCCTGACACTGCTTTTCTCCTCAGTGATCTTGTCACGCTTTTCCAATTCCTACTGCTGTGCCTGGGGATGGTTGCACGGATCTGTCCCTTCTGTTTTGGGGTCTGTCCTGATATGCTCACTGTGATCCTAATACCATATGTGCTGCAGGCATCTATATCCTTCAGCCCAACAGCGCAGCACAGCCTGAACAGCTGGTGTTCCCGGCTGTTTGTGTGGACAGGGAGAGCTGGTTGTGTGAATCAGCACCGGCTGTTCCCCGGCTGCGGCCGTGCCCAGCGAGCTCCCCTGCAGCCAGCACCGGCGGGCGAGACCAACCGTACGTGCAGGAGACTTCACCAAGTTGGAGACAGCTTAAACTTTATCAGTTCGAGGGAGGGCAGTGTTGCTTTGGAAGTGTTTTGTGATTGTTACCGGAATTTGGGGGTGGCTGGGTTTCTGCAGATGTGAACTCAAAGCAGTGGCAAAGGTTAAGAGTTCAGAGCAGTCTGAGGAAGCGAGAAAGAAGGGGAGAGGGCTGGCAGACACTTAAGGGATTGAGAAGACTAACGTGGCTTGATCTTGTAGTTTCTTTCATTTACTCGCCACTTTAAAGACATAAAGTGGTAATTGGACTCAGTAAAGTCTCTAGGACATTTTGTCAGTGCCGGTCTCAGAAAGCTCCTCTGCCAGAAATGGCCCTGCGGCCCTTTTCTTTGCCTGTCTACATTGCTTGTGTTTGCACAGTGGGAAACACCTGACCTTCTGTCCTGGGGGAGGAAGTCCTTAGGTGAGAGTGGGTGCAGCTGAGGAAGTGGCTCCATGAGCTCCTGCCTTACAACTCTGCCTTAACCCTGACCTGCAGGAATCCGGTTCCACTGCTGAGCTCAGGTCTTGGGAACAGCTTTCTAAAGCTAAGGACAGCTAACCACTGGAACAACCTGCCTTAGCACATCTGGATATCTCCAGACTAGAGGTCTTCAAGAACAGGTTAAACCCACAGCAGACATAAATAGTTTAGGTCTAACTGGTCCTGCATGGAGTTTGGGTAAGGAAGTGTAGAAGGGCCACTTCACTCCATTTTTCTGCAGTTCTGAACATACTTTGCAGCCCACACGGAGACCTGTTTGCTTTGTCAAGAAAGGTAAGGGCATTTTGCAGAGCACGGACACACAGGTGGATGGAAAGTGTGAAGAAACTGGAAATGCAAACCCGTGCCACATGCAGCCACCGAAAAGTCAAAAGATGGGAATAACTTGCAGTGAGCATTGATGGAAAGAGACTCAAACCAGCATGGGATAAAAAATGTGCATGTTCTAATGCTGGTCTCTCCAGCCATCCTACCCCCCCTGCTCCGCCTGTCGCTCCCGCAAAGGATGAGCAGTTTCTGTCATGGAAATCAGGCGTCTGATACATAAAACCAAAAGCAGCAGTGTCAGTCTCTCCCTGTGACTGTCCAGCCTGGGCGGGGGCTGGCATGATTCACTCAGCAAGCACCTCCAGCACATGTGTGCAGGACCAATGGAGAAAAACAAATTAAAGCAATAACAGTTGCATTTATCTTAGGTGCATGGAAAACCCAAACTCCGCTTTGGCTTACAGTGTATCCTGAGCGTGCAAGTAACAGAACTGCAACCAGAACAACTGCAACCAGAACCCGCTTTTGCTGGGTGGTTTGGTTGGTTGGTTGGTTTTAAACCAGCTTCCTTTCTGCAATCACACATGCTGTGTGCCCATAGGAACTCCCTTCTTAGCTTGAACTGCACTTCACAGAAGGATATTTCTCAGCTAGTCCCATCACGGGAGCTCAGCTCATAGAAGCCAGTTAAAACCTACTTGGGAGAGTCATGGTGGAAACATGGGTCTATCTGGGTGTATCTTCACCTTCACTAGCATCTGCAGTGCCCTTTCATCTCCCTTCCTCCTCCATAGACTTATTCCTCCATGTTCCATATTTCTTTCTGGAAATGGAAACCAGTGTGCCCAATGTCCCTCTTGCAAACGCCCTTCTCACAGCATTCACGCTTTGAATGGCATGAGCAGATTTGAGGAGATTTCAGGACAGTCTGTTTATGCAGAACTCTGCCAAATTTCACAGATGTTAGGAAGTTCAAGAATTGTGATGGGCTCTCTGCAAAATCCCGGGTATTTATGATCCCCACCATGGCCCACAGCCCAAAGCTTCCAGCCCTAGTAAGAAAAGAGGACACAGGAGTGGGAACTCTCATAAGCCATTACTAGTTTTGAACTGACACGATTCATTGATCCTATTGTGAACAGTCTGCTTAAGCTCGAGCCTCTGGAAACGCAGACACAGCCTTGCTCTGTCTGTGCATGGAGGCAATAAAAATCTCAATTTGGAAACCCGTTAGCAGTACAAGTCATTAGGGGAGGTACTAAATGTTGCTGCTTTAATAGCTCACTGATCCTTTAATAATGTCACTGCTGCAGAGCATGGTGGCACCATTCACTCGCTTTTGTTTTGCTTTTTGAAATTCAGGGTCATTCCACTTTCAAGTGAGTGGATTATCTCTCTTTCCCGCTTCTGCCAGACACTGCAAACTGCTTTAAATAATTAGGAAAAGGATGGCTCCTTCAAATTCACCATCTCATTTTCATAAGGTCCAGTGTCATTGCTTTGGAAAAGCAAGAGAAGCCGTGATGGTGGTAAGGATTTGACAAGGGCAAAACGGTTAGCAGCCCCCACTCATCTTTGATAAGTCCTGTGGGGTCTCTGCCAAGCAGATTGGATCTCTGGTTTTATGTCTCATCTAGAGGACGGCACCTCCATCAATTTGAAACACTGTGCTGCGTTATTAGCTTATGGAATTCATCCAAGTTTAGTCCTAAACAGGATTTGAAATCATGACTGTTCAATCCAGAGGCACCACTGACCAGACCCACGCAAGTCTTTTGTTTCAGACAAACAGTTTGAAGCTATCCTAAAGACAGACAGAGGGGAAGAAAATAAAAAAAAGGAAAGCGAGAAAGAGGGGAAGGAAAATGAGAACAAAGAGAATGATGAATCTTTTTAATAGCTCAAATTAAAAACCAGAAGAAGCTCTTTGTTTGACACAACTGAATTCTACAGCAAATCTCAGTCCACCACAACAACAATCCTGTTATTTATGAAAAGAGGGTTATTTTGTGTGAGAGAGTCCCAGATGACTGTGGTCAGCAAGCATACTGTCAGCTTTGTACAATCTCGAGAGAAATATGGATGAGGTTTTCTCGTCTGTGTATAACAGCTTCCATCAATGGATCAAACCCTTTCCTGACTCGAACAAGAGCTCTAATGGAAAATGGCATTACACGGCTTTAAACCACCACCTTATATCATGCCACCCTGATCAGAGCTAGTCCTCTATTTCAGCAGAGCTGTCTTCACCAGTTACTTACTTATTTTGTTTCGCAGTACTGACATTGCTCTCTAATAAACAGGTGCTGCCCATATCACATCTCACTGGGGGGCCCACTCCAAGCAAAGTGTGACTGGGGCACTGTAGGGATTTGGGGGTGAAGGGGGGGGCGGTGAGGGGGAGAGGGCCTATTCCATGGCTTTTCACCAGCATTTAACATGGTGCTGATGATGCATCCTTCTCCAAGACTCACTCCCAGGAAAAAAAGGTTCTCAATGTCTAGTACATCTGGTAACATATTTCAAAATCATTATCAAAGGAGGAAGCTTCTCAAATGAGAGTGTGGGGAGGGGATTGGACTTACCCTGTCCTCCCTGCTGACTTTGGAGGGAGCAGAACCTGGCCAGGCAAGCACTGAAGCTTCAGTTTGGTTTTGCAGGGCTGTGAGGTGCATGTGGCCACGCTTCCTGGGGAGAGTCTGGTGCTGCCAACAAATTCACCAGGTCAAACTAGAGAAATGCAACCAGGACATCCAGCCTTTAAATCTGTAAATGCCCTGAACACTGCCAGCCTGGGATTAGCACAGGGACTTTCCCCAAGGAGAATATTTTCATTCCTAGCAGCCTCAGCTCCTGATCCGAGATGGGACAGATGCTTTTGGAAACGAAACGTAACAGCAATGACGAGCCTTCATTTTTATTCCTCTTGTGTGTTGTCAGGGAAGGCACCAGGCGGAAAACCCTGACCGACTATTTCAGGCTTTCAGGCCCTTTTCCTGAAATGCTTGATTGTGGTGGAAGAAATTACGAAGATGGGAGTTGCGTGCTCGTCTCCCTGAGTAATCAGAGGCCTGTAATTTTCTCTCCTCCTCTGAAGGAGGAGATTGAAGAACAGGTATCTTGGAGAGCACTGTTTTAACTCTGCCAGAGGGAGTGTGCTGGAAGGACCAGGCTGTGTTACCCACAAGCTCATTTCAGTACCAGCCGTCGCTTTTGTCCTCCTTGGGAACTAAAATGAAACAGGAAGATCCCACCTAAGACCTGAACATGGGGAAAAGAGGGAAAAGGCAAGAAGGTGGAGGTGCTGCAAGGGACAGCAGAGACTGAAGGGGAGCAGAGGGGAGTGTAGTGGAGCACCAGTGGATGCCAACTCTACCTTTGCAACCCAGAGTCACCTGTGAAGAAGACATGCAGCTGAACACATTCTACTACTGGTGAAAACCTGGATGTGATACTGAGCTGCAGAGTGGCCACAAAAAGGGAGTGTTTGATTCAACACAGGATTCGAGACACAGACAGGGATGGGAAATTCATGGTTTCCAGAGAAAGCGCCACTGAAGTAACACTTCCAGTGCCGCAGCTCATTTTACCTCTGAATCCACACACCACCTCTCAGTACTATTGAGCATGATTTTACAGGGACACCTCTGACTGCTGCTCCATTATCCTGATGCCATCTTCACATTGCTCCATGAAAGTTAGATTTTGCCCATCTTGTGGTCCCTTTACACCACTGAGAGATGGAAGTGGGCCGTCCTGTAAATGTTAATCGGGCCTAAACTATAAAATGACCAAAGAAAATGGTTTATTTAATATCTTGGCATTGCTGACTCCTGATGAGGTTTTCTAAGGGACAGAGGTCAGAATCAAGCTCACAGTTGAAAAAGAAAAACCCAGAGTGAATTTCAGCACCACTATATTTGAATTAATGAAAGTATCGCATCAGCATTGCTTCATAAAGGGTATACTTTTTAAATTATACACTTAAAACATGACTGTAACAGCTTCCATCAAATTGTCCCCAAATTAATTTGGGCCTGAATTTATTGGCCTCACATTAATGTCTGATGGATCTTTAATAAGAGTATCAGGAAAACACTAGGATGAATCTCTTGTGATTTTAACATTTCTGATCTTTGCTATTGTTTAATTCTGGTCACTTGCCAGCTCTGGGAAGGAGTCCTTGTGGATTAGCTGACCTCAGCTCTTTACAGAGTCAATGAAAATTACAGAGCTGATTCTCTCTGATGTACTGAAAAGGGATGAGAGAAAGAAATTTCCAAGTGAAAATCCAGCATTCACAACTTTCTCCTATCACTGATGAATGTTCACAAATGCACAAGGGAAAAACAGCACGAAAAATAAAGTCTTAACAGTTGTTTTGAGCTTGATTGAAAATGCAAGAACAGTACAATACTTTCCAATTGTAATTAACCCCCCTCACATCCCCCCAAGTACACTGGAAAATCATCAGGTGAACTCTTTGGGGATCCTCTTAGTTCCTCACATCTCAGAAACATGATGATCCCCATTGTTCCATGCCTGGAAGTTTCCATTAGACATTCCACCCACGGCTTGGGGCATAACATTCACCACTACCCAAACAAAATCAGTTTCAAGATAAATGGTAGAAAGAGTGTTTCGACACACCAAAGTGTGGATAAACCATTTTTCATCTCTAAATTGTTGGAAGATAATGAGTTGTATAAATCACAACTAGGCATCAGAAATCAGTTGTGTGCTGCATTTTGCCTCTTCAGCTGCAGCTTGCATCGTCAGGCAGGGCACAGGCAATAGCTTTGACAAGAGCAATCTTAAAAAGAAGAAATTCAGCAATAAGATTAACTAAGCAATATGAGGAATTAAGAAATACAAGGTTTGTGCTCCTTTGTGACATAACCCTCCATATAGCTGGTTTATAAGTTTTTGAGTAGAGGAAAGATAAAGAGAATTGAAGAATTATGACAGCAACTGCAGGACTCACTATGATTTGGGGGAACCTTCCTCCCCTGGCTGGGAGACTCCAGGCTCTTCTGTGTCCAAGGGCAACTATTTACACTTGGGAGCATGGGCAGCTGCTCTCCAGTGTCTGAGCAAATGCTGAAACCTGCCTGAGATCACCCATCTGAAAAAGGACTCAGTCCACTGCCTGTTAGATGGTTTCAGTCAAGACACCTCCTCTTCAGAACTTCCCCAAAGACACACTGGATTTATCCTGCCTTTAGTCAGTCTTTGATAAGTCAAGACAAGGCCCCATCTGCATTTGCAGTGGACAAAATACAGGGAAGGGACCCCTCATCCTCAGGAATTGGCTTAGCTCCTCTCTCAGACTGTCCTGCAAGGAAGAAGGACCACAGCCTCAGAGGCTGTACCTTTAAAAACACTTGCAGTCTTCAAGTAATAGTCATGCTTCAGTGTGTTCAACATTTCAGCTGAGCTCAGTACAAAGTGCAGTGATTTAAAGCTGGGAGATCAGGCGGGATTCAGCAAATTCAGAATTATTTATTTCTTTGGAGCAGAAAGTCTGGCTGCAGATTATTTACTGCAAATGGGTCTGTTTGGGGGAGGGGAGGAAGGCAAGAGGGTAGAGAAGGGGTGAATTGATTGATTGGAATTTTTTCAATTAAAACAAGCAGTTTTTAAAAAAGATTTAATGCTTTATTGAAAACTGTAAAATAATTCAAGAGTCTGGAGCTCTGCTAAGTGCAGATCATAGAGATGAGGATGGGGGGAGAAGAAAAGAAAATTCTGTTCTGTGGGAGAAGGGAGGGAAGAAGGAGAAAAAAAAGGAGGGAAGAAAAAATATCATTATCTTTGTTTCTTTGTCTACGTTAATGTATTTCTCTGCCTGAGTTATCTCCAGTATCTGCAAGTATTGATTCAGAATAAGGCACTGCTGGGTAGGCTGCAGGCAGCAGAAAGCTCTGCTGGGAGTGGCGTGTTTCAAGGGCTGTCAGAGCACAAAGAAGATCCAGGGATTGGTTTTGCAATGGGAACTATGCCTGGACAAACCCGAGACAAGGCACCTGTGCCCGCTGCAAGGACCAGGCTGGGCTGGGGTGACAGAGCAAGGGGTGAATCAGTGATGAAGGATGTGTGTGGGTGTACTGTTCTTCAGGCTGAGTGGCACTATAGGATGAGAGGGCAACCAGAGCTAAATGAAGTAATACGGGAAGGAAGGGGCATTAGCCCGTGAATGCCAAGACCTCATTTCTGCCTACATTGCCCACTCAGACTCAGGGGTCCATGTCACACTTCAGCTCAGGATATCTGCTCTCAGGGGTTTCCCTCCCCAAAGCAGGGACACACATGAGCTGGCCCAAAGCTCTCTCCATATCAGCTGGACACACCATATTGGTAGGTGGTCACTCCAAAGAGGTGGTGGTGAAAGGTAAGAAGAGGATTAGAGCTACTACTAGTAGGTAGAGAAACCAATGCTATTTTTGTCTTTGTAGGGAAGAAGTAAAATATTACTAAAATTTCCGCCACCCCCAAATTAATTGCCTCTTTGCTATTATAATTCCCATTCCCAGATAAATTTAGCTTTTTCTAAACCCTTTGATTTTTCCTTTGTGTTTTATACTCAAGCTGGAATGCAGTGATAAGGCTCTACACATACATATATATTTAATCTACACACACACAAATATAGTTATATATAGTCCCTGCAACAAATAACACTCCTCTGACTGCTGTCACAAAGCCCTTGCTAAAAAAGCTACTCACCCAAGCTGGCTTGTTTTCCTGCGTCATGTCCCCTGGGGAAGGGCTGCTGGCAGCAGTGGGCCCGTGTCCAGAGAGAGATGCTGGAAAGGTCTGCAGCTCTCTCCCCTTCTCCACTGCCCTTCTCTTCCCCTCACTTCTCTGCCAAACTTCAGATCCACCAACTCCTGTCATTGTAACAACAGCCAACTTTACTGGAATGGCTGGCAGTATCTCACTGTACAGTCAGTGTAGGAGCAGCCCTTGAGTTATAAAAAGGGCGTCTCACGTTCTTGCTGGGGGACTGAGCATTAACTGGTGGACCAGCTTTAGAGCCATTGCCATCCTTGGTGAAAAGGGCTTTCCTAATAACATGCTTGTGACCTTAATTTAGTCAGCAGCCTCTGGTTAAATTCTTTTATATGACTTTTTTCCTATTAAATCTTCGTATTTTTTACCTCACGTCCTATTTTGCTACTGGTGCAGTCTCACTCTGTGGTTGTGTTGCCTATCTCTATCTCCGTGTTACTAACAAGACATAATTTCAGGAGCACTATTTGCCTCTATTCATAGGTTCCAGTTTCATCCCAGAGAAGTCTCACTGACCGACATCAACCTCTGCATGACTTGGAGAGGGCTCCTCCTTCTCAGACCCACTTGTGACTCTGGTGTTCACATTGAATCACCAGGGAATATTCACCCATGAATGCCAAAGGGTGTTTGCTGCAGCTGTTGGCCCTGATGCAGAGGTCTGAGGCTGATTTCAGTGAGCAGCCATCTCTGGTCACTGCAAAGCTGGATGGCTTAGCTCCCAGCTGCTTCCCAGGCTCTGCAAGGAGAAGCATTTGGCTGTGGAGTCACAAAGCTGAGTTAAACCACCTTCAGGAGCAGCAGAGTTTAATTTCAGCATCATTGTCTTGAAACTTCAGGGACTTTAGAAAGGCTGATGAGAAGTCCAGAAAACGCAAGGAGGAAAACCAAAAGATTTGTGGACTTTGGGCCACAGAATAGTGAAGAGAGTGTACAAATAAGTAAGGGCTGTTGTAGAACAGAATAAACTTTTCAGCATCTGCTGGTGATGGAACAGGAAGTAATGGCCTTAATTTACTATAAAACAGATTAAGATTAGATTTAGGGGGAGGCTTTTCAGTGATAAGACTAGCGAAGCACAAGAAAAATATCTCCTGGAGAGGCTGTGGCATCCCCATCTTAAGACAGAATTAGGAAAACAGCTATGAGTACAGGGGAAAGGAGAACCAATCCTGTTTGGGGACAGAGAAGTCAGCAAAGGGTTGCCCTGTAACTCAGTTCCTTAGGTTCAGATCTTCCAGGCTCCACTGGGTTTTTCTCAGTCCTTAGTAAGGGAGTTATGACAAGCCTCTGCTCCTTTTTCACTTCCAGAAAGAAGAGTAAGAGGTGCAAAATCACCCCTCTGTAGCCCACAAGACCCAAAAGACCACAACAACCAGCTCACCACACACCACTCTGGCCTGCAATTGATAATCCAGCCCCTCTTTTAGGGCACTATGTGCTACTGTCTTCAGCTGGACTGAATCCCAAGTCCCCTGTCCCACATTCATCCACTCTTACTTCTGAATTCAAACACTGTTCTTCTTTAAAAGCCTCTCTGCCTTTTGCTGCTAATTAAAATATTGGTTGCACTCTGGCTTGCTTTTTCCAAGAGGTCTGGACAGCATTGCAGGCAGTTTAGACAAACAAACAGCCAGACAAACAGAATCCATTAGGAACTGCCACTGCTGACTGTCGCCCTTTCGCATACGTCACATTGAAAAGGTTAATGCTTCCCAAAAGGGGTAGAAGAGACGGGTGGAGGGGAAGGGCAGGAGGGGTCCAATCCTGCGAAGACCAGATGTCAGAGATGCTCAATACTGCACAGAATGGGCTCCCCCGCGAGTAAGGCAATTGCCTGTCCCTTGGCAAAGCTTCCCTTTGAGGGATCTATAATTTATTAGGGAAGGTGGAGCACTGAATAAATTGTGCATAGAGATGAAGCAGCGATGATCGCTAACTCAAATCCCTGGGAGCTTGGCATTTTCAATCTTTAGCTCCCATTTGCGTCCCCCCGGTCCCTACTAAGTGAGCAAAGCCAAAGAGCTGAATATCGACAAAACATAATGAGCTCATTGAGATCTAAGCGTTGCAATTAGCAGGGTGGAATGGAGCAGAGGGGCTGGGAGGCAGACTGTAATTATTTATAATGTTGATAATCACCTACATGTAGTTAAAAATATAAATACATCCCAATGCTTGATGGCATTAACTACCCTTCAATTAGCTCCGTGCCCAATAAGTAAGCGATACCCGGCTACTTACAGGAGAAAGGCTAAAGGTCTCTGTCTCATGGCTGTACACACCAGGAACTACAAACTGTTGGTGGGTGAGTGGAAGAAGAACATTTAAAGGAGATACCTTTGCGATAGCTCACACCACTACCTAATGCTAATGGAGTTGTGGGAAGACAGCTCCGACAAGTGGCTTATTTTCACACAGTGGGTATGAAACACTCTGCCATCTTCTTTCATAAATTTCATGAATCCCATCTTTTGGGTATCTCCACAGGTTCTCACCCAGATTAAATCAAGGGAGGCCAGGTAGAGAGAGCCCCATTGGAGGTGAGGAGCCCTTTGCTGTGTGACAGGCTGACGTCTCTGTGCTGCACTCACAGAAGTAACCGCGGTGTATTACAGGGCTACTTGAACTCAAACTACTGCACCCTGTGTCTTTGCACAGCTCACCTCATGCTGTTTCTCCTGTGCCTAAGCCAGGTTATTTAAAAATAGCTGAGTACCTCTGTGCTTCAGATACTTCCCCTCTCCTGAAAATTTTGACCAAAGCAACTCTTCCACAGAATTAACCTGTCTGGATGATTCCAGAGACAGACAATCAAAACCTTTCCCTTTTTGTAGAATCCCATCTTTTTGTGGATAGTGAATCAAAATGTCTCTGTTACAAAAACATATAAGATTTTATGAAAAGTTGGTCCAAATACAACCGTGTTTCACCAGCCAGAGGGAAGGGAGAACAAGCAGTGGAAAGCAGCAAGTCTGAGTGTAGGCAAGTTCTGAGGGAAGATTATGTACCTAGGAACACCTTCACCTGAACAGTAAGCAGCTGTGACCCTTATCATCTCCATACTGCACTCCACTGGGATAAAAGTAAAGCATAAGTCAAGTTTTAATGGAAAAACAGGTAAGAGTAAAACCACAAGGGAGGGGGAGATTGACGTACATCAGAAAGAAAGACGTTTTGGTATGGGAGAGTAGGTAAAACCCCAATCTGCCTGGACCGTTGATTTCCTTCCAGGTGAAGGGAGCATTTAACACACTGAGGTTAAACTTGGACCTTTTTCAGTGCAAATGTACAGGAAGGACAGCAGTGGAGGAATGGCCACCAGAGTTTAGTGAGGGAGCTTAATGAAAACATGGAAAATGTGGAAAGAAAAAAAAAAGAAAGTGATAAAGGAGGGAGAATAGAAGCAGGCAGTATTGCAGTTGAAAAAGCTCTGAGAAAATACAGGCAGTGTTCAGTGAAACTGAAAAGGAAAAGAGCAAAACTAGAGTAAGTGGAAATTGTTCAAAGATAATTGAATGTATGTCCAAGAGCTGGCGTGCACTAGCCAAAAATAAATACACTGCCTGTTAAAACAAGCTTGGTACAGGCAAAGGGAGGAACTCCTTAAAGCAAACAAAGGGAAGCAAGAAGCATATGCAAGTGGGGCTCCAGGGCTGGAAGGTACAGGAACAGGAGACAAGGGATGACAGAGAACGGAGTGGTGAGGCTGGAAATGAGGCAGAACTATGTATCTTGAACTGCATTCAAATAGGACCCTCAGGCCTACCTCGAGCATGCTGGAAACCTGAAGGAAAGGCAGCTGGATCACGCTGTTAAGGGCCTGGCAGCGGTTGGGGGAGTTGATATTTTTGGGACTGTGTTCTGGTAGAATAACCATTCATTTAGTAAGATGGTACAGGAAATCAGTCCTTGCTCTGAGTATGACTTTGCAGGGGCTGAAGCTGCTAAGAGAGAAATATACCTGAGCTATTTTAGCAGACAATGAGCAGAGAAAGCAGAAAAAGGACAGGGAGTTTCTGGCCTGTCTAGAAAAACCCCACAGAGAGCAGGAAAAAAGGATTCTTTCACTAGAAATACCAAGCCAGGTCAGACCAAGCCTGACCTACTCCAACAGCCTGTCTTTGTCCCCAACCAGTGTTCAAAAGGAGAATATGATATACACTGAGCAAAGAGCCCCTTCTCCTTGTATAGGGAGCAGTATTGCTCCTGCAGCAGGGAGACATCTCTGAGCTGAGCAGATCAGTTAAACCGCCCCAATTTGCCTGGGCACAGAACTGGATAAACACAGCTCAGCCATTTTCAGAACCAATTTCCCTTTTCTGTTGCCTGGAAAGCCTGCTGAGGATCAGAGAGAACACCAGACAGGCACAACTTGAAGTCCCGAGTCAGGAATCAGCATTTGCTGCAGCACATTCTTTAAAGTGGTGGTGTTCCCAAAGCAAAAATTAATGCAGAACTTATGAGGCATAAAGAGCTGGTCATCACAACAAATAAAACAATACCTGCCAACAGTAAAAACCTTTCAAAAGCCGCTGGGCTCCTCCATCCTACAATAGATTAAAACCAAAGTGCAAAAGGGGGATGTAATGTTTGTAACCCCACCAAGAAAATGCAGCAGCCTAAACAGGAAAAGGAACCACGTCCTTACTTGGTCCATTAGAACATGCCTGTCCTTGATCAAGGTGATTCTTGTGTGAGAGGAGACATCCTAGACACATTGTCTGCTGAGGAGACCAGGGACTAGCATCAAAAATATTTCCACAGAGATTTTCTAGGAGAAAATCCCTTTGCTCCAGCCACATATGTGCTTGCTGTACATTGCCCTCCTCACAATTTTCAGGAAATAAGTGTTCCGCTGGCTCACCTCTCACAGCCGTGAAGTGATGCCTCACCCATGTTCAGTCATTGCAGGCACAAGGAAACAACAAACTCATGGGAGAGGAGAGCCCACTGGAAGCAGATCGCCTGTGAAAGCATAAACTCCCATGAAGAACAGCTGGAAATTGAGCAACCACCCAAGAACTGCTTGGCAGAGTAATTTTGAGCTGATGTAGCTGAGAAAATGTGGATCTGTTTGCAGATCATTTCTCAGGCAGAAGAGTATGCCAGACTGCTCAGAAGAAACACTTGAGCTTCCTGCAATTCTGGTTATTCCATTTTTGATATTAAAGCAACTATAAGTGCTTTTTTGTTTCCAAATCATGTGTTCTCAAAAAAGAACATGTGTTAGTATCAACTGCTATTTAAAATATGGACACAAAATTAAAAAGAGGAGCTTTCCAAGTGGAAACAATCTCGGTATTTTCAGATGCTACGGTTTTTTTCTCTTTTATGAAACCAGATAAACTCTAATTAGTTCTGACTAAAGAATCTGCTTTAGCAACACCTGATCTACAAGCCAGCGAAGCCAACAGAGAGACTTCTACTTACTTCAGCGTGCTTTGGAGAAGTTTCATGTTGGATTGACCAGTAAATCCAGTCAAAAACCTAGAGAACAAGGGTGAAAGTAATTCATGCTCCCCAAAAAGGGGTGAAGAGATTCTGGCAAGCAAAATCTGCAAGTGGAAAGGTGTCTTGATCAACACCCTTTCACTTACCTGTGTCTCTTGCAGTAACCTGATGTACATTAGATGAATTTATGATGGAAGGAGCCAACTCAGCCAAGCCTACAGGGGTTCCAGAGCCCTGCTACTCCTGTCCCAAGAGCCTGATTCATTTATTGCACTGCCAAAATCCCCTTTATTCTCCTCTGTGCTGCTGTTGCCTTTTTACAGAAGGGATTTCAAAATGCTTATTTTCTACCATCCTCTTATAATTCTTGCATCTTGGAGGAAAGAGAGACCAGTTCATTTTGAAGCAGGATGTTCATCTTTTCGGCAGCTAGCACAGACTGGGGCATCAATAAATTAAGGGTTCTAGGAATTAATTGATTGGAACAAGGTTGGTTAACTTTATGACTAAATGGGAAATAATCTGCTAGCAGGCGGACTGGAGCTGGGTTACGTTTGTCCTCCGTGAGTTTGGGCTGTGAAAATGAAAATTTGATGATGATAGTAGCAATACAAACAGGGACACTGAACGGAAGAGGAAAAAGGAGGTTTTTCTCCCTAAAGAAAATATACACAGGCTCTGCTAGATCTGAAATGATATCTCCCTGAACCTCCTTTCTTTGTGAAAATCACTACTTCTGAAACAGAAATTCTAGTGAAGGAAAGATCCTATTATCAGCAGCAGTCACATTTCACAGCAATGTGATTAACTGCCGGTCACATGCTCCCCTCGCTCACCACTTGTAGACAGCTCAATAATTTTAACGAGGAAAGAAGAGCGTCTTTCCCTTTCTTCCTTCCTTCCTTTCTACCTTCCTCCCTTCCCCTCCCCCTCCCCTTTTTTCTTTCTTCCTTCCCCTCCCCTCTCCCCCTTCAGACTTCCCTTACAAGGCAGGCAGTTGAAGCTGACCCTTAAGGAAAACCCCACTGGGACCTGGATATCACTTATCAAGTCTAAATATGCTGTCCTGGTCTAGGTTGAGGTGAAGTGCGGCAGCCACGTCTCAGAAATCTCCCCCTCTCAGAACAAAACCAGTCACCTTGGCCAGGAATGTACTACCTCCATCACAGTCACACTTCAATCACCAGCCTCTCCCTTGTCTCAGCTCCTGTCCTTGGTTCAGAGTATTTACAGCCCATCTGTCTGTCTCAAACACACTTCTCACTCAAGAGGGAAATTAATCTCTCCTTCGCTCCCCTCTCTGCTTTCTCTCTTCTTCTCTCTCCCCCTTCCCCCAGCACTTGCAATTTGCCATGAACAGCTTCCCTTTTCTCATCTAAAATTCTCGATGACTTTGAAAATTGACTGCACCCACACACCTGGGCACGGTGAGAGATAATTGATTGCATTTTTATTTCGTCTCTTCCCTAAACTGTTTTCCTTGCTAATGGCCAGTTCTCTGCCATTTTTTTTTTTTAAACTGACACTCTGTGTGAGGGACTGAGGGAAAGGAAGAAATAACCAGCTGCTGAATATTATCTCCTCTGCCTCTCTGAGGAATTAAAAGCTCGGTGAGTGATGAGGATCTTGCACGGAGACAGATCAGATCTTGCAGGGTCCAGGTGATAGAAAGCTTTGCAGGAGACTCTCTGGGGCTTTGCAAAGGGATGTGTCCTGTGGCACTCTTAAAAGCAAAGGTCACACAGACTGCACAGTTGGTAACTAGGGGTACCCCCACGTTTTTCAGTTTCAGGTTCAAGACTTAAATTACTCACCCTCTTTCCAAACTGTGCAGGCTCCCTATTTTACAAGCAGGAAAACTGAGGCATGGTGGAGAAGGATGATTTCCACGAAATCTCATGAGATGAGAGGCAGTACAACTGCCAAAGCACAGGACTAGGAGAGGAAACACCCTACTTTTTTGCCCAGATTGTCCAGCTTGGTATCAAGTGAGGACAGAGGAACCAAATTATTCAGATATGGACATTGACCTTGGCTCCTAAAACTGAATAAAGGTTCTTAAAGCTACACAGATTTCTCAGCTAAAATACTGTCTGTAATGTCTCTCACTCAGTTTCCCCATGGTAATAGGGCCAGTTTGGATGTGAATCTGCCTTTCATTGTTAGGAATTGGTGGCAGCTCTGTTATGTCTTTCAGGATGAAAGGATATTACTAGCACATTTGTTCCCAGCAAAACCCTGCTTCTCCTCCCATCCTCTAACTCATATGGAAATCTAACTCCAGGGGGTGTAGTAGAGATTATGGAGACTGAAATTAGGATGCAGGGATAAAGGATGGTTTTCATAGGTGGAGTCAAATGGAATCGCTAAAACAAAGTCATCAGCTGAACCTAGAAGGCATCTGCTGGTTAGGTGAATACTTCCTTCTTGTGATTACCTCCTTGAGGCTTTGCCTTTTGAAAAGTTGTTCTTCGTGCTGTGTGGTGACTCTTACCACAGGAATGTGCCAAGGGAAAGCCACAAGTTTCTGGGGCGTGTTGGGTCACTCCATCTGCAGCCGGAGGCCCAGCAAGGTCAGGCTGGAGACTGAAAGAAACTCAGGAGAAGCCACCTTTGAAATGACACACAGCATTTGACCCTCAAATCCTGACAGAGCCTGTGTATCCAGATTGCCCGAAGCAACTGAACACACCCCTGGGCAAAATCACATTTATACCTTACAAAACAACTGGAAAAAAAAAAAGGCCACAGTCCACAATTTAAGGGAGATCATGAGCATCTGACAAAGCTTTTCCCTTTGAGATTCTGTGTTTAGCTGTGCAAGGAAAAGAAATGGGGCTCCTGAGGAGAAGAGAGGAAAAAGTCTGGATTCAAATCTGCAGTTTGAGCATGCCTCTGGTTTCCATGCTATCTATGGCCATCAAGATCCTGGCAGTGAAATCAGCCTTCAGCTTAATCCTATACCTGGGAGCTCAAGACTGAGAAAAACTTGAAAGAGTTTTCAGTTGTATAAAATTTCTGCAGTGCAAGATGACAGAAATCCTGTCAAGTACCTTGATTTTTCCAGATTACTTGCCTAAACCTAAAGATATTATGGCACTGTGAAGTTTAAAATCTACCCTGTGCTTTATTTCAGGTCTATACAGCAAAACTTGATCCAAAAGAAACTTCCCCTTCTCTGTCCATGGCTATAACCTCTCCAGCAAACTATGAGTTTGCACTTAGGTGGGCTTAGCCAATTTACCTCAAGTCTCATAAAGCCAAAGCTACTCTTAACATTTTGCTAATCTGTAAGAGACAAGAATATCCTTCACTTCTAACCTTTGCAGCACAGATCAGCTGATTACCTACATCGAATACCGGTGTCAGAGATGAGCGAGAGCAGCAGCAGTGGGAAATAAGATTTAGCCCCCACCTTCATTTAATTTTTATGATCAAAATGTTTCAAAACCCAGTTATGTCCAAGGGTATCCTCAGGCTGGATCAAGGTGTCAGGCAGATACTGGACGTTTCTTTTCTCTTAGTCCATTGCAGAAGACAGAAAGAACAGGCTGGTGCTTCCAGGAACGCAGGACAGGTTTCTAGGGATCGATTCCTGGGGGTGCATGTCTGAAGGATTTCAAAGCAAGTCTTACCCAGCAGTAGCATTTAGAGGAGGGTGGATGATATTGTTAGGGAGAGTATAGGTTTGTTTGAAATATTCATCCTCTCTATACAAAATTGTTTCCTCTTTCATCTATTTCAGTAAGTATATAGTTCCTCTCCAATTTTATACTATGAGATGTTTATATAACCTTCACTCGAGGACCCCAGATTCAAGCAGAAACGTGTTTTATCCTTTCCTTTCACCTCATCTGTAACTGCAGGAAAGAGGCAGCGCTCCCAAGGCAAGCTCCCCTCTCATCAGTGTGCAGTGACCTCAGGGAACAACCTCTGGCTTTGCCAAATGTCTGCAAACACAAAATTTGTACAGGGCTGAAGTCCAATTCTGTTCTAACATTCCCTTTAAGAGTCAAACCTCCTTGTTATTTACTGTCAGTTCAGAGCAAAGCAACAGTACCCATTCCTAGTGTGCTGACCTGCCATGACCTGCCCAGCTTTCTTGGCTATTCCCAACATTACCAAAATCCATTTACAGACACAGTGACTGCCAACAAGAGTTAACTTTTACTGGCCCTACACGGCTCTATCTTCAGGTGCCTGAAGGCCAACAATTGGCAATTTCTCTATTTGCCAACTGGAGAGCAACCTCCCTTTTTCTGAGTGCTCCACTAATAGGCACTCCCAGGCAAAAGGATGAAGAAATCCAAACCCCAGCCCAGTGGGAAGCCTTCCTCTGTGTCCATCAAGCCCTGGATCAAGCTTCTACCCAGGTGGTCATTACTTGAAAAGAAAGAGCTGTTGCAGTCATCTTTGGAGCTAGCACAGGGCAGAGAATCATTCACAAGTGTTAACCCTGCTCTGGTCTGCCAGCACCTCAGCTCCGTCCCTGCCTTACAGTGTAATTTTCGGGGTCAGCCATCTCTAACTCAAGTACTGGGTATGACCTTCTGCACTCCTGTGGGAAAGGAAAATCTTAAATTTGAAACCCAGAAAATGTAACCTCCAATGGGCCACATGCCTCTCACTCTCTCAGAAAGGGTTTTTGTCTTTGCAGACAGTCTGGGCCTTTTTTTTTTTTTTGACAAACATATTTCATACAACAGGGGAAATGTAACAAATCGGCCATTTAATTAGCAGGTACTGCAGAAAGCAAGAAAAGAGCAATGCTATACAGAGTGGCTGTGGTTCTCTTCCATTTATTTTCACACAGACAGAAGTGTTAGTGACAGCAAAAGAAGGAATAGTAATTCCTGAAAGAATAATTAAAAAAACCCAACAAACAAAGCTAACAGCAATTCATCAGTACTCTTTCTACACAGTCTGCAAAATAAGCAAGGCTCTACTTGGTGCAGACAACATTTGATCTGTCACCAGAACATTTGATCTGTCCTCTTTGGGATGTCCTATAAATGCAATTGATCTTCCACTGAAGCAATGGAGATTCATACTGATCCCACCCAGTATCACTAATTAATGTCTCCATAAGGCAGCAAAATTTTGGAGGATCAGTATATACATTATGTACATAGATTTTTTTTTCCATTTCCCTAACTAGAGTCCAAATGAGCAAACAATTTAATCTCTACACATATTTCAAAGCTTCAGTTCCCCTAAAGGGATCTGACCTTGATAAGAGCCATGATGCAGTCACTGCCATGACTCCACTGCTGCACAGACCTACCAGATGGCACCTGAGAATCACCAGTCTTAAACCTGTAGCCCGCCTCATGCTGCTCCACAGTTTCCTGAACAGACAGAAACCACAGCTTGCCCGAGTTGAATGTAACCTAAATATGGTTTGATGTCCAGAGACCACTATGGAATCCAGAATGATTTCGCTGGTTCCCTGTACAAAAAGGTTTACCACTCTCACAGTAGTCATGGATGCTTTTAAAAAATGTGATTTTCAATGCAGAGAAGAATTCAAGTAGGTCCTGCTACTTCACAAAGCCACAGAAGACAGAAAAACTGGAGTTGAACAAGAGAGTACCCAGTGTAGCTTAAAATTAGTGCTGCTTCTGTAGGCTTTCTCTTCTGGAGCAGGTGAGATACGAGTGAGCTACTCTGCATGGAGCACCACAGCCACTGTGCCAGCAGTCAGGCTCTGAACCTGCCAGAGCTAACAGGAAAACAACATGTAATTACTGTGTTTGCAAATGCTGGGATGTTGGGACTCTTGTGTAAATAAGAGGTATCCCTAGCCACAGAGAAGTTAATTTAATGATATTTGGTAGGAAGAGCTATGAGTACAGCATGATAGGAATTAACCTCTAAATGAGAAGAATCAGATTTTAAGTTTTCAAAGAGGAGGAGCCCATTGAGAAAGCACATGAGAGAGAAGAGGTAGCACAGATATTTAAAGTAGTTACTGTCAGGATCTGAGTCTGCAGGAGGCTTTACATGAAAAGGAGTCAGAGAGATGCCAAAGGCCACCTTACAGATCTGTACAGTATTCCCTGCCAGGAGAACAACATCAAGAAATGAAGAGGCAGTGCTAGAGCTCCAGAATGCTCACCTGCATCCGGAGAGACCTTACTTTCTATAAAATACCCAAGGCTGCAGGTGTCTGTCTCCAAATGGAGGCGAACAAGAAACTGATAAACACATCTAGACTGGGCCTGGGCTTTAGAAGGGACAAGAAGGTCAGGTGGGCACCTACAAAATGCTGGAGAAAATCAGCTTGGAGCAGATAATGATCTGAAAAAGCAAATCCACCATGTGAATCATGCAGCTGAAGGGAATGTGGTGGTCTTTTTGCCAGTGGAAATGTGTCCACAAGACAAAACCTGCTGACAGGGTTGGCACCCTTGTTGCACATTTTCACAGAGAAAATAGGCATGTAGTGGGCTACAGAGAAGTCTTTTACTTTTCACCTCTAAATCTGGTTCCACCAGACGAGAGCTGAGGCACAGTGGCATGGGTAAGCTTTCCCATGGATACATTTTTTTGGGCTGTTAATTCAGCACTACATTCACACACATGGACAACATTCTCATCAGAAGATATAAAAGCAATTCCTTGTATATGTCACACCATTCACAGCATCTCACAGCCACTCTCTGGAGCATTCAAATACAGCACAGTCAGACCTATGGGGACTTAGAGACACTGGGTCACCTCTGAATGCACAGCTCCTATCCTTTCCCTACACCCTGGCGACCTGGCTGGTAATGGATGTTCCAGGGAAGGGCCCAGAAACACAGAAACTGTCTCACACTGATTGCCTTTGAGAGTACTGTGCTCTGAAAAAGACAGTCTGCACTCAGCAGCTCTCCAGAGCAAAACAAGTTGGAGGCAGCTGAAAGCACCTGCTTCTTCAGGGAAGCCTAGACCTGCCTCCTGGTATCCAAGAGAAATCCTTCTGAAACACCCAGCTGCAGCATGGTAAATAGCAGTGTCTCTTGCTGTACTACTTTCTCATTCAACTTTAGCAAACACTTCTGGAAGTCAGTGCTGATGATGCAAGTTTCCTAAGCTGGGAATTTAGTCACTTGGGGCTGTGTTGCTCTACTCCTGTCTCTTAACCTCAGTCAAAACCTACTCATCTGCCTCACTGAAACAAGTCTGTTCCTTCTTGCTGTTTTCTGTAAAGAATATAAACACCTCCAAGTGACAACAGGTGGGTTCTCCCTGTCAGTATGTGCAACAATTTAATGACACAGTCAGTGGACCCTGGGACAGACAAAACCACGAAGTCAGGTGTTCTGAACTCAAGACATCAATGCTTGCACGAAGAGCTACAACAGGAGGGAATTTGAAGTGTGCACATTCACGCAAGTGCATTTCAGTGACCAACAGGCCTCTAATGCACATCCACAAGGTCTTTCATGCATATGCACCATGCAGCATGTGCATGTGGCTGTGCCCACCCACCCTTGTCGTGGCTGAGCAGACCACAGCTGCTGACCAAGGTGATCAAAATGGAATTTACCCACCCGGCCTTGTGTTTGCTTCATGCCCACTCGTAGAACAAAGTGCCTTGTCAGTTTAGAAACAATCAGTGCTTACCCTCTCCAAAGCCCCAGTAGGAATGGAAAAGGTGAGAAAGAAAAATAAAATTAGAAAATTAATGATATGGTTTTGTTAGCAATTAATTTTGAAAGCTAAAGCCCACTTTTTAATTCAGCACAGCTTGAACACGCCATGGCAAGGTCAGGCTGTTTGGGGTTCTGAGCAACCTGGTCTAACTAAAGGTGTCCTTGCCCATGGCAGGGGTTTGGAACAAGATGGTTTTTAAGGTCTCTTCCAACCCAAAACATTCTCTTATTCTATGCATAAAGTGCAGTTGTCTGTCTCATTTGCTAAAGCACTTCTTCCTCAGCACGGTGATGACTATACTCTTTAGTAATTCAGTTTAATTGAAATTCTATGCCTGTTAAATTCTGAGTCCTGTATCGATCAACATATGTCAACTGTGGAAAATTGTACTAAATTGTGTTGTTTTACTGTGCAGCAGTCAACTATCCATTGGTGTCTGAAGTTAGTTTATTTCACCTACTCAAAATTGGACCTGGACTGATATTACATCTAGAATTGGATTTTCTGTTCTTGATTTTTAATAACTAGGATTTGTACCACACTCAGAGAGATAAACAGAGCCAGCAATTGAGGCTGTGAATCCATCAACTCTTAAGCATAAAGCAGAGCTTTGCCTGGTTTGAAGCTTCATGGGAAGCCTCCCAGGACCAGTCAGCTCTTGTACAAGGTGCTGGAATTTCAACAAGTAGCCCTCTCCCCTCTCTGCTGGTCCTAAATTGATCTTGTTACACAGACTACATGGCACTTAAACATGCACCTGACCTTATTTTCCACAACAATATTTTTTTCAGGCCTTCTTCTCCTGTTCTGAATCATCCTCTGGGGCTTTCTGTAAGGATCACGGTGCTGAAATGTGGCATCCTGATCTGTGGAACATATGATCTTCTAATCCAGGCAAGATTCCCCCAAATATAAAAGAGGAAGAGAAGGATAAAATTGTGTCAGTGTATCTGCAGAAAGCACATAAAACAACAGAGACCCAAATGTGCTTGCTGGTTACTACACCAGCATGGAATTTACACAAACTGCGTTACAAGGGATCATCATTTGAATCTTTTGGCACACCAGTAGCACCAGCCTTCAGGAACCATAACTCATTATTTCACACTCCAGAAACAGAAAGAGGTTAGAGATCACATTTGAAATTTTCCATGGGTGAATTTTCCATCAGAGCAATTCTCTTCGTGGGGCTAACAGGTGTGTTGTAAAAGAGGCAAATAAAAATATTTTTTCCTCTGCAGTCCAGTGCTAAGGATGTATTTCTGAAACAAAAGTGAATTGAAAACATTGAATAATTACAAACAGACTTTGGGATCTAGAGACTGTTGCTATATGAGTATTTTCTCCTTTGGATTTATTTCAGCTGGCAGTAGCTAGCAGGTTACTTTTTTTCTCCCTTCAATCATGGGAAAACAAAATCTTTCTTCAAAACAACAGAAAAAAGTAGTTCTTCATTCTTTACACCTCCCTTTGGATTTGCTGTTCCTAGATCTTTCACATTAACTCTTTATGGCCAAACCTCAAAAGGTGGCAATGGTGAAAGATAAAAGTGCAAAGAAAAATTGGCTAGACAAGAGAAACAGAGAATGAGGGGGAGTCAGTTTTACCAATCTGTTCCTAGACAGAATCTGGATGTAGTTGTCTTTTCCATTTCTTACCACAGGAGAGGTGTTCCAAGCCTCTGATCATTTTTGCATCCCCCTTCTGGACCTACTCCAACAGGTCTACATCTTTCTTGTACTCCAGGCAGTATTCTCACAGATCAGGGCTACTCACAGATTTAGACTAAGTTTTGCCCAGTGTATGCCAAAATCCTGCTATGTGACATCACCTGCATGTTTGTCCTTCACTGAATCATAGAACAGAATTACAGAATAGTTGAGGTTGGAAGAGACCTCTGAGTATCTAGTCCAGTTGCTCCATACTTTACCAGTCAGGTTTTGAATACCTCCAATGACATACACAACCTCACTGAACAACCTGTTCAGTGTTCAGTCACCCTTACAGTAAAAAGTTTTCTCTTGCTTAAGTGGAGTTTCCAGTATTTCCGTGCTGTTTTCTTCTTGTACTTCACAGCAGCTATAGCACACAGCAATTTCCATCATGAAATTTTTAATGGAATTATACCCACAGTCCTCTATAAAGACTGAGGCTTTGGTTTAATCTGTTCTCCTCCTCCCCAGACATACTGAAATTACTGTGCTTGTGCCCATCTGAGCTCTGCTCCCCTGTCTGGAAAAGAGCAGCTCAGTGCCCTCCAGTCTTCTGCATGCTCAGACTGTCCCTCTCTTACCATAATGTTCTCTGAGCTGGTAAAGGCACTTCAGAATTAGATTCTACCTCAAACAGGGAATGTTTATTCCACTCACAAATTTAACCCTCCAGCTGGGTGTGGGTAGGAGATCCAAGGAAGTAAATTGCCTGTCACAGAGCTTCTCTGAGTCACACCAGTGATCGCAGGGCTGCCGGACATCTGCAGTCCAGCAGAGGAGACCGAAGGGACCTGCTAAAATGAAACTCAGACACAAAGACTTCTAGGAAAGGACCATCTGAGGTTATCTGGCTTCTCTGTCTGCCTTGGGTTGCTCTGACAGCTCCTCATTGATGGGTGCCACCTTTGTTCTGAAAGCAGCCACGGGGATCCCTAAGCCTTCCATCTCGGTGCTTAATGGCAGACCTTGGTATCATACCCTTTGTACTTTCTTGCTGTCTCAGACAAATCCACTCCTTGCTGCAGGTTAAGCCCATCATTCCTGCCTTTAACTACCACGTGGCCATGGAGAACAGATTATTCCCCTCCCCTCTGTAGTCATGCAGATATTTAAAGACTGTAACCTGTTCTCCCTCTATATGATTTGCTCCCATGCTAAATGAATCTGAGTTCTGTTGAACTTTCCTCTCAAATCCTGTTTTCCAGATCTCCAGTTGTTTCTGCAGCTATTCTCCCGACACACATTTTTGTGAAAAAACAAACAAACAAACAAAAAAACCCACCCAGAACTAGCCACAGTGCCCTGGTTGTGCCCTCACTAATGCTGAGAAAAGCAGAGGGCTCATTCCAGCACCCATTTTCATGGGAGGATGCTGGCTTCCCCCACAACAGAATTTATATCATGCTGGTGATCCACAATTCCTAAACCCTTTTTCATTACTATTTTGCCACCTGCCTCAATCTGTACAGCAGATTCTTCCTGCTTATGTATAAATTCCTGCTTTGGTTTCACTGAATTGCATCCTCCCTCTCTTTCATTTTTTTTCAGAACATTTCTCCAATTTGTTTGATCTTCTCAAGTGGAAGCTCTTGCACTGAGCAGCCTCTACAAATACATGGTGCAGTTTAAATTCCCCCGTGTTAAAAATATATGCTTGACTGTAAAACACTCTACTTTTTATATGGAAATAGCAGCTCACTGGGATGCAAGTGGCACTGTGCTGTATTGCATGCTGAAGCAATCTGGGAAAAAGAAAAACTAATACATACCAAAAGTAAAAATACAAAGTAAGTACATAAATAAATAAATAAAGCAAGCAAATGGGATTGAATTTACAAACATATCAAAAACTTCCTATGCGGAGACATTTACTTTCCATGCAAAAGTAGTTTCTTATCTGCTTTTATCTCCATGCTATATGCGCACTGTGCAGCTCAGGGGACTGACTGCTTGATGTGTTATTGATTTCAGGGCGAGGGGGACATACAGAACTGACACAAACTTCTTTAGCAAGTAGCTCAACTATTCACTCAACATCCACTGGCCTCTAAAACCAATTCTGTCCTCTTTTCCATGTTTTCTCATTTTGTTTTCAATCACCACTGACAGATACCTTCAGCTTTCTTCTCTTTCACACTGCACAGGGGAAGCAGCAGTAATTAATTCTAATCACAGAGAAGAAAAGCACAATTGTAGAGCATGGCCAATGGAAAAACACGGTCAGAAACTCCCCACTCTTGCCCCTACCTGTCTGCAACTATAATACACAAAGAACTGTGAATCCAAAAGGGAGAGGAAATGCACCTCTCGCTCAATATTCTGTGCTTGTAGTAGATCAGAAGTGAAATAGAGAAAAATTAAAGCTCTGCTTAAGTTTCCACACAGTGCATGAATAAACACCTCAGAATGAATATACACTTTAAATGGTCAGCAGAACCCTGGGGACACATCTGCTGCCAGACTGGGACAGACTGGTAGACCCTCTAAGAACAATATCCACTCTCTGATACTGCTCACATCTCTGTGATACTCACTGCATCCAGAATTTTAGTGGCTAAATAAAAATGATTCTAAAGAAGTAGGAGGCCACTGGTGGATAGACCTGGGCTGCTTCTCTTGGCACCCAGGTCCTGGTGTTTAACCCCTTAGCCAGTATTAGGTAGAAATTTGTAGAAGAGTAAACAAGAATACTTTGGAGGGAAAAGAGTCACTAAATTCTTGTAAGAAATGCCAAAGGTAGAACAGCACCTAATTAGTGATTTTAGAAAAATAGCTGTATAAAACCAAAAATAAGCAAGGAAAAAACCCCCACAATTTTGTCTGATATAATTAAACTGATAGCTCTCTCTAAACATGAAACTTATAAGCTTCTTCATTTAGATACCACTATCAAGTCTCTCAATAGCCTGAAAATAGTGTGCTATGGAATTTGGTATGGGGATTTAGACATATTTTCCTTTTAATTAGGTGATACCTCTAAATTTCACATCATGCATTGAAATTCCATACCTGCATTACATTTTACACCCCCGAGAAAAATATGAACCAAAATCATCTTACGGAAAGCACTGATATTTCTTTTCTCAATTGATCAAAAATGTTCTACACTTTTAGTCATGATTACTAAGAGGCTACCTCTGCAATAAAAATATGAATAATTTCTTAGCAGCACACATTAACACACAAACCCTCCCCCTGTAAGACAAGAACAACCAGCAACAAGTCTGATGAGAAGTTCAGAGATAAAAGATCATTACATCTTCATCACAATTTGGCTAAAAGAGCTGCTAGAACATCAAACATTAATGTCAGGCTTTAGTATTACATATTGTATAATCCAAGGGCATATGAATTTAAAAAATAAAAAAAAAGGCAGTGAATTATTTCTATATCCTCTGTGTCAGTGAAAGACACACAGACTCCAGCAAGCATAGACTTAATTGCGTGTGTTCAGAATAGCTTAAAGAGGGGTCTGGAGAAGTGAAAGGATGGGCTTCTCTGAATGTTTTGGTTTCATGGAAATTCCTACAAAAGGAACCATTTCAATGTCCCGCTTCCAGGTGGGTACAAATGGGCTTTTCTTAGCTATTTGTGGTCATTATTACTTCTGGCTTCTACCAGAACACAGAATAAAGAGAACAACAAGATGCTTTGCAGATATTTTGAACCCAAGAAAACATTTGCTTTACCCTGGGGGTATACAAAGTCAATGGCCCTTGGAGCAATTTTGACTGGTATTTATTTCTAAGGCTTAGTGTAGGCACTCAGGGAAACACTTCTGGTGCTATTTCAGTAGCTTTATACTGCACAGAAGCTAAAAATCTCCCTGTCCTCATCTCTCTAACATATCACTGGACTGACAGAGACAGGAAAAGAACCCAGCAAATACAGTGTGTTGACTGGCTACTGGCGTGCATAAAAGGAAGCAAGGAAGATGTAATTTCAGTATTTTATTACACTCCAGTTTTCACTCAATCTGATTGTAACCAGCCATTTCCAGAGCCAATACTTTCTTTCAGGGAAGCCTCAGAAGCAGGGACAATTTTTTTTATCACTATGAGAGTAGCTTATTGCAGTGTTGATTTATACCAAGGAGCAGGTGGGATAACTTGAGGCCAACTTTAAGCTTTACCATTTAATAAGCAACGGGCAAATGCAACTCATCACTGTATGGTATGCTGTGAAAATACTACTTGCTGTTTTGATTTCCACAAAAGAGCTGATGCTTTTGTAAAGAATGTGTTGCGCTCCTGCAGGTGACACAAACTCACGTGATATGAAAATATTGATTAATCAGGTAAGCATCCCCAAAATATATGTATTTAATCTAGATACGCATACAGTTACACATGAATCTGACGGGCCTAAAGATGCAGTTTTTCTCATGCCAGGCCTTTTACCTCTTTCTGAAAACCTTAAAAAAGAACGGGCAACAGCAGGGCCAGAGGTCAAGAAATCTTTTAAAATCACACGGGGGTTCAGGTTCTCCTTGAGTTTTGGACAGTAATTGGAATTAGAACTACCAAAGAAGTTCTTATTTTGCAGTTCTTCCATCACTAATTGAATGACCAGGCAGAGCTAGCTGAAATGCATGCTAACAAATCTGAGTGGTCATTATGTTCTCAGCTGCAAGTTTCAGGTTGTTTTCGCTAGCTTACTGGGATTTTGTCTCTATTTATGTATTTTTTTTTATTATTACAATGTACGGGGTCAGTGCATTCTTCAGTGATGCGGTGGAGATTTCAAATTCCAGGCAATGGCTGGGAGGAAATGGCACTGACTTGGCAGGCGTGAAACATAGTTCCGTTCTTAGCCCTGCAATTTATTTCCTATCTCACTTTGCACCTGCCTTTTTCTTCTCCCATAATACATTTGTGCATCTAAATTGAACAGCCTTCTCAGCAAGGATGGTCTTTCTCTTAGTGTTTGTATCTGGCATCGCTCAATAGGGCTCCTGTTTCCTCTTGAGTCCCGAGCAGTATTGTAACTCAAGCAATTAAGATGAGCAAAGAGCCTGATTATTCTGCCTAAAATAAGCCTGTAATGGAACTAACACTGTGCAGATGGGAGAACAGATACCTCATATGACTATTTTGCTCCATTACACAACAAAGAGTCAACTGTGAGCAGCTCCCTAACAAGCTGGATTTCGGTAGTTTTTTTTGTCCAGAGCACTCAGCAAATACTGTTAAATAATAAGTGGGTATGCATTTACGAGTGATTTACTAACAAAAACTAGGAGCCAACGTTGTAGCACAAACTATACTGAAAAGAAATGGGCATACTTAGTTTGCTGTCACTAGCAGAGGCATCTTTAGTAGCGCTAATGGAGGCTTGGACTGCAGACTCTGCAGGGCACAGATTTTGCTCCGTGTTCATACAAGAGTTAGCACAGCGGGATCCTGGCCCGTTATGAGATGCCATGAATGCTAAATTAACACAAATACATATTTAGTAAGGAGCAAATGATAGATGTTTTGTGGACAGCCAGACTGCCATATTATTTGGATTGCAGAGTTCTACTATAGCCCAGGCAGTTCTAAGGACATACTATAAAGATGCCCAGGGTATTCGCAGGAGCTGCCTCATGCAATATTCAATCAGCTGAAGTGATCTGAAGCACTGCTGGTATTAGGGAACCTACTTTGCTGTATTCATTTGTGAGCTGTTGCATACAGAAATATGAGCGCACAAGAGATCCAGAATCACAGGTAATATCTGACAGAGGTCTTTCTATCTTAGAAATTCAGCCACCAACATCTGCTGAGATGGGTTCTGTTTTAGATGAGATTTACGGAAAAGCTATTGATTAAACCACAGCTTTAGCTCCGTTTACCACTTACACACACATACACAAACAATTAAATACATTACCAAGCTGAATAGCATTTCAAATTATAGGAGTTTCTGCTTTCAAAAGCACTTAAAAACATTATCCACAGACATACATATATATGTTTGCACTGTTTAATTGACATTGTTTTCCCAACTCCTTCAAGTCACCTGTAATATCAAGTCAATTAAGTATTATTTTCCCAACCTATTTACTGAGCTACCTAGCAATCAATCCACCTACACACAGAGAGAACAAATGCTCATGGGGATGGTAGATCTTAAAAGTACACTGAAAAACTGTCAGCCTTCTCCAATGGCAGCCAGGCTTATAGCTTTGCAGGATTACACAGCCTGACATCTTGCAGAAAATAAGTCCGTGGGATAAAAGCTCCATATTCTGACAGTACCATTCCTTCTCTGCAAATCAATACATTCCTGTGTGGAATAACATTACTATTTCAAGTTATACACATGCTAAATATGTTTTGGATTACACTGGTATAATTAAATAGCTGAGACCACATTTCTTTTCCATCTCTGGTCATGAAGTCATTCTTAGAACAGAAACTAGTGCTGGGGCAGGTCAGTAACCTGGGACACTTGGGTAAATCAGGTTTGGTTCCTGCCATTGGCACACACTTCCCAGGTGACCTTGGGCACGTCACATAGAGCCTGACATTCAAAGAGGCTGTGCACATGGTGGAGGTGGAGTAAATCCCAGGTTCTTGGTGTCAGCTGGGCACCCCATCTCAGCTCACAGCACACTCAGCTAACCAATCAGTCATCTTTAAAATATATTAAATTTTATTTTCTATGTGTGTGTGGCAGTGGTGAAAGAAACAGAGATAAGATATAATCAATTGCTTTCTGTAAAACTAGTCTCAGTGAGGGCCAGTTTGGCTCACAGGTGGTGTATTTGCAAAGTCTCATTGTGATCTCTCTTGCCAGGAAGTATGTGGGGTCACGGAACAGGAGAGCTTGTCCTGTCCTCTGCCACTTCAGGCTTTGCCATGTCTCTGAAAGAAGCCCCCACTGCCTTTTGTCTGTGTTCTATTCCCTAACCTTGTAAATCAAAGCATTAAACCCTTTTTTGTCCTCCCTTTGTTTGTGCTGTGTCTCAGACTCCATCCCTGAGCACCAGTAATGTCCCCAGCACAAGTGGGCTCCAATTTACCCAGGAAAATCTGAGTCTTTCAACATGAACCAAAGAGGAATAAATCAAGGCCTTACTCTGTACAGAGCCAGTGTGAGGCTGAAATCAGAGATGGCTACAAAGCTCTTTCAGAGTGAAAACCATTATTATTATTATTTGTATTGCTTCATCTAGTAGAATGAGAAGTCATACCCTGTACAAATACATACATTTTGGGCACCAAGCCAGACACTAAAACAATAGCAACTGTGACTTGTCAGGTAAGACAAGATCAATCGGGCTAGGATTTGGAGTTCAAATCACTATTGGAAGTAGAGCTTCCTGGCAGCTAAAACAAACTAAATTAAAGCACAGGTATTCACACCGCCATGGGATCTCAAAGTGAAATTTAAAGGGCTTTTTTACAGAGATCGGAGGGTAATGCAAACAAATGCCCATGTATATTTGTTCACATGTTACAAGCCTTTGCTTTGGACATATTCAACCACCTCTAGTACTTCAGTGTGTGTTCAAGTGATCCACATTTCATGGTTCAAAAGTCACAGCATTTCAATGTTCACTGCAAATAGGTTGTCTAACATTTTCAGTTGGAGAATAACACCAGATGAATCTCCCTGTTCAGCTGTACCTGTTAAGACAGTCAACTTTGGAATTCAATACCAAGCGAACACTGGAAACTTCTTTTCTCCTCAGACCACACTAGTTTTAGAGCAAAGGGACTTGCTTAGTGTTTTCAGAGTGGTGTTGCCTTTTTTTTTTTTTTTTTTTTGCCTTCTACACTCATCTCGATCAGGGCTGAAGAAAGGTCTAAACTCCAGTCATCCATCACGACGGCTCTGCGCTACTTTATCCCTAATATCTGTTCCTCTATTTATGCCCTCTGAGCTGATCTTCCCTCTCTAACCAGTTGCTGTGCCTACACTTCCTGTGCAGTGAGACACACTGGCAGCTGTCACAGCATCGCCGAACCCGTTGTTTGAGAGGATGCACATGCCGTGTTTCTGCAGCACTTTTAGCCTGCCCTTCCATCACCTTCAATGCGAACAGACCACAAGGAAGGAACAGAATTTCAGTTTAAATCAGCCACTGCTACATACCGAGGATAGTTCTGGAATAGACATTTTATCCCTTATTGTTCTTTTTCATAAGAAAAACACATTGCCTTCCATAAATCTTTGCTGTGAGTCCACAGGGTCATCTATTTGCCAAAAGAGCAATTATTGATTATACCCAGTCTACAGCTTCTGTCGCTGTTCCTGAGAGTGTGTGTCCATTTCTAATCAGACCTAAGGTTACGATACGGCTTTTGTCATCTGCTTTCCTGGGAAACAGCAATATCCCAACAATATCCACAACCAGTGCAGTGATATAAAGCACCAGAAAGAATGGGTTCTTAGTAAAGGCTCTTCTCTTATTAGAATCTCATATTTTAGCAAGGTTGATGCCCTGCATATCAGTCAAATCAACTGCAATTGCAGTCCAACCTCTGGGTCTGTCTGAGCAGGAATCTCTGCCAACTCCTTCTAGCACATTATGGCTTAGAGGAAAAATTAGGCAGCATTTCAAAATACCAGTTAGGTGTAAGATTGAGCCAGGCATTTAAGAGTAATGATCAAACACTTGAAATTTCAATTTGGGTGTTCTGATCTTTCTTGCTCACCAAATGATCACAATTTCACCGAGGGACAGTAAAAGACTAACTGATGTTCAGGGGTATTACATGAAAACCTCAGCCATTGGTGGAGCTGACTGGCCCCAGGAAATTCCAGTGACACTCCTTCTTAGATCATTAGTTTGGATCAATGATGATGGCTTGAAGGGGCTACTGTGGAATGAGTTGCTAATAATCATCGTATGTACGAGAGCATTTCGGAGTGGGCTGGGACACCCCACGTCAGCCTTTACTTTATGTTCTTGTGTATAATCCCCATATCAGATAATTCACCCCCATTTAAGAGTACCAGCCTGGGAAAATAAATCCTCAGATAACCTGCACAGTCAAATAATCCACCAAATCAGATGTGGTGGGATGACTGGGGATAGGGAAACTATTAGGAAAAAAGGCGCAGACCGTGGGAGTCAGAAGCAGTAGAGCTTGACGAGGAAAAGGGATGCTGAGGTAAATGTCCCCTCATCTTATCCATAAGTGTGGGCAGAGACCACGCTGTTCCCAGAGCATTTTGGCTTGTTTTTTTCACAGAGAATGAGCAGCCTGTTCATGAGAGAATGTAATACTATATGGAATAAATGAGATTTGAAAACTGCATATTTTCCACCCACACTACAATGGGCATTATTGCTGGCAGCCAGCAGTGGGAATAGCTGGGTAGACAACCAGCCTTAATTAGGAGGAAGGCATATTCTTCTCAGGAGAAAGGTAGGCTCGCAAATGTTTGCATCGAGCACATTCCATGGATTTCAGATGTAGCATCATTTGAAAAGCAAGGTCTGATTGAAAATGAGTGCACTGTAGGGCATCATTTTCAAAGTTCTGCACAGAATATTCCTCCAGACGAGCAAAGGAGAACAGGGTTTCAGATGCTGTCGCTTCTTAGTGTATGAATTGTAGGCGATGCATTTATCGAAAACAGCAAGTGTCCTAAGCAAGGGGCACAACATCTGCAAGGGCTGAGCCCTCTGAAACACCACAGACCCCGGAGCTGCCATTTGAGCAACTCAAGTTGAGACAGAACATTGTTCAAGTCTGGGTTCCTATGCAGCCTTAGCATGTGTGGACAAACCTGGTCTGCACTGATACTGGGAATAAGCAAGTTGGACGATCTGTGTAAGGTGTGAGCAATTACACCCCCTTAAATCACAGTGATGTTATTATGGGAACTTCCTTTGGGGCCACAAGGGGTTAGGAAGGCCAGACAGATCAAGAGTTCCTCAAGCAAATATGGCACTTCACTCCTGGCACATCTCCAGCTGACCCTCAGGAGTGTTAGTCCATCACGGAGCACATCACTGCCTCGGCTGCCAGAGCTGCCATCAGAGAGGTGGAAGAAGTTGTCGTTAAAAAGCATTTTGCAAAAGGATTTGTCATGTAAGATCAACATTTGTAGAACAGTTTTGATGCCCTTCCTACATTGGTGTTGTTTTTAGAAAACTGTTTGAAAACAAAATGCTGATTATTCTTCATGGTGACAAACTGAAATGCTGTATTGTTTATACAGCCTTGGAAGTGTTTCGGCTGCAGACATCTGAACCTGGCTCCATTTCACTTCTGTATGGCTTCCAGCCTCCCCTGGACACATACTCACACACAGGCAGCCCTGTCCTCTGCCCTCCCACTAGCAGGCTGCCACCAAGCCAGGACGTGCTGCTTCCTCTAAAGCAGTTGTCAATGTCAGCACATGAATCCACTGACAGATGGAGACTGAAAGTCATGAAAAAAACAGTCCTGCCCTAGAGATCTAATCCATCAGCTTCCCACCGTGTCTCACTCCTCTTGCTCACCCAGCTCCCCCAGGAACTCACTCCCTAAATTCCTATGGAAGATGAATCTCCTTAGGGCCAAAGCACAAAGCTGCCAAGAATCTGGCGGAGCCCGGGTTTTGTTGTTTCACACTGTAATTACACATTAAGATTTGGAATGTTTTTCTGGTTTTTTTTCAGAGGCAGCTGAGTCTCTCCGTCCTGTCCCATCCAGATGGTGCTCCAACTGGATACGAATCTTCAGACAGCACTTTTCAAACTTGAACTAAAAACCCAAGAACAACAACAAAAATTGTAACCAAGTGAATTCTGTGCCTGTGAAAGAAACAAAGCTGCGAGAGGGTGGGAGAGAAGAGCCCAATCCCCTAAATGCCTTCAGTATCCATAAGAGGCACTCAGACCAACTGTACCTGAACTTTAAGGCATGGCCCATATATGTTTGTGCTTTCAAAATACCAAGCCAATACGGCCTGGGTTCAAAGTAAAGTATGATGCAGTTCCTCTAGTTGATATAGAATGTTATGGTTTGGGTTGGGCTTTTGTTTTTGTTTCAAACAAGAAAAGGCCATTGCCAAGGTCTGTCTGTCAGAACTGAATCAAGACCATAAAGTCATGCAGATGGGAACAGGAGTTGAAAACTAATAGTGTGTTTTGATCCCACAAGGTAAAGGATTTCTAACCCTTCCTGAACACCCCTGCAACAATTTACACAAATTCCATCCAAAGAGTCCAAAGCATGGGGAGCCAGCGTGATGCCTGATGCAAGAACAGCAAGTGAGTACATGACAATCCAGAAGAAAGTAAATTTGAGCTCCTTTTAGATCACCTACCACACGATTATAAAGGAAGCCTCACTATCTAAATGGCTTCATGTTAATTTTCTTCATCTGTTTCACACTTCTCCCCCTTTATCTCCCCACTTCTCCAACAATACAAATGATGTTGGCTTGGACATATTTTCTCTCCAGCAGCTCAATAATTTGGAGACAGCGATGCATCAGAGCTCTCTGTTGGAAAGCACATTCAAACATTTACTATTCACTCCTACGCTGATTACTCACTCAGAATGCCTAAAAAAATAATAATAGCAACATTAAACCCCAACAAAAATACCAACCTAAAACAAAAAAGGGAATATGGAAGTGTACAGCATTAAAATAAACTCTGGCTCCTTTGCCAAACTCATTAATAATTTTGGCTTTCCAAAAAAAAAAAAAAAAAAAAAAAAAATTTGGATTGCTCTGCTCTTCAAGTATCAAAACATCCAATTAACACAGCTAATTAGCGTCACAAACAGCAGTCAAAAGAATGGTAATTTAGATTCAGGATTTCAAAGGTTTCTTAATCCCAGGCCAATGCAACTAATCTCTCAGAGGCTGAAAGTGTTTTGTTATTGCAATGCAATTGTATAGCATCCCATCAATTAGTGGCATTGCAGGGAACACTCGCTTGCATGATTCATTTGTATAATCAGAACTCAAAAAAAAAAAAAACACGGGGAGGGGGACAAGAAGGAACAGAGAAAGCTAGCTCCTTAAAATATGCAGTATCATTTTTTCCAAATAATTTATACCATAGCTGGAAATGATTGTGAATAACACCATGTCCTTCCCCAAACTGAGCCAGCAGGCTGAAGGGCTTTTGCTAGTTTTTAAGAGATTAATAGGACACGTAAAGCCAGCCCCACAGGTGACATCAGCTGGCCTGCAATTAGATGTGTTGGCTGATACGAACATTTTCTTAGAAAGGGGGTGGAAGGAAATACATTTGAATAAAAAGATCCCTTTCTTACCAGCCTTCCCTTTAGGCAGGAAACACAAAAATGGCAAGACTCTCATCAGACAGACACTGTTCCATCCTCATCACAGTTAACTGCACAGTACCCAGCGATTTGACCCCAAAGCTCCTGGCAATCCTAACGTTTACCACATATCTTATATCATCATTCAGACTTCCAAAAGCCCAGTTTTTCCAGTGGATGGGATTGGAGGAGTACTCAGCAGCACTGCTGCAATCCCTGTTCTTGTCTTGGCTACAGAATTCAAGTTACCAAATTAAGATCTGAAGGTGTATCTGCAACACTCAAATGTTTCTATTTGTTCATGTCATCCATCAGCTCCATTTTAGAGGTCAATTCTATTGGATAGTGAGCAAGGTACAACTTCAGATACAAACATTTTCCATGTTACTCTATAAGTTCTAGAGCAGCTCAACCTTAGTTTCTCTCAACACTTTCACATTTTTACCTTCTTTTATATTCTGCTGTCTGTGCCTTCTCAAAAACACTGCAGTCTTTTGGCCTTCTGCTGAATTTATCTGTATTTCAGGTTAAAAGGCTTGAATTTTACACTGTACCTTTCCCAGCACCAACAGATTGGGATGCCTTGCACCTATATAATCCTTGTTCTGGCCTATAATGTAACCTTGCAAGTCACTTGTGCCTCAGTTTCTCTGACTTTAAAACAGTGCCAAGTAGTCCCAGACTACCCTCCAAAAGGAGGCACTGAGATACCATGAAGTTGGCACATTTGAAAAAGGAAACGACACAAAGTAGCACCTGAGCTCCAGAATCAAAGCATTATATTCTGTGAGCACGACAAGTCGAGCGGACTATGACAAAGATGACATTTCAGAATAATGGTGGTAAATCACTGATTTACTTCAAGCAACCTCCATGCAGGACTGAGGTGTTCGGTACATGCTGCACCTGGAAGAACACTCTAACAACAAAGCTTTTTCCTTCCAGCATATGCACACACTGCCCCATACCTCTTCACCTCAGGGTCTTTAAGCTCTGTTCCCTGTCAGGTATACAGCTGTCTTCCAAGCCATCACCATTTCTACTGCTGAGGTAGCTGAGGGCTCCACCATTCTGGAAGTCTAGTCACAAAATTTAGTCTATGCTTAGAAGAGGCTGGAGGTAAAACAGTCACTACAGACTAGCTGGTCCTACCCGTAGCATCCTTTCTTCAGGTCTGAGAAGAGAGAGGAATCCTGAAAGCAAATGGACTTGAATCAAAACACAATCAAGCTGTTGGAAAATAGATGATTTATGACAGGAGGGAACCTTTGCCCTCCTCAGTCCTAGTTTCTAGGTCCCGTATCAGACCTGCCATACAACTGCAGTTAATAAGATTGCATTGAATGAGACAACCCACGAGCAGAACAGGCTCTGTAATGAGTTAAGTGCATGGCCAAATCTAACCGAAGCCAAGAAAAGGGAACATACAAGAGCTGGGACCACTGTCTTCATGAGCCCAGTAAATGATCCCAGTATCAGTTCTGGTCAAGGCAAAGTACATATAAAAAAGGTGTTCAGAGGTGAAAAAAGTTAATGCACAAATATAGTGTTCACTCCTGAAACCATTACCATGTTTTAAGGCATAAAGCACTAATGAAGATGTATAGACTCAATCTCATGGACTTACAGACTGAATCTTTGTCTCACTTATATTAAGCTCTGGCTGGTCTTGCCCACTCAATCATCCTTAACACTCTCATTGGCATCAACTGCTCCTTTGTCCTATACAGACAGAGCTCCTCATATGCTGCAGGTTTTGATATGAAGTCTAAAAAATAGATAATTATTAAAGGGCGCTTTGTTGAGACTGGACACTGTACTGGTTGGGTTGAGCTGTTGTCATTCACTCAAGAAAAATTAGGAGAAAGAAGACCTTTAGGAAACCCAGACAAAGCAAAAATGTCTCTGAAGAGTATATTTGATTAATGCATGTTATTAAAAATGGTCCAAATGGGAACCTTATCTATGAATTCCTCCACAGTTTTGGGACTGAGGAATTCTCAAACCCAAGTCTGTCTGCATTATTTTTACAACAGAACAGGTTTTAAAAAAGAGAAGGAAGGAATTTATATTCATTTCTGGTTGACAACAGTCAGAGAGCTTACCAGTCTTGCAGGATTCAAACCTCAAGGGCAGGTATCCTCAGGAAAGAGGGTGATATCAAAGAAACATTTATACAATTTCTTTAAAAGTGCTGAATCATAGAGCCACCAAATAATAACACCAGGAATGCCGATCCTTTACTCTCCTTCCAAAACATATCCTAAATCTCTGTACCATCCAGCTAAGCTGACACTTAAGGCAGGACATTCTCACCTCACACATACAGGTGACAAAATTCAAACCCTGAAAAAACTTGAGGAAAACAATTCAAACTTCTGAGCATTAAGCATTCAAATTATGTGGCCCTTCAACTTTTGTTCTTCTCTTGCATAAGGAACAATTGCTACCAAACGATTCAAGGCACCTTCTGGTTCTGCCTCAAAGGAGTAGATGGTATTTTGATCAAAATTGTTCAACATTTTTTATGTCCTGCTCCAGCTTGGCAACAGAACTCATGGACAAAAGAGAATGCAAAGGTAGGAACAAGTATCTCAAAATAAGACTAAAAAAATTAGAAGGTTGCTGGTAAAGTCAGATTTTAGCTGAAATCCTGCTTCTCAGCCTTACTGAAGTAAGTACATTACTGAAGCAGTAAGGTTTAGCTAATTAAACCATGATAAAAAGCCTGTGCTCTTAAATAAACACACATAATCTACATATCTTATAGTCCAGTCTGTTGTTTTCCAAACTTCATGTTCCTGATGTATAAGATAGAAAGAATATTTGCCTTCCTTTCTAAAACAGTCTGAAATTCATGAACTAGTCTTTATGTAGGGCACATTTACACCATTTTTTCACCTTGTCCTCTCTAGAAGTGCTTGGAAATCTGCAATAGATTCACAGCAAAACAGAATCTTTGTTTGACTAGAAAAAAATGTCTCGAGGTCTGGAATTCCTAGTGTTAGTGAGCCCAAGTCAGGTGGTGAAATATGATCTTAGCATCATTTCTATGTATATTAGCTCAGAGTTAATAGATAGGTACATAGATCTACATTACAATTAGTAAGTGTAGCCAGGGAAAAGTAGGTCCCACAGCACACCTTTAGAAGCAAGCCGTTATTAATCAGCATTTTAACGAAGCATAATTACAACAGCTTATGGCTCCCACCAGGTAAAGCAATAATTATAGGTGCAACCAAATAAACAAGGAAAATAATTACCTATTTCTCAGAGCTAATATTAATTTAACCAGGCTCGGAGTGATGGCTAGACAGACAGCTCGGTGCTTTTGCATTGCCAGCTAGAAAAACTGTTCTGATCAGAGCAAAGTCACAGCTGCCATTGTCAAAGAGCAGGAGAAAGTACACAGCGGTTTTAATCTCCTGGATACCTTCCAGATTTAAAATTCCCATATGCCCCACGTGTGAGAAGCACATCTTCTCCTGGGAAGAAGAGGTGAAATCCCCTGGACTGACACACACAGCCGTGCTGGAAGGACAGTGTGAAAACACACCGTTCTGAGCAGGGTGAGGTGAGCACCATGTGAAGGGCGGGCAGGACACCACGCTGCCAGGGACTCTCTGATCTGCTTGACAGGGGCAGAGGAAGTCTCTGAATTAGTCTCTCCACCACGACTGCCTTAGAGTAAACAGTGCTGTTCAGATGGATCAGAGGAAACCATTTAATAATTACCTTGCAGGGCAATTTCTGCTCTGCCATGCCTTCTATCCGGGGAGAGCAGCAGACGCAGGCACATCAAGTGCCGCTATTATATCTGGAACACTCTAGGCTTCCTCTGGGTTGTGGTGGCTTGTAAGCACACCCCCTCCTGGATTCAGTGAGGCTTTCTGATTGCATTGGGGATCCCCCACTGCATCAAGGCTCTGCCTTTTGCAGGCAAGTTCCTAGCATGTGAAATGAAAACAAATGAAAGTTTTTGAATTCATTTTCATGATGCTCCCATCTCTCTACGGAAACACAAACAAAATAAAGAGGTTGATGATGATTTATTGAACACAGATGAAAAAACCTGCATCCCTGTGGTGTTTTTGATTCCAGCTCTAATACTGTTAAATATTAATACCTTAATGATTCTAATACATACTGGTATTACCTGGTGATCCTAAGGAAGGAGGCGGTGGCCAGGGAATATGGTGGAATGCTGCCAAGACAGGCTGTTCCTCCACAAAGCTGGAAACTGCAGGGTGGAAGCAGAAGTAGGGAGGGAAAGTAGGCAGATAATAGGAATAGCACTGCACAAAATTTCAAGCCACTAGGTCAAGGCCGAGACCGAATGGTATTGGTAGTGATGTCATCACGACACAACCACGCGGTGGCTCTGCTAAGCCACACTTGTCCTCAGGCCACTTTCCCATTCTGTGAGTGTTTGAGCAGCATTGTTTCATTGGGTTCTCCAGTGTTTCAGAACAAATTACACTGGTAAACAGATTTGTGGCAAGACTTTGGGCTGAAAGACCAACTCTGCCTTTGAACAGCATCAATTCCTCAGGCTGACACAAGTCAGCATAGACACGTCTTACTCCAACCAAACAGCTGAGAGGAGTGAGCCAACTATTTTGAGAGTCCACTAAACTGGTTCCCTAAACCAGTTCAAGTCAACAAACCATTTTCCCTCCTCCCTGAGTGTTGCAGTGTTGGGTTGCCCAGGTGTGGGAGCCAGGCTCTGCCAAAACCATGTGCTTCATGTTCAGGAGTGGAGCATCCTTTGGTAGGGTTGCTTTGGCTTAATCATCAGAACAGCTCCTTCATTCTCATTCTTCCTCCCCCACCCCTCTTTTTTTTTCCTCTCAAGCATTAACCAAGCCTGAAAACATTCAGTGATGTTTCCTATTTAGCAAAGTGACTTTGCACATCCATGCTGATGTCAGAAAGGAAGTAAAGGCACTCATAAATGACAAAACTTAAACCAAACAAAACAGGAAACCACAAAAAGAGAGGATGTGGGATTTAAGACATTTCTGATGTTAATAAAAACACTGTGACATCAACATTCCTTAAGAAACCATGTTCTCCTGAGGAGCTCCAGAACTAATCATTTGGGAGAAGGTTCGGTATGTTTCAGCTAAGCTAAACCAAATCCCAAAGCCTTTTTAGCTTCACCATCACTAAATGGAGGCATATGCCACTGTAATTTGGGCTTGAATTGAAGACATGAATGTCAATAGAGTCAAGAGGATTGGATACAAGTGGGGTGGAAAATTTACCCCGAAGGATAGATTTTACCCCTTGTGAAAGCTGTAAAGCAGGGATTATACAGAAAATGAAGCTATATTGCCAAGAGCAGGATATTTAAACCCTTCAGGCAACTCCTATGTAATTTTATTATTCTTTTAATTTAATTTCTTAAAATCTCTTTCTCTCCCCACCCTAAACAGCAACCATGAAATAATGCACTGGAAGAAGGCACGGTGGGGCCAAATTCTCATCAGCTGAGGTGCCTTAAGCTCAATTTGAACTGACAAGGTGCCTGCATGAAGTGCTGATTCAAGTACTTGCCCTGTGTAAAGCAATTTTTCCTCTCAACAGAGGGTATTCACAGTGTCAGGGCCTCACATGGTCCTGCTGCCCCAGAGCCAAAGGCTTTGACTGGAAGGAAGATGGGGAGGGACAGCAAACCTCCTGTTCCGCTGCCCTCCCTTTGCATGGCACAGAAATAAAGAAAATCTTCTACTGTCCACATAGTACACAAAGGCAATAGATGTGTTACCCAGATATCTGGGTTGCCCACATGGATTTTTTTGAACCTAAAATGGATCCCTTTGGGCCAGATGCTAAAACCTTCACTAGCATTTAAGATGCAATTGGAGTTCCTAGGACACTGGTGGAATTTAAAGATGTTCAGACCCTAGGTGTTTTATAAAATCTCGGGAAAAACTTCTCTGTATTTTAAATGCCTCTAAGAACCTTCACCCGTCTTTTGCCTCAGTTCATCTATTTTAAGTACAGTAATAAGCATCATCCCTCGCCTCAGAAGTGTGCTATGACATTTCCTGAAATACATTAGTCAACTCTCATGAGAGGGCCAAGGGGCAGAAAATTCTTTACATAACTATTGGTAAGGAGGAGAACTCATCCCATGCTAACCATGGTTACATTTCACAGGAAAAAGGCTCAAAGTGAGTATATGAAGTATCTTAAGCATACAGTTTCTATTCAGCTGCTGTCTAAAGAAAAATATGAAGCCTCCATTGAATTTCCCCAAATCTTTCTCCTTGGAAGCTTGTGTGATACTCCAAGTACCTGTAGGAGTCTTTCCAGGCAATTCAAATTCAAAGCTGTTGCTGCTGGCTGCCTGAGTCACTTGTACAAAGGTTTTCCATGCCACTTTATTTTGAAGGGTGTTACCTTAACTTCAAATTCCAACAATAACAAAGGGAGGGTTTTGCTTAGCCTGGATGTAAATTTAATGCCTGGCTTGTCAAAGCAGGCTCTCTCTATCCTGTGCAATGTCTGACTTCACAGGGCTACATTGGCACACTGGTGCAGTGCTTTCCACAGAGAAGGAAAATGCACCAGAACAATGTGAGTACATGAGGGATCAGCTGGGAGGCAAAAACATCCATCACTGGACCAAACATTGGAAAGGGGGGACAAATCCAGGGACGAGCTGGATAAAGTCCTCTGCAGAAAGAGGGCCTGAAGTCCAAGACAGCTTTACCCAGCTGGTTGCCATGTCCTCACACTCGATAAGGAACTTCACCATACAGTGAATCAGCAAAGTGTCTTTTCTGCAGGCACATACATAGAGGAATTACCTTGAGAACCAAATTCACTGGTTTTTATTTGCTTAAATGGTAATTGAAAAATACGAATAAGGTACCTATAGTGATCATTGTCCCTTCCCATCCCTCTGCCTCGTCTCCTGAGCCTGAAATACTCAGACCTTACAAGGGGTCTTGTCCCCAATGCCCCCCCCATCTGTGTGACCTGACAAACTAGAGGTGGGAACTGCATGGTGACAGTGTCCACGAGGGGACCTGTGTGGCTAGAACCTCAGCCCTCTGGCCACTCTCAAGCAGAGCACACAATCCAAAAGAGAGCTGCCACCCTCATCCAGCTCCCCTTTCTCCCAGGTTACACAGCCAGGCTTACAAAGAATTACAGGGTTTTTCAGGTCTACAGTATCTCCTGTAAAAGTCTAGGCTCTGGGAGCTGTATGATTACTTGAGATTTCCCCAGCATTCATTTAAAAACGCAATTGTAGGCTTCACAGTTGGAGAGAAAAGCTTAATAATGCAACTGTATGCAGACCTAAAAATAGCCTAAAAAAAAATTTAAAAGACTCCCAAATACACCTGGCAATGCTAGATTCCAGCTTCACTGGTGCATTCCGTTCACTTGCAGCTTTTCTTGAAAGCACAGGGAAACAGAAGAGGGAATTAGAGAAACAGAAAAGAAAACATAATTCTTAAAGTTCAGAAACACTGAGGTAAGAATTAGGAGGAGACAGAGAAATTAACTCATTTACAAAGCCTGCCTGGGCTGCCGGGGTCCCTTTGACTGAACACACTCAGAACCGAATTGAGTCCACATTGTATGCAATAAAAATGCCGATGAACGTCATCCCCGTGCAATGGCTTTAAAATTGATTTGTAGGGGGCAGGAAGATTTTGTTTCACCTTCCTTAGTGGGAAAGCCAGACAGAGCTTTAAGCTTTATTGACTCTGGTATTACAATCACAGTTGCTGGTCTTTCAACCTGTTCCAGAATTGGAGAGAGGTTTTCTTCTCTGTCTGACTAGATACTGTAGCATGGTCGATTCTGTGTTGAATTGAAATTCATCAGAGCCTGCTTTGTCTCAGCAGAGTAATAAAAGCCTAAAACGTTATTATGCATGAAATGGTTATGGAGCTGGTGAAAGGGTTGCTTCTCCCCCTTGTTGCGAAAAGGGGAGGAGAGGGGAAATATCTGACCTGACAGTAAAAAGTGACTGAAAGAAAGATAAATATTTCACATAAAATTGGCTCTACCTGCAAAACTGTGTAAGGGAAGCAAAAAGCACCAAATGGATCTCAGAGGAGCTCAAATGATAAGAACCTCACCAAGGCTTGGTGCTGCTCAGTGCAGAGGACTCAGCTGAAATCTGTCTCTGCTCACAGGTAACCCAGTGCTTAAATACAGACGCAGTCTGCACATTTACCTCTTTTCTAACATGAAGTGTTAGCAAATACTCTAGGGCACCACACAGTTGTGCCAACATAACACAGGGCTCCCTTGGCTCCAATCCCGCAGAGAATTCTGCACTCACTGTACCCCTGTGGCCCAAATGAGCATTTGTGAAAGTTCCTCATGGGATCAAAAGGCCTCACTCAGCAAGACTCAGCTTTCCTAATATAAATGAAATCATAAAAATTCATGCACAGAGTCAAGATGTGACTGAGGGTAGAAGAGAACCATTGTAACAGGCCAAGACACTGTGATCTTCAGAGGCTCATCTCTCCCAGCCTAAGCACTGCCCACAGAATACCTGTGATTTAGACAGCATTTTGTGCTGTTTGAGGTAGACCAGGGGTGACGCACTAGTGTTAAACCCTGGCTGCATGTGCGGTGGAAAGGGGGCATCTCACACAGGCACTTCAGGTTGAAGGGCACACTCTGTGCAGCTTTTCTCTCCAAGTGCCTATTAGAGCTAATTAGCAATTAGGTAATTGAATTATATACAGTTGCACAAAACACATATGCATATACACAATTAAGCACCGTGCACTAGTGTGTGTATCTATCTATATATATATATTTATCTTTCATATCTATTCAGTAGCACAAACATATAAAATAAAGATGCAGGAGAAACTTTGACCTTGCTGAACTGGATGAGCGTTTGCTACCCTGCTCGGATGGCATCCAGGCTCTGCCTGTGGCTGTTGCCCACATGGATGCCCCATCCCAAAGGTAGCTTCATAACAGGGCAGGCCACACCTACATAGCCTCACCTCAGGCTCCCTTGCTGAATTGGGTAGCACCAGCTTTAAAGCCACGTTAAACATCCTTCAGTCACTAGACACTTCCAAGATTTTGAAGGAGGTAAAGAACAATTCCCGAACACACGCTAAACAAACCCACAGTGCCTGTGTTCTTTTGTAAATAGCTCGATATAAACCATATATTGCTTACCCCGATGAAAAAAAAGCCTCATGAAACTGTCTGGTCTCCAACCCCCTTGAATCCTCTCAGAGGGGGGCTTTCAAAGCAATAACTATTAAAATGTTACTGCCATTTGTCTAATGCAATTCCATGCTCCACATCCATCTTTGGAGAGCTGACTTTCATTAACACTTCAAAAATAATTTAAGGTTTTCGCGGTGAAGGTTAGAAACTTTTCACAGCCCAGAGCTAATAGCTCTGCTGTTTACATGCTATAATGTCTTGATAACCTTTTCAAACACGCTGTGGCCGGCAGCTGGGACCTGTCCCTGCTATTTTTGTTCCCAGAATGTAACAGCAGAAATGTGATGACTTTGTGCCCCTGAAATGGTCACATTTCTTCTCTTTAGGCTTCGCTTCCATTACAGCACTAACAGAAGGGGCCTCACCTTTTCAAGAGGCGCCCGATGCACTGAAATACAGCCCTGGCTGTCTTTTCCCTGGAGAAATGAAACATGCTGATTGTCTCACTGGAAACCTGGTTTCAGAGGGCATAGGAGGAGGGCAAGGAAGTCTGCCTTTTCAATCTAGGGGTGCCTTGGAGAAGGCAATGAACCTACATGAACTGTTTTGCTTGGGAGAATAAGGGTGAGATCTTTGTTTTCAGATGCTGGATGGACAAAGCCATAATTCTACAGTGTTTATTCCAACACTGCAGCAAAACAAGTTCTGCAGCTCTCTTGCTTTGCTTTGCTTGAGTAGTATACAGATTACAAATCCGTACTGCTGATATGGCAGGCTGGAAAACAACAGCTAAATGCTGTGGCATCTATAGGCTAGAAAATCTTGTCTCTCTTAAAAAGCAGGAATCTCACTTGCTTCAGTCTCCTGCCTGCTCAACAGCTGGAACAGGGAAGCAGGATGGAAGTATCTAAAAGCCTTTCTAAAAACATCACGCCAGTCTAATTTCAGCACACTGTCCTTAAAATTACTGGGCCAAAAAATGCCCTCAGATACAATTTACATGGAAATATTCAATCCCATGGAGAGCTCCAAGAGGGGTTTTCTCTCCCCTAACCCAGAAGCAAATAAGTGCAGCTGCTCCACAACTGATAGTGAGTAAAGGCCCTGAAGCAGAGAGCATGGGACCAGTCCATTCTTATTAAGTTAAAACATTAAAAGTCCTGGACAAGCTGTAAAAAACAGAGACATGATCAACTCAGTCAAATTTACAGCAGACCTGGGGGCACATCCATAATTTTCTCTCTCCTGGGAGCTCTGCTAGATACAGCTTGGAGCAGTCATAAGCACCACAGCACGTGTTGCAAACAACAATGGGCTAAATGAGCCCTAAAAGAAATCGTTTTAATGATCATCTTTCTCCTTTTGGGCAGGGACGTGAAAGGCAGAGGTCGATTTGTGCAAGGCTCCCTGTAACCTTCTTGAACCCATTCAGAAACCAGATGAGGTGAAAGGAGGGGCTTGAGAGTTCTTCCCAGTCTAGAGAGGCTTCCAGAGAGCCCAGTGACTATGGGTGGCATGGGCTGCTGCCACCAGAGGGCTTGTCCTGAAGAGATGGATCTGCACATGCATGGGGTAAAGTATTTCCTGCTACTACTGAGTCACTGCCAAGTATCTTGAAGACAAGTACAGGCTTTTGATCTTCATCCAAGTGCTTTAATTTTTTAAGGTTGAGAAGTGATGACAAAAACTTTTAAAAGATTTCTTGGCTTGGAAGGAGAGGGGAGTAAATCAAAGAGCAAGGTATACATCATACAATTTATTGCGGCTTATTTAGGCAGCCTGGCTAAATACTCCACGTAAAGCTGCAAATTCAGCAGAAATTTTGCAAAGGAGTTGGCGTAGCGAATGAGAACAGATAGTGATCAGGCTACAGAACAGCAAAACAGAGTCATTGTTAATTAAGAGACCTAAACGACGAGACCCGCTGAATTAGGTCAGTGAAAATGCCCCTTCCTGCTCCAGTTTTAAGTTGTGTAAATGACTTCAAGTGAGGTCGTTTTCAGAGTTCCTGCAGTTGCCAGTGGGGCCATATAATGGACGTGAGAAACACCGCCAAGAAATATCCAACAATTTAGATCTACTCTGGAACTGGGTCAACATACGGCAAAAGAAAATTAAAGTCAACAAATGCAAAGTAATGTTCATCGCCACACGATCCATGGAACCCCTGCTAAGCCTAATTTATATAAATGGCTTCAAGAAGCTGACTACAAACTGGTTAAGCCTGCTGACAACACAAAATTGGGGAAGTGGACACAGAGAGGAAAGGGAAAAAGCAAGCAAAGAAATTCTACAGAGTCCTTAGCTTTGCTGGGTAATTTGGACAAGGTGCAGCAAATAGCTCTTAATGTTGACAAATGCAAAAGCAATACAATTTATTTTCAAGATCTCAGGACAAAATGGGAATTGCCTTGGACTTCAGCAAGGGGAGGCTAAAATGGCTACAGCAGGAAGTCAGCAGCCTTTTTTGCACAAAAGCCAGGTGGCACAGCCATGTAATTCATTTTTAAGCTAAGAAAGGAATCAAGGTGAACAAAAAGAAAAAAAAGAAGCAACAACATTCAGGTTCCTTAAGAGAACCCCCAAAAAGCAGTAAAATGGACCTGCATCTATTGTTAAATCTTTACATTGAAGTCTTTAGCTGGCAAAAACACCTGCATAGCAAATACTCTGCAAAGCCTGAACATAGGCAGGGCATTGATAAAAGTGAACACATTACCCTTTGAGTGAGCCAGATGGAAAGGAGCTACAGTTAATTCTGGGCTACTTCGGAGTTACATCTGGTAAGAACTGCTTTCTAGGGCAATTAGAAATTTCAGTCTTATGTTACACTAGCAGTCCTAGAGTAGAAAAATTACAATCTCCAGAATAAAACCCAAGCCTTAGAGAGAAGGTGTTTTTGTCATTACCTCAAGATTGATTGCAGTCATACCCAAATGTGTTGCAAGAATGAATTTTCCAAACAATCAGGACTTGAAAGCTGTCAGGAGATGAGGCAGTGAGAGGACAGTTTTGAGGAAGAATTATCACACAAGTTCTAACCCTGTCCACGCCAGCATAGCCAACTGATCACACTGCAGCATGGGGCAGGCTACAGTTATCAAGCCTAAAATTGAACAAGAAGCAGAATCAACTCATTTTAAAAACAAAACTTCCCAGACTGCCCTCCACCTTCATAAAAAGCAATAGAAAGTAACCTTTTGTAATACTATTGTTCAACTGAGACATTAAGACCAGACTGCACAGTGCTTTGGCAAATATACTACACAGACATGACTGACCTAGATACAGAGAAGTGATACATGCTGTAATAGTGAAATGAGCAGCAGGAAAACCTATAGGACTGCTGTAGGCTATAAAGAGGATGAGTTCAGAAAGGAATCTAAAAGGGAGGGAATAAAAAATACAACACAGATGACATCACAAGTGCTGTAGTCAAGGAAACATGTTTCATTTTTTCCCTCAGTTCAGAGCAAGCAATCATAAAATGGACAAAAATAGGAATTCAGAGCCACTCCTATCTTCTTCCCTGAGCTTATACAACTTTCAGAGACAATAAAAAGCAAGGTTTAGTCAGTATAGATTTGGGATCTAATCTTCACAAAGGTTTGATCTTTCAAGGTTCAGTTGAAAGTAGTTCAGTAGTAATTTTGCTCCTCACTTCAATGCACATTGCATCAGCCCAAGAACACACAGAACACTCTCTACGTAGTGAGAACGCCTTATCAGCTCCTTTTTGGCTAGTCTTTCAATCACCAACTGTGTGTTAGAGTACTGTATTAGCTATGTTATTAATCTGTACTAACTGTATCAATCTAAGTTAAATGCTTCCAACACTGTCAGGGTGTTATGATTGTGTGGCTGAATTCTATTTTGAACCTTTTCATGAATATCATCTCCTTTAGCACAACAGCCAACAAGGCACTGTGTTTCTTACCCTAAAATACCTCTGGGACACAGAACCTTCAGAATGGTACCAGTCTCCCCCTTTCACTGTCAGAGGTTTCTACTCTCCAAAGTTCAGAAAGCAGTTAAGATAATTTGCATGGAAGCCTGTCTCACAGCCAGGAAGACATCCAAAGAGGCACGGACACATCTTCTCCTTAAAACAATTCACTCACAAAGCAACAAGCCAGTCCACAGCAGGAAAAAAAAAGGGAAAATAATGAATGTCAGGCATTGTAGTTTATCATTAATTAACCAACATATCTTAACATCCTAATTTACCATTCTTAGGGTAATATAAACAAGTTTATCATAGAGTCCCCACTTCTACGCAGTATCTGTCTAGAGTAGATCCCAGTTATTTCCAAATGTAAACTTGAAAAAAAAGATGCTTTGCATTTTGCAAACTATTCAACTTTTTCTTAACCCAGTGTCACACATTTAGTCACCAGGGGATGCACAGTCCTCGACTGCAGGACACGTGGAACCTGGAAGATGCCCCCACAAAGATGTAGTCCAAGACTGGGGGGCATTTGCCCTGTGCCAGGACATGTGTGGTTGGGCAGTGGTCACAGTATCAGTATCAGCTGCACCCATCCAGTGGTGCTCTGACCCAGAGGAGGAGCAGCAATGCTGCAACACCAGTGCAGGACTGGAGGAAACACAGCAGATCTGCCCTCCAAGTCTTGAGTGTTCCTCTCACCAAGTAAGCCTTCCATATGAGGTCAAGACAAGACTGGTCAAGAAATATTGCTCCTTTTATTGTTTATAAATTAATTTCTTGCCCCTCTCTTACAGAATGAGCTAGTGAAAAAATATTGTTGCCTTTTATTTCCTTTTAAGCTATTGTATCTTCTTACATTTTTTATATTCTTTAGAGATTCCTCATCTTTGAGTCACCATTGTAACCGGTATTTAGATACTGCATTGGGAATCACAAACAGATCAGTGGCTATTAAAGGTAGCCTGATGCATCATCTGGATCAGAAAGTTCTTGATGTCCCGATTGCAAAAAATGGGTGAATACTTCAGAATTTCCTCTGCCTTATATCTCTCAGTTTGATTCATCTTTAGTACTATTCAGTAAAACTTTATTGCCACTAAAATCTTTATCAAAGTGCATAGTGTTGCCTGAGGTCAGACCAGTGAAGTCTTGAGCCTCATATGAACTGTTTTGATGCATAGAAAATCTGTCTTTAACAATTCCAGCCTCTACTAATAAACTGGCCCTTCCCTAAAGAGCACCGACTTTGAAATATAATTAACCTCCACGTATTCTGCCTTGTGCTGCAAATAGCACTAGGAAGAAAGAGGGGTTTTATCTGATTCACTCTTAACTGTTAAATCATGACTCCTTTTATTACGTTTTTGTGCATTTCATCCTAGTGGGACACAGAAACAAGTTTGAGTAGTTTCATTGCCTGAATTTTCTGCTGCACACCAGCTGTCTGGTGTGGCTACATTCTCTGCACTGGAAAAGAACATTTATTTCCCATTTCTATACTGTCTCTACCACTTTCCTAGGAGGGAAAGATCTTTTCCCTAACACAATTAAAATAAATATAACAAAATACTTCTTCATACTATATCTAGGCATTTTAAAGCCATTTTGGGATGATGTAGTTATACAACTCTTGGATTAATTCAGTTTTATATCTGCTCAGTAGAACTGAAGCTTTGCCAAAGTATATAGCCTTGCTGTAGAGAGCCCAGACCAGGTAGGACTAGACCTTGCATGGAGGGAGGGCTTCCTCAGGGTTTGTTTCCCCGTATTACACTGGGGACCTGCAGAACACCTTGCTTCCAAAAACCAAGGATGTTAAGAGCTTGACAACATTCAGAAGAGAGGACACGGCAGAGGCAGAGCACAGAAACATGCTTTACCCTGTGGACCAGGGGAGAACGTGGGGTGAGCAGCGGGGCAATGAGAAGAGAGACCTGGCAGGTTTAAGGGAAGACAGTGGACAAGAAGCTGCACAACTCACTGAGAACACGTGGGCCTTGATGACTTTCTCAGGTCACCCTGGCAATTTGCTGCTGCAAGAGGAAGGAGAAGGCATCAGGGCCAGCTTTGCAGGCTGGGTACAATCCTGCTACTGCTTCTGCTGCTTGCTGGAGGACTGGGGAAAGGATGACCTTGTTTTGCATACACTGTGTGCCCGTGTCAGGTCCCCAAGCCAGCACAACAACCACCAAATCCGCACGAGGCAGATACAAACACACCCACCCCTTATCTGCAGTTTCAGAGAAAGGCCCTATTTAGCTCCAGGTAGGCAAGGACCAGGACAACATGCTCACTGCACTGTTTCTGTACCTGCAGGCAGTTTGTTCTGTTCATTGCAGAGCTGTGACAAGCACTAAATTCACTTTTTCTCCCATATGCACTTTGTGTAATATCTGGACTTAGGATGCCTCCTCTTGTCATTCAGTCTGCTCCACTGCTCAGAGCTGAGCTAGCCAGAAAAGTGAGAGGCACAAGCGCTGACATTCTCAACTTGCAGAATTTCTTCCATAAAGAAGGGATTTAGTACATTTTTTACCACCTCAATTTAGATGGAAAGACAACAGCAGCCACCCATGAGTTAGAAGGGAATGAAGGTGAGTGGAGAAAGTTGGGGAGAGAAGAGTTGTCCCCACAACCCTCAGAAACATCTGATCTTCCACAGAACTGCCTTGCTGAAAGTATCCTTTTGTTGTTTGCCCAAATGCAGTCATTGCCAACTCTCGTACCCAAAATAATTGGACTCATGACATTTAAAGGAAGGACTTTGGCAGGTGGGAAACAACAGAAGAGAAGCACAGCAAAATGCCATTCCATGCCAGCCTTCTAGGGAGCACTGATATGGGGCAGCTATTTTGACTTGAAAAGAGCAGGATAGGAGAAAGAGGACACGGGTTGTGGAAAGGGCCCAAAAGGCTCAAGGTGTCTGCCTCACTCATCTAACCTATGTGTCTCTCGAGCTGAGGAGTAAAGTGCTGTCCCTGCTGGTTCCTGGTGGGCAGCAATGAAGGGAGGCAGACAAAGTGATATTTCTCTCTCTCTCTCTTGCCTTGAGCAGGTGCCAGCAGAAAGCTTTGGCAGCTGCCGAGTGTTGTGCTCTGGGAATTTCTGCAGCACAGAGTGTTGGTCTCACTGCCGCAGTTGGATGACACCAGACCCGTTGGTGACAATGAGCCTTACAAGGAGAAGTGAAGGTGTAAAAACAAGATGAAATCCAAGCTGTGTTCTTTTGCGGGGCAGAAAGCATTTACTGACGTCAAGAGCTGCAGCCCGTTTCATTTGAGGTGCGTGTCGTGCCCAAAATGAATTTGAGAGACCACAAATTCACCTGGAAGATCGATTTCATGGCCTGAGAGTCAGAATATTAACTCTGCATTACTCAACTCTGAAACAGCCCCTCATTTTCCATTTGTGCTATTTGTCCCCGCCAAAGCCATGCTGTCTTTCTCTGCTGAGGCTGGGAGAGCTGCATGTCACCCCCTCACAGCTCACCAGTGTCCAAGAGGCACTAGAAAGGCAATTAGCAGTGAGCTGTGAAGGGTGTGTAATATGGTGAGGCCACAGAGGCAAGAGGGCTTGCAGGGCTGGGCTCACCCATCACCACGTTGTGGGACCATTGTGCCAGTCATGAGGTCCCACAGCAGATGGGACCACATCTGATTTTTATTCCCAAGGAAAGTAACAAGTGGAAAGAAGGATTGATTTCTACAGAAAAGAACGAAAGCAATGCTAATTAAACACCGTGCCTGCCTCTCTGATTTGGCTCAGTGTGTTTTGTTGATCCAAAAGCTACAGAGATGACTGTGGGGCACATTTCATCTTTGGTGTCACCTGGATGATTTCAATAGAAACACAACAGGTGATGCCGGAGGAAAGAAGCCAAGTAATTGCAACAAACTTGCACCTAAGATGCCAAACAGCCCCAGTGTACAGTCAGTTCTTCATCATCCTCACAGTGAAAGGAGCAAGTCTCCTTTTGGGTAACACCAATCCCAGTGCCCTGCTCTGCTCACTGTGTCACCTTGACCCAGCTCTCCACACATCACCTGGTACACTTGACAAAGAGGAGCAACCAAAATAAGCCCTGTGTGACCCATGCTTTATCTAACTCACCCAGTTACCCTTATTTCCAGTCCAGCTCAAACTTTCCATTCCCTAGAGCAAAAGAAGAGGCTTGCACACAAAGACTCAAGCAACAAAGCAGATCGAGAGCAGAATGAATCACAGACAGGGAGCTTTTGGAGAGGGGAGAGTCTTTGCTGCCTCCTTCTTCCCTCCAGCCCCTTCAACCCCCCCAAACACACTGCAAAGCCAACACAGATTACACAGCAACTAGGGGATGGGCAAGAACAGTAGCACTTGCAAATAGATAGAGGTACAGCAGCCAGAGAGCTGGGAGATAGAAGCCCACCAGGAGCTAGTGCTCGGCATCTCTGTTTGCCCTGCAGCAGTTTCTGAAGCATGGAGGTGCTTGCAAACTGGCTCCCACTGTCCCTGTGCCATGGCTCACCTCTTCCAGGGCAGTGACTGGATCCCTGCACTGCCTTCCTCCAGCACTCCCCCTCCGCAGCTCGTTGTCTCTTGATGCGCCCAGTGTGGGTTTCCAGCTCCTGACAGGGTTAATTGGCAGGCCCAGCGGGGGAAATAAAATGTTTCAGCTCTGTGGCTGCTTTTTCTGTCCTTGTTTGCTCATGAGGCTGTAGGAAAGTGCTGGCTCCTGAAGGGTTACGGAGCAAGCACAGCAGGTAGCCAGCTGCTCTAGATTTCTACCATTTATTCCTGGCCCCTATTTGTGCCCCTTCATCCTGCTCAGGTGTATTCAGCAGACACACAACCCCTGCTCCTCAAACCCGGGGCTGTGGGGAGCAGAGGGGCACGGGTCAGGGCTGGGGGATGACCAGGGCTGAGGAGGACAAGCCGTCAGGCACAGTTCTGGGCACTAGGGCCATCCTGCACCCAGCAGCAAGGGCTTCTCTAGCCCTTCTACTCTCCCTCTGAGGCTGGGCTTGAGCAGAGATGCAAGCCCCCTCCCATCCTCTTCTCTGAAAGCACTCTCACTCCTTTTCCATTTTCATCTAAGTTTCCAACAAAGATTTATTACACTGAGTGATTATGTTGTCAGCCAAATGAGCAGGGAATAGGAATATCCTTTCTTCTTACATTCCAGCCACTGAGAGTCTGTTTGGCTCTCAGCAAAAAGAGCAGATTTAGCATGATTTTAGTCCCTTTTTCTTCCAGGTATTATTTATTTTAAGGCTGACAGCATGTGGGAAAACCCATCAAGAGACACAACCCTGGGGCATGAAGCTGGGTTATTACTCACCTATTTAAAACCTTGAAGGAATGGGGTGGTCAGTTAAGTGTAAGTCATGTAAAACTCCAAGGCAAAGACTCCCTATCAGCACTGAAGACCAGTCAGATGTGGCATGAGAAGCAACTATGAACAGGCAAAGGGGGCTGTGGAGAAACAGAAATGTCACAGCAGAAGACATCAATAATTCCCATCCTGTAGTCAGAAAATAGGAATTTTACATAGGATGACAATCGTCAAGCAGATGAAGCATGCATGGATACGCAGAGATTTTACACAAGACCTATGAGATCAAGATTTGCTTTTGAAGATTGGTTTGGTTTTTTGTTATTTTTTTTTTTGGAGGGGTGTTTTTTTGCTTGTTTTGGTTTGTTTGTTTTTCCTGGGAGCGGGTTCGTTTGTTTTTAATTTTCTCTTCCTTGTAATAAGAATATTCTCCTATCATGTGAGAATGCAGCAATAATGCTATGCTACAGCTGAATGACAAGGACACAAACCCAAATGTAAATAAAAAGAGTACCCAACTAGTCTGATTTTGGTGCCCACCTGTGAGAAACACAAGTAAAAAACAGATTGCACCAAAAAAACCCCACCCCTCATGATGGATTTCTGACATAACTGGTTAGATTATTAAAATGGTAATCAGTAAAAAGGGCAATTTCAATCAATCAAGTTCATCTCCTAAGGAGAAGCCACAGGAGGGAGAGTGAAGGAGTCAGGAGATCTGGTTGTGCAGATTTAGGCAAATCACTTTGCTCTGTATGCCTGTTCCATTTTCCTTTTATCTCACTAGACTGTGTCCTAGCACTGTGTCATCGTCTAGACAACGCCATTTCTCCTGTCCTGCATTTTCATCCAAGAAAAAACTAGGAGAGGAAAGGACAGGCACTGAGTCTGCAAGCTCTTTACAGAGCCACGAACATCCCTAGTCACCAGTAAATGGCCAGAAAACCCTCTGTCAAAACGTTCCTTTTTTTCTTTCCTCATGTTGGTCCAACAGATAACGACAACTTGCTATTCTGTGAGCCCAAACACAGCACCCTGCTCGGGGAAGCTGAAGGCTCAGCCCTGCTGATGCACTGAGCGTGTCAGCACAACACCACTTCTGCTCTCAGTTTGCTTTGACAAAATCCAGGAAACTGCACAGAAATGCAATGCTAAAAAAACCTGTTATGATGGCAAAGCTGAAAGCCCGCTAATGGGGAAGCGTGGGGAGGGAGATGGTGCGACCAACCCGAGGCCAGGCAGGGAGACGGTAGCGGAGTTCGCAGCTGAGCGCAGGTATCGTGACAAGCAGAGTGACCCCCTAACCTCAGATCAAACATAAGGTCCCAAAAGGCCCTCAATCGAAACAGGACTGAAGCATCCTACCAAGGTCACTGCAAACAAAGCTCACAGGAAAAATACAGCTTTTTGAGAGACTGGTTACGGCAGGAAGGTCTGAGGTTTGTCCAGCTCCCCTCAGGCCCCTCACCAGGCTGTAGATGGAGCCGGTGGGACAGGATTCCCAAACTGCCTGCACTGCAGAGCACACTTGGGAAATAAATGAATTGCACAGAAACAATGTCCCTTTGGGTTCTCCTCTTTCTCTCCATATTATCGTGTCACTGTGCATGTCACCTTGTAATACTGGGTTATTTATCATCACTGAGTGCCTAGATTGGCCCTGCTAGAGAAAAATCAAAGAAAGCAGCAGGGGCTGAGGTTTGATGAGAAGGAAACAAAATCTTCCCTTCAAGAGCATGTGAACTTCTGTGCTACCCCATGCACACCCACACACACACATTCCCAGGCTGCTCCTCTTTAGACGCCAGCAGCTCCTTTCAGCCTCACGCATCCCTGCTCTCTTCTCCCTTTTCTCTGCTCAGATTCAGTGCCTCGTTTCTATGGATTTCTGTGTCAGCTCCCACAAGGATATTCGCTGGAATGGACACATTTACAGGATGACTAACGTTTTGAAAGCAGGTGGTGCTATTATAGTCATACAAAAGCCACCTATTTTTGGTGCCTTGTGCTGTCATCCTGTTAGGCTACACTTTGCTTTGCCTTGTTATCGCACCAACTTCTCGGCACCACTGCTCTGGGCTGCTCCAGTTCCAGGTCTGTCTGCAGAGGCCTGATAGAGGGGCATCTTTGTTCACTGCAGTGGTGGCTTAGAGCTCCCCCACACAAAGAGAGGCCTGCGAGTTTCTCTCACTGTCATAATTCATTTCCTTCATGAATCTTGAGAACATACTTAAGAAGAGAAAGAAAAAGCTATGGTATATATGCATATCTAATGTATGCACACACTCACACGTATAAATTTGCCTGTGCAGAGCAGCAGCCTTAAAGTGAAATGTTAGAGGACAACTATGTTCTCTTTATCCTTATATCATATTTCAGATAATCACATTGAAATTCATAAGGTAAATTTTGAGTATTGTCTGTGTTCTTCAATTATGTTTGTTCACATTAACTGCTTTAATATCTCAGCTTGTATTTGCTGGGAACTCTTAGCTTGTCTCATCATCAGTTCCTGGCATGTGGTCTTACCTGTCCCTGCACTCCTGGGTTTGGTGGAAGGGTGTTGTACTTATCTACAGCCACAGACCATCTCTGCCTAAACTCCGTCTAAGCACCTGGGACTGAGAAGGAATGCAAGATGAAACACAGGCGCAGAGTTTAAATAAAATCACATTATCAGAAGTCACATTCCCTGAACTTCAGTCGCAAGACCTCATTAAACTAACAGTGAAGTGACCAGGAAAAAACAATGTCAGCAAATGACAGTTTAAAAGTTCATAAAACAGAGCAGGGACCACTGCAGGAAAATCGTCAGGCAGACCCAAACCACCAGAATCTCCGATGTCCTTTTCACCTTGAAGGGAGAAGCTGGATTTTCACTTTCAGCTCGGCACTTCGCAAAACCTGGCAATCTTGACTCCAGCTCCTTTTACTCCTCATAAAGGCAGTGGAGGGCAGTACAAATTGTATGTGTGCTTCCTGAAGTGGTTTATGCCAATCCAGCTTGTGTGTTAGGGATTTGCATTCAGAGAGCCTACAGTAAGTACAGAATTATTAATACAGCATTGTAGTTGATAGCTGAGACACTGCTTGTAACCAGGGCAAAAAACCACTACCCTTCTGCTGTAAAGGATCTAAATGGGAATCAGGCTCAGTCTCGTCTCATCGCGTAAATGTCCTGACCTGCTGTTCCCTACTTTGTAACACAAATTCAGCTATAATCAATTACGGCTTGAAATGTTCCTTAAACATAGAGGAAAACCCAAAGCACATGCAAAGGCCTCTGATGGTAACTGATGTGATAAAGCAGTGCAGGAAACTCCTTTTTCTTAAGGCTGATTTTAAATCCCTCTGCAGACAGATGCATTTGCTGTGCTGTGTTACTGCTAACCTTGAACTGACATTAGCAAGTGGATCCAAACTTTCCTTTTCCAGCCAGGATGGGAACTTCTCCTACAGCAGCTGTATGTTCCCCTCTCCTCTCATTTCACCATCAGCCATTTCTTGGTAATCAATAGAGGTCAAATCTAGATCCCATTGGGATTCATAGTGAAAACTATTGACATCAACAGGTCACAAATAGCCAAGAGACGATTTATACAACAGAGAGGAGAGAACACAAGAAGGAAAAGGCCACCCCAATCTGTAAATGGAGATAGCTACAGATTGACAACAGATAAAGATAAGGCAGGGGGGAAAAAAAGACAAAAGAGAATAAAAGTATCTTTATTTAATGAGCTCAGATGTAAACACAGCACTGTCACAGGAAAGCTTAGACCTGGACAGGCTGGTAAAATAGGGATGCTCTGTATCCTCCAACTGCTGTTGCTGCCAGGGCAGCCCGGACAGAGAGGGAAAGCAAAGGGAGAAAAAAACCCTGCTTTGTTCCTGATTTCAGCAACCATCAGAAAAACATCCACTGCTTCTCGGTCGGCTGCAATAGAGGAACGGCGCTGCCGGTGCCAGAAGAGGGCACTTGAGCTCCAGCAAGAGGGAGCCGCGCTGCCGCTGCTGGCCCGGGCGAGGAGGGGCGACCGCCCCGGGAGGACCAGCCTTGCCCTGCGGAACAGCTACGGGGAGGTGCCAAGAGGCATCAGGATGCCAGGCCTTCCTCTCTGCTCCCGAGAGCTGACACCGAGTGCTCATCCTCGCTAGTTTTACTGCCTTGGGCTTGCTTGAGTCCCCCTGCCAGCAAAAAGCTGGAGCTAGCACTCTTGGACCACACAGGTCCATAACCCAGGTTCCTTCAGCAATATCGATCGTGTGCCAGCTGAAATTCTCTTTGTGCTGGAGCATTTTACAGGTACTCCCCCATACAGGCCCTCTGGTGTGCAGTAACATTTTCACTCCAGCCTTGCCCCCAACAGAGACATTAGCTGAGTCCCTTTTCTTTGCTCAGCTGCCTATTCTTGTCAAACTTGCCCAGACTTAATACCACTGAGAACTCTTGCTGGTTGAAACAAACAAAAATGGGCTGAGAAATTTTAGGGTGAACGTAAATGAAACACACAGACACGCCTGCTGCCCAGCAAAGGATTCTAAACTCAGAGGCTTCCTGCTTTTCCCAACTGTATCATCTGGTTCAAATCCAAACTAGTCTCTCTACAAACCTTACTCATTGAAGCACATAAATTGGTCCCGCCCCTCCAGGCACAATGCAATCAGCCATGCCTCATCTCCTCAGAAAAATCCTGGCAACACAAATTTCATAGATTATGCAAAAACCTGAATTATAGGCAAGAAAGATCAGAAGAGATGAAGAAGAAAAATCTCAATGATACAGCAGGTATGAGAATTTAGCTCTTGCCTTGGAAGCTTTGTTTCTTTTCTGTGGTGTTCCCTATGATGAATCTGAAGCCATTTTCTTGTTTGAAATAGGCGAGCACAAAGTAATAGCTAATGTATCTGAACCAGTCCATAAACTCCCACTGCATCCATCTAGACCATCTAAGTGGCTGCCTCAGAGTGGTTATCCTTCTGTTTGCATCCCAAAAGTTTCCAGACACATAAATAAACCAAGCACGGATAAATTGGGTTTGAAGGTCTGTTTCTCAGATGGATCTGGCAGCTGCCTCAGTTTATTGGCAGTTCATTTATCATCTCAAGAAAAATATTGATGGTTCTAGAGACACAGGCCCTTTCTGCATCCTGGCTGAAGGAAAGCTGTCCTTCTGGGCAGACTTTGGAAAGAAAGTCAATGCAACAAATTCTACTTGGTAGAAATGTGAGGGAGGCAGTGCAAAGAGGACTCTTTAAGTAAGGGAGAAGGAACACTAGGATGAAAACCCTGTTGGCCAGTCTCAAATCTTCACAGTATCACAGCAAGTATATGAGATTGTCAGACTGCTAACAGGCAGTCATAGGCATCTTCTCAGGTGGAGGTATTACTGTTACACAGGAAGAAACAAGGAGCCTGAAGCTGTATTCTGCCAACAGAACCAGTCACTTATCAGACTTTGAAGAAATCCACAGAAACTCAGCAATGAAAAGGCTTGAAAACAGGAATAATGGGACTGAAGTACTGTAAAGTCTCTCCCCTTGGCCTTGCAGAATAATGCAGTCCTGATTTCACCTAGGAGCGTTAGCAGTCCAGCTGCTCTCTCCTCTAGAAAGATACTAGGAAGACAACTGGATCCTCCGAGCCATTTCTGTCCCCTATCTTGATTAAACCAGCTACATTCCACTTGAACAGCCTGCTTAAGGATTTATTGAAAGGAAGCTTGAGATCTTTCATGTACTGATGTGCTGGGAAGAGATCTCACTTTGCACATGTCCCCCAACATTGCTCCAGCCAAATGTCTACAGAAACCAGCCCAGTGTAAGCTTTTGCTACACACAACACTCCACTGTGCTGCAGATCCCTCTTTGCTACGTGAGAGATCTTCAGTAGTTAACATTCATACTGAATTTCTTGAGGGAATGGACAATGGAGGAAAGAAGAATGGATTAACACCTATCATTCGGTCTTTTGTGGTGTCAGATGACAGATGCTGGCTTAATAAGGATTGCTTAGGTTTAGAAAAAGAAATAACCAGCCTGACAGAATCAAGAATGCGACCTGAGTGTGGGAGCATGTTATCCAGAAGTTGGTTTGTGGGGAAGAGTGACAATCACAGTGACAGAAAGCGAAGTGTTTGGGATATTGCAGTTTTCAAAATTGTAATTCTTCCAACAGGCATTGGCTCCTATCCTGAACAGAAATTCAGTTAATTTAACAAGTTCTGAATCCCTCCTAAGTACTGGGAAAAGAAGAGTACTGGAGAATAAACACAGACTGTTAAGTGCATCAGGAACCAAACACATGTTGTTGGTAGCGTGTGCACTGAAACTGAAAGCTTTATCTTTCATTTGATGCTTATACCTCCTGCTCATGTGACCAGGGTGGGATTTATCCTGAATGCAAAGAAAAATCACACGGCAAATACCAATTCTGCCATTAGAGTCACTGGAGTTGATTCTCATTGCTTGGCAGCTCCTACAGTTGTGTATAACTAGAGAGAAAATATAAGATGACAAACCAACTCTAGGCATGATTACCTGATCTGGTAATATTTTTCTGCTTATAATGTACAGGGTAAGTACTCAGACAATAAATAACTCTGTTTGCTACGAGACTTCAAATGTGAAATAAAGGCAGCTGAGGTGGCCAATGCTGCTTCCAGTGAAACAGCTAGGAATCACAAAATAAAGCTTGCAGGTGGCAGGCTAAAAACAAACAAGATGTTATTAAGCTATGGAAATCCCTAGCACAGAATGTTGGGAATGCTAAAAATGTTCACAGGTTCGTGGGAGACAAATCCATTGAATGTTAGCTCAGATATAATCAACATGTGGGTCTTGCTCTCTTCTCCCAGTAAAAAGTGATAGGAGTAGAGAAAATGGCCTCAAGTTGTGCCAGGAGAGGTTTAGATTGGATATTAGAAAAAATTTATTCGCAGAAAGGGTTGTCAGGCACTGGAACAAGCTGCCAAGGAAGCGGTGGAGTCACCATTCCTGGAGGCATTTAAAAGACACGTAGATGTGGCACCTGCAGACATGGTTTAGTGGTGGACTTGGCACTGCTGGGTTAATGGTTGGACTTGATGACCTTAGAGGTCTTTTCCAACCTAAATGAGTTCATGATTTTAATATCTCTGGCTCTGGGATCCCCAAACCACTTATTGCTGGAAACCAAAGAATATTCAGGGAAAAGAGTTATATGCTTATTCTGTTATTAAATTCTTCACAGGCACCTTATTTTGGCCTCTGTCAGAGACAAGACACTGCAGAGGACTAGTTTTGATCTGAACTGACTTGGCTGTTCTGTTCTTAAGAGATCGGACATGAGAGAATCAGACCCATCCTGCTCTTATCAAAACACAAAGGTTTCTGAACACTAGATCAAAGCTGCAGGTTATCTTTAGTTTCTTCTGAGACATGTTCTGGCTTGTTGATCTGAACCGTGGACAAAGTGTCACCTCTGGGTGACAAGAAACACAGCTGGTTTGGGCTGGGCATGTATTGGCCTTGGCTTAAAGGGGTATTCTCTTCACCTGTGAACTGCACCTGACAGGTTTCTGGCTTATCTCAGCACTGGTTTGATGGGGAAGATGCAAGCTGTTTTTCAGAATGTCATGAGACATCCTTTAAGGTCTACGGAGATATTAGGGGTAAAAGTGTACAGAGAAAAGGAGAGTGAAGTCTCAACTCATCAGGGATGTGCTCAGAAAGAAAAGGAGATGTTGGATCTGCTTTCTATGACTTTCATGCCTACTGTCCTCCCCTGGTTTCTAACAATAGAGATGCAGCTGTCCCTACTGGAGAGATTAATTTTGGTCTCTCTGCTCATTCAGCCAGCTATTTTTCATGAAATTCATAGGAATGTAATATCTCTGAGACCTTTATCACTGTCAAATTCAGTTGCAATTGGTCAAGCAGCTGAAAAAGACAGACACACAGACAGAAAGAAGCTTGTTTCTTTGCCAGGTTTCCTAAAGAACATCTCTGATGCCCTTTCATAATATTGGTATTTGGGACTGAAGAAGTAGTAGTTAAAAAATAACTTCTTCTCCCACCCTAGAATTCCGTTTAACCACCAATAAATTCTACTGAGCCTTTAGGTAGCAAAATAAAAAGGAAAAAATAGTTTAGGTGAAAGACAGGAAAAAGTGAACAAAAAGGCAGAGACTGGATGTGTCTGATTAATCAAACAACTCCTGCAAGAAGTCTGATAAGATGACAGAAAGGCAGGGGTAGGGCTAACAACCTAAAATTGCCAACAAGATGGTGAGGATACAGACAAGGCAGGAACAGAAGGATACTTCTGGCAGAAGACTGAGCCAGAAGTGAAGAGGCACAGAGAAGGGCAAAAAGGAGATAAACATGGAGACACACAAACACCATCACTACAGGCTAACAGAAAAGCAGAGACCTATCCCAGAGACACTGCAATTTTGCTGTTTATTGCTTTTTGAAAAAGGCCTCATTCTGAATGGCTTTTTTTTTCTTCATTCCCATTGACATTTGGAAAAGCTTCTAAGCATAGCACTGGCTAAAGCCCTTTCCTAACCCAAGTCTTCAACCCACAGACATTAGTCTTTAGTTATAATAACCACTCCCCTCAGACATTTCCAACAAATTGTTAATATCTTTTAAGCCCTGCTCTCCATTGCCTTTCAGATTAGCTTTGCCCTTTCCTTTGCACTTAAGTTTAGCAAGTGTTACTAATAGGAATTTAACATTTACCAAAGAATTATTCTAACTAGGAATCTAATAGCATTTGTATGGTGTTCTGAGCACCCAAGAGCCTCACAATCAGTTCTATGTGCTTAGTTTTGTCTAAGTTGCTTCTAAGACAAAGGAAAAATACAAGTTTATAAGAGAGGCATTTAAACCCTTGAAAGCTAGCTCCAAGAAGGATAGCTGCAGCGTCTAGAGGGAGCTTCCCCCCGTGTTCATACTAACTACAACTCTGCCATCACTTGTGTAATCAACTTCACCTTCCAACCATTCAGTAAAAGCATAACTTGTGTTTGGTCTAAGTTATTTTTTTTCCTGTGTGCAGAAGGAATACTAACAGGAAAATGTAACAATTTTTATTATTAACTGGCAATTTTATTTTCTTTTTTATATACAACTATCAAACTCTTTTTGAATTAGAGAGCTTTGTGCTTGCAGGCCAAGGGTCATTGATAGCTTGAATGGAAAGCACTCATGAGGATTTCATTCAGTAAAACCTCAGTTACAGTTTGGTGCCAGTTAGCATACAATGTCTCAACAGAGACCCCAAAGGCTGCTTTGGATATAAGAACGTTTTTAGGGCTGAGCTTCCTCATCTTGGCTCACTTATGAGTGTCAGTCTTCCTGTGTCACTGGATACAGCCCCACCTAGGCTAAAGAGCACATCCTTCACCAGCACTGAGTTGAAAACAGCTAGTGGGATGCAGGGACAATATTTGCACAAGTCTCTAAGATGCTTATGCTTCCACTGACCACAAACTCCCTGTTCCCAGGTAAGGTTGTAAATATTGATGGCTCTCAAGTCAACCTGTCCAAATTCCCTAGTCCAGGCTCACAGTTACTGAAGTCTACTTGCTCTTCACAGAAGACAAAATCCTGCATTTCTGTCTAAAACTGACTTGAGAGCATTTCTATAGGTCTGGATATGCACACTGCTTACATTCTGGTCCCACAACCAACATCTGTTTTCTTCCATGTACCTTAGTATCCCTGGGAAAGAAACCTGTGTACACAAGAGGAAGAAAATTAATCTGCATCCTCCTGGGGACCTCCTTTACAATGCTCAGGACACAACCCTGGAGCAAACCATGGTGCTCGGTCTAATTTGTGCCTTAAAATCCGATAGGACACGTAGGCTTTCAGTACTTCTGATGCTTCATTCCTCTCAAGATTAGATCTTCATCTTACAAGCTCACTTCTAGTTAAAACAGGCCTGTGGGTCTGACCTGCTCTCCCTCCTTCCCCACAGAAAGCCGTGCAGGCAGAATGCAAAGCACACACAGAAATGAGCCACTTACTCGAGACCGCTCTTCCTGCAGCAGCTAAATGCAAGACCATTTCCTCAATTACAGGCGTGGTATTTGATATCTGGCTTCTAGCCAGAAGGTAACTGGAATCATATGGTTAAATCCCTAGGAAGCATTTTGAAGATGCTTTCCAAGACTGATATTCTACATTTAAGAAAAAAAAATTCTTTCTTTAAAAGAAAAGGCCACCTTTGTCATAACACTTTGCACTTTTATAGCATCTTTCATCTGAGGCTATCAAAGCACTTTGAGATACAGACCCTAAGAAATTCATTACAAAAATTATACATTTCTCTAAGTTGACTGCAGTCACTTGCCTTAATTTCCATTTCTTTACTGATACTCACAGGCAGTATTTGCATAGATTGATGCAGTCAGAGCTACAGGCAACTAGATAAACAAATCTACATATAAATATAAACTCTCCCCCACAAACACCCTCTCTTACAGTAAAGAAGTATTTATGAACAGCATTGTCCACTCTATTGAATCCTGTGAGGGAGAGGGGTGTGCAGACTGCAACACCATGTACTGCTTTGTACCTTCATTCCACTGCACTTCATTAAACAGGCTTTCACTGTTTCTTAATTTTCTTTGAGCAGGTCCCACTGTATATACCCAATATGAACAAACACACAGATTCCTTCTGGGTATGAGCCAACAGCTGCAACCCTGAAAAATATCAGCTTCTTATATCATTAACTGAGTTTCCATGGTGCCCTGGGGCAGAGATATTGATGCTTGACAGCATTATCACTATAAAGTAACTTTACAACTCTATAATTTAACTCTATGCTTCCAGTAATATTAAGAGCATTTGAAATTGTGGTTGTAAACCTTGACACTTTCACACAGACTGGGGAGCTGAAAGAGGATTTTGTTTCCTTTCCTCCAAGACAGCCTTAGACATGGTACCAAGAAACAACCAAATAATGGAGAGAAGATGTGTAAGGAGGTCGCTGTCAGGAAAATTTGCGGGGTTAGGATTAATACCAGTTTCTGCAAGACACAAGAAAGGACTCTGTTTCTAGAAGCTTAGCAGAAGGAGGATGGAGATGTAGACCTCTGGAAGTCTTTTCATAAGTATCTGCCTGATATACTTTGAAATCATCTTGGCAACAAGCTCTAGCTCAAGTTCAAACATAAGCTATGCTGGATAACCTCTGCAGAGCTCCCTCAGCTTTATCAGCACAGCCTTTCACACCTCATTGGCTTTTGTTAGTAATGTTGCCTTTACTGAGTGGGAATGAAGCTGCAAGTGCCATAATCTGGCTCACGAGGATCTTCTCTTAAGGATATCACGAGCAGAGCTAGGAGGATCAGGACAGGCAGTTGCCAAAAAAAGAAATTTAAAAAAGCCCAAAATAACCAAGTACATTTGCCCTAGGGGACTGGCAGGTCCATGAAGCTCTAAAAGTTATAGATGCTTTTACTGGAACTGTAGTTTGCATACAGATTTCTTTTCCCTAGGATAGGCATTTACTGAGATCCAAGTACTCTTTAAAAGGAAGCTGGATGTAAGCAAATGCCTGTTTCCTCCAGGGGATTTAACTACCCAAGTCCCCAGTCAAGCAGCAGGCAGACAACTCTGAAGTTAAGAATGAACCCAGTGGTCCCAACTGTGTCAAGAGTCCAAGATAAGAAATCCTCTTGGGATCTGAAGAGACTCCAGTCAATCCAAGCTTTCATTCTGTGGCTATAGCCACATAAATACATCTTTATGCCCACAATAGGGGAGAGGGTTCAGCAGTGCAACTACACCCTGTTTAAGGGATGCAAGCTTCCAATTCAGTACATTGAGAGAAGTGGAAAATGCCAAGTGATATCCTTGCAAGCTGATTCGGCTATACTGTTTTTAAGTATTTAAATAATCTCTCAGCTGTTTAATGTGAAAAGATTTACCTTGGGATAATATTAGTAATGTCTCTTCTGTGTTCTTCAGCCATGGTTTCAAACATGGTGTGTTTTTTTTCTTGGGGTTTTTCCGGCTTTTTTTTACAAAAGAAGTTTCATTAAATTAATTCTCTTTATCGAGACCATAAAATCAAAGAGGTGAAGTGATGTGCTTAGAAAAGATGTACAAAAAACCCCTGTTCCACTAAACCCTTGGTCCAGGGTTCCAGTCTCGTGTTCCACTCAGAAGTGATTTCCATGAGTAAAGCCCTACACATAGGTGACTGAAGGCCCACCTTTGGATGGGGGCCTTCCTCACCTGAAGGAAGCTTGAAATTAAGATTAAAATACACAAAATTCCATGGACATGCTGACAATACTGGCTCTTACCCACCTTGATGATTATTCTCCCCTACAACTATCAGGCTACAACGCATACCAGTTCTTGCCAGATGTCCATCATTTCCATCTTCCTATCTCATGGCTAGACTTTGGAAGAGTAAAGCCTTTTATTATCTGTTATGGGCTGCCTGCTTTGCAGTGAGGATCCAGTTCAAACACTCTAATAAAGGAATACAATAGAAGATTTTAAAGCTGTTGATGTGAGAGTCCTTTACTGGCTGCTCTCAGGTCAGGTTGTGACAGCTGCTGCTCACAGCTGTAGTGGGAAGCAATTCCGGGTGCACTGTCAGAGCAGTGCTCAGTCCTACAGCTGGGGATTCATCCTTCGTCTCCCACTTTTGTCCTTTGTTCCTTGCCCAGCTCTGAGGCTGGTGTGCATCGAGACAGCTCAGCAGCTGAGCTGAGTGGTGGTGAGTGTTACAGAGCAGTTTACAAGCCTTGTGTCATAAGCCCTGTAAACGCCTAGTAAAACATGGAATTTAATGGAAGCATATCAGCTCATTTTAAAGCTTCTTCACCTGGTGCTAACTGTTGCTGTGCTGCCTTTTTAATCAGTTACCACCAAATGTGTGCATGTGTGAGAAGGGTTTTAAACATTTCTGTGTCCACTTCCAGGCAAGTAACCGCCAAGCCTACAATCCTCTTAGTATGCCTTCGAAACAGAGTCCGTTCACTGTTATCTGCAGCGCACATTATCGTAGGGTATTCTGCAGAGCCAGGCTTACAGAACACATCCCTAATGTTTCTCATACACCAGGTACATATCAGTTAGACACAGACCCACCAGGCACACACATACCGCTTGAGGAATGTAGAACAGGACATTTAGGAAGCTATACCCGATGCAGTGCTTTGCTTGCCGGATGAAAATACAAGAGACCCTCCAGCAGTAACCATTAGTGATCATGGTAATTGAGGCCTGAGACATTCATGCAATCATGTTAATTCTCTATGTTGGAAGAGGCCAGAAATTCAACACTTTTATCCCACCATATATGCCCCAAACATACACCCCCTGCACAGACTGAAGGAAGATCCTTCCCTCCTGGATTTCATTTAAATAGTGCAGCTGCAGTGAAAAATTTGTTTTTATAGAACATGCCAGGTGTCATCCTCTAAATTCTGAACTAATTCATTTACAATACATTCAGTTATACTATACATTCAGATTTAAAACTGATTTTCACTTCTAGTGATACCTTCCTATCCTTTCTTAAAATTTTCTTACTTTTCTTATTAAAAGAAGTTACTGTCCACACTAACAATGTCAGAATTCAAACACCTATCAAACTAAAAGTCTGTCTCCCATTTTCATGCGTGTAAGGTATCCACTCCTCTCAAAAATTACAAAGCACATTCCAGTCACCCAAGTCTGAACAAAATGCATAATCTCACTCAGTGTAGAAATATATCTATTACATTCTCATACAGAGGTTTTTATGGATCATAGAGTTAGCATGTAAAACCTGGAAAACACGAAGAGTTATATAAAATCCACCAACAAACCTAATCCATTTACGTAATGGCATGAAAGGAAGTAGCGATCTTATTTGCCACAAATGCTATAAAGAAAAGAAGCTGACTGGTATAATTACATGCCACCAGTGCAAATACAAGACCATTCTGAGTTTATTCAGTTTTCTCACCTGTCAACAGGAACAGCATCAGGCTAAATTAATATTTCTATAGAGCCTGGAGATCCTAATTTGCTTTGTTCTCTAAAAGGAGCCAGTATGGCTAGTTCTGAATGGGGAGTGTGATCTGCTTTGTAGTCTCTTTTCAAGGCAAAGGGTCCCCTGAATTTGAGGCTGAATCTCAGTCTCCACTTCTTAATCCAACATTACAAGCTTTGAACAATTCTAACCTCTCTGATCCTGTTTCTATAGAAAAGAAAACAAACAAATAAACACATCAACCCACATAACCCAATAGCATCACAGTGGGATGAAAAAAGTCCTAAGAAATATATCTTTGAAGGTAGATTTCCATAATATTTGCCCTATCAGTTCACAGTTCTTGGGCTCATTGTATTTTCTTCATTTATATGCTTGACTTGCTGCCTGCATGTTGCTGGATAGTTAATAGAAGCAGCCCTGTCCTTGGAGGCCAATATGCACTGACTGCCTGTGTCTTTGGTTCAGGTCCATTAAAAAATTTGAGCATTAATTAATCACTGACTTGCAAATAGCTTGGAAGGGCTGTTCAGACTAAATTGGAATGCTCTGCAATTGTTTTACTTTTGGTTATAGGCACTTCAGCAATGTGGAACTTCCTCCCCTGCCAGAATAGGATGTACATAAATCCAGTTTCTACTCCTATGTTAGATCAGACCAGTCTAGAGACTATTTCAAGCAGCTCCATTTCTTTCTCTAACTAGGAAACTGGACATGTGAGGAAGAGCTGTCATAGGCAGCACTCTGATAGAATTCCTCCATTGAAAGGGAAATAATAAAACCTACCAGGGCAGAATGCCAGTGGAGCAAAGTCCATGGGCAAAGAGCTTCCTCTGCCTGCTGTCTTCCAGGCCAGTCAAAAACAACTTTTCCTGTTCCAGCCAGCCAGGTGAAACCAAAACTGTAGAAATCAAGCTGCTGCTTGAGCTTTCCACATACATCACCTTCAAGAAGGATCTCTGATTTGCGGCCTGTTTTCTGTGCTCCAGCTGGTGATGGGCACAACGACTGAGCTGAGAATGGAGCAGCTCTGCCTGCAGAAGGCAAGGCAAGGCAAGCCAGAGATGTTAGACCCCACACGTGAAACTTCTGTCATGTGAAGCACAAACCAAGAATCTTTATGGAAAAGGAAACTAAGCCAGCACGACCTACAAATCACGGAGAAAAAGATATACAAGGCAATCATACTCTCATTTGTATAGGGGCACTTCCTCACTGTAAAAATTGTTCTTGATAAATAAGGGAGATAAATAAGCAGCTGTCAGTACAATGAGCAGTAATTGAGGAAAAAAATTAAAGGTGAAACCAAGGCATGGGTTCTTGAAACACCAAAATACCAACTTAAGAAAATAAATAGCTAAACCTTACAGCAATGAAAATGTTTTCCTCAGTGGCAAGATATACTACATAGGCGTTTATGGCAAGAAGCTGTTCCTTGAAAACAGTTAACCTTACAGGGCAAAAAAGAGCTTGTATTCCAAATGTTCAAGCCTGATAAGTCACTTTAATATATTTATCCCTCTCCTTGCCCCAGATTTCTCTTTCAGTGGAGAAGTCAAACTGGAAACCCCAAATAAATAACAATTACTTTCCCTGCTCCCTGTTTCTCACTCTTACGGCTCACAGTGTCCCCATATACATGGATTGTGAAGAATTATGCCTCGTATGAAAATTTTCCCCTTGCTACCCTAAAGCTTCCCCAACTTCCAAAATGCAGTGGAGAGGTAAACAGGCAATCACAACTAATCTTTCTCCCTCTGCAGTGTTTGTAAACCTGTGCAAATTTCAAAAGCTGCCAAGATAGAATGACAAAATGAAATAAAACACCCAAGCTTGAAGTGTGGGCACTGGCTATTTGATCAAGCATGGTGACAAAAAGAAAAAGAAAAACATAAAAGCAGATCATAAGACCAGTCAGAGCAATTCTACAAATGGCTGATACACTGAGATAGCAGATGGATCTGTGTTTTTTGAGGAATGAGACATTGCTTCTATCTGAGCACTCAAAAATGCCAACAAACTTTGTTAGTTTTGTTTTCAGAATTCGCTTTCCATTTCTTTGTCAACTGGCATTAAAGATCTGTCCCCGAGGCAGCTGCAGAACCTAATGGATCCTTTAGAGACATTTGGCTGCAGTTCAAAGGCAGAGAAGATGTTTTAACTCAGTACCAAGGATGCACTTTCAACTTGCTATTAAGACAATAATACAAACACAGGGATAATGAGAGAATAAGGAGAGAAATGAAGAAAGAAATGGAAGACTGTGGAATGGAATGGCTCACAGGCTCTCCAGGACTAGTTTCTATAATAAGTGTGTGAGACAATCTCCTACAAGAGGGAAATGGCTTATTTGATCTAATGTCTTTCTCTTCTTGAATTTCCACAGTATGGAGAATCAATATGAGGGAAATTAAAGCATCAGGAGCAGACTCACATTTCCACTTGTGTGTTCCTATCTCAGCAAACTCTTAGTGAGATAGAAGTGTTTACCTTAAGTGCCCAGTTCGTATGTGCTGCAAGGGGAGGATGGATTTCAAAAGGATACAGGCTTCTTCTGTGTAGGGGACAGCAGAAGCAGGTCCACCCAGTATGTAGCTGTAGAATGAGACTTCCAGAGTGTAGCAGTAGGATGTATCATTTAACAGCCCGCCAAGGAAACGCCGGCCTGTCCCTGCTTTCACAGCGTCTCTGTTGAACGAAGTGCTGGACTGCAGGAGGAAAAACACAGGGACGTGAGAGTTCAGGAGTGGAACAATGGAAGAGTTGGAAAGGAGTCTGTTAAAAGAGAAAGCAGCTTCATTCACATTGGCCCATCTCATTTGCGCTAAAGGAGACTGAACTATTTTCTGATTATGGCCTGGAGAGGAAGCACAGTTCTGGCCCCCAGACTATAAATAATGCCTCACAGACTTTCACAAAATTAATCTCAGTTCCCTAGTTATAGCAGGTTTTCTCCTTCCCTTTTTGGATAACACAAAGCAAACCCATCATATGAATGAGTTGAAGGCGAACCTTCCAGATCCCCCATGCTCAGAAGTTAAGCTGTACTCTTACTTGGATATTGGATTCCTTCTTCTCTACTGCATTCCCCTGTATCATAACCATTTTCTCCCACCCCTTAACCTGGACTCTCTTAATCAAAGCAGAAATACAGTGGCATTTACGTTTTGGTGAAACTTTCTCACCTAAGACATTTGACTGGTTCTTAAATTAGGTCACAGAAATTTCCACTTCACTAACTTAAATGTTAACTGGGTGTTGCTCTCTGGGTAGAAAAATATACTGCACTATTCTGCAGCATTAGCAGCACAGTATAAAAGGCAGTATTTTGTGCTATTACTGAAGATCTGGCTTTAAGAACCCTACAGCTTTATGACTATTCATTTGAGGGGTGGAGGGGAGGACTCCAAGTATTTCCATAAATGAGTTTTAGCTCTCCTTTGAAGGCATGACATCTGGAGACTAAAGGGCAGCTCATCCTCAGGATGATTGAAGTCTCAGAGCTTGTTCCTACCAGCTAGAGAGAAAAATGGATTCTGATTTCATTTTGATTCTCAGACTCTATTCACAAACCTTATAACCATTAGACTGAGCCAGTCTGGGCTCAGCACAAACCAGTGACAACCACAAAAAAAATGATCCAACTTGGATCTGTTGTAGGAAAGGTCATAATATCTCCTGCTGTAAGAATTTTATGTTGCCAGTGAACACAAAGGACCCTTAACATAGCTTACTGTTCAGTCACTGTGCCCACGGTGAATTCTTTGAGCTATGCAGTGTCCTCCTAAGGAGCCTTAAGGCTGGTATCTTTTCTTGCTAACACATTGTCAATATTTAGGAATTCCTCTTCTTACCAAAACTAGGGAAAATAAGATTTCCTTTTCATTTAAAACATTAGATGCAATGGTTCAAAATGTTAAACTTCTCTAAACTGAGAAAAATCAGACTCAGACTGAAATGAGCAACAATTCTTGATGAATAGTGTATGCCAGGAGATATAAAGAGCGGAAATACCTGCGGGTTTATTAACATTTTGAATGTCTTGAAGTCTCTCTCATTTGGAAAAAGGAAGGTTTTCCAGGTTAATTAGAATAAGATGGAATTGAGTTTCTTATTAGCATTATATATAGTTGTTTCCAAATGCAGCTTGTCTTTGTAGTACCATAATATTTAGCTTTGTGGTAACTGGTACAGAGAATGCATTCTGCTATATACATATAATAAAATTTCCACCAAATTACATGACAGAAGCCTTCAGGACATTCTGAATACCTATGGGACAGGGAGGTAAAGCACTCATAAGGAATGTTGGGGAACTTAACTGTTAATCTGATACATGGAATAAAATACTTGAAGAGGTCTACAAGAGGGAATGTTCTCTGGCTTCCTGCAAAAGAAGCCTTCAAAAGTCTGCTGAGACCCTGAAACTGAGAGAAGCTTTGTCTTCAGTTAAATTTCAGAAACATAAAGGAAGATGATCATGCTCTGGAGATTGCTTTCTAAGTCAAGTGAACGTTGCCTTCAGAGGATAGTGCTTTGTGTTCAAACAAATGCCTGTGCTGGAACTTTCAATGCATGACAGCATCAGCTGGATGGAGTCAGCTCAAAGTAAGGAGACAACCAACGTGTCAGGACGCGATATTGGGGTTTGTGTGCAGAAGCATCACTCACAAGGGGAACGAGCTAATTCTCTGTCTGTGTCTGGCACAGGGAAAACAAAGAAAATGTGGAGAAGTGACTCAGTGAAGACATTAGGGATAGAAGTACTTCAGTGAGTAGGAGACTCAGTTACTGATACGGAGTATCTACGAAGATTATGGAATCTCATCAACTGTGTTTAAAAACAAATTGTGGAATTATCTCCTGAGCACAGTTTGTGTCTTTGGGATACAGTTTGCATATAAGGTCCTTTTCCTATTTTCTGTAATTTTAATCAGGCTAGAAGGTTATGAGTAGAATTCCTCATAGATGATTCTTGGGATAAATCTTACATAATGTTTTCATCACAGTTCTTGGCACGGTTAAGGACAACCATGCCAACAAAATTTGCTGATGACACACTGTGGAATGAATCATCATTATGGAGGAGGTTCTGAATATCATACAAATAAAAAAAGCAGTGGGATGACTTTGAGGGCCAGAATGATTGTAGTCAGATGAAACTCAGCCGCACAAGTGCCAGGTCATGCACTGAAACATAATAAAAAACAATCTCTGCTATAGGCTGAAACCTCATCAGCTGGAAACAGATGAAGAGAGAGTCTGATGTGTTACTTCACTGAAGTTGATTTTTGCTTTCTGGCAGAAGTTGAATGTAGTTACTGGCAAAATCATACTTGCCGTATCTCAAAAGTGAAGCATAAGTAGCTTAAATAATTTGAAGAAGGTTTTGTAAATGGCCAGAAAAAAGAAAATTTGGATCTTTCCAGAGTTTGAATTTTTATAATTCTGTTTTGTGGGGTTTGGGGGTTTTGGTTTTGTTTTGTGGATTTTCTCTCCCCCCCTTTTTTTTTTTTGGTGAGTGTTTTGTTTGTTTAATAGAAAACTTCCAGTTTCAGCTGTGAAAAATTACTTGAAATGGCAATGGCATTAATAAAATCCCACGTTCATTTTTTTTGCCACGTAGTGCTGCATTTCCAGGAATAAAAAGAAGCTGAACCTTCATTTAGGTGCACAAATGTAGATTTTGGAGGTTAACACTGTCGTCATTTAAAAAAAAAAATGTAATGGCATAGACCAATTTGATGTCTTGAGTGAAAAGTATAATCTCTCATTTGACTCAAGAAGGTTGGGGTAGAGAGAACATAACACATACATGTTTTGAAACAGAGGCTTGGGCTTGGCTCTAGAGCAAATATAATAAGCCAAAATGTGATTTGATATTTTAGACGATAAGAAGAAAATTACATATTAAAGAAAATTTAGGTAACAACAAGAAAGGGCAGCAGGTACTTGCTAGAGTCCAACCTTCTACTCATTATTTCAGGTCAGGATAAATGGATTGGAGAAATAAACAGGCAAAACTTCGGCTCCTCACCCCAACTGACCTGGAGTTTTGCATGCACATTTCTTTAATCAAGCTCAAATCTGGGGAAAAGAAGCTTAGGGTGGCAAGAGAGGGGCAAGATCACAGGTAAACTTGTCTGCAGATGAGTCCCTCGCTTTTCTGGGATGATCTATTTCCATAAACCCCTTGCAAAGCTGAACTGAACTCATCATTAAACAAATGCACTGAGCAGGCACAGCAGGAGAACAGCTAAACAAATATTTATTTCTCCAAGGCTGAAACACATGGAAGTGTCAACAACAGCAGCAGCAAGAAGTAAAGTCTGGAGGGTGGGGGAAAACCAAAGGCTTTGAAGTCCTTAAATAGTGATATTTGTATAAAATCAACAATAATGCATTATTAAAACACACAGATACATTAAAGCTCACAGAAGGACTTTGCTTCCCAGCTGGTGTGAGAAAATTCAGTGAACAAATAGCTATCTACAGGATTCGGAGCTGCCAAGCAATCTAGTTTTAAAGGAGCAGAGAAGAAAGGGTAAAGGAATACCTTACTTTCTGGTGGCAAGAAACCCACCAGAAAACCACCCTTGGATTTCAAACACCCTTGGGAGCCAGAAGGTGTGCTGACCCTCTCTCTACATCTCAGGCATTAGTGGCAGCTTCCCCAGGCCTTCCTATAGATTTCATTCCTTCTCCCCATTCTGCACAGAATACCTTCTGAGTGGCCAGTTTCCCCACTGGGAATGACAGGGAATGAGCAGCCAGGCAGTACAAAGACATTTGTGAACCAATTGGACCGTATTCAGACACTGCAGCAGACTAAGATGCTTGGAGGGAAATAAGACAAAAA
>VZRE01008015.1:89095-128473 GCA_013396775.1 Cephalopterus ornatus
CATGTAAATTCTTTCTGGAGTGGTTTCAAAGCAGAAAAAAAATCTTGGTCCTTGGTCAGACCTCTCAATGTGCCAGAACCCCTGACTCCAGGGCAGTGTTGTCTCTTGGCTGGTAAGGACACTCTACCACTCAACGTCTCTCCTCAGTGAACTGAGCCCCTGGGTAGCCAGCTTACAAGCTCAACAGCTTAGGCAGCTCCCATAGGGCTGAGGGATACTCTTGGTTTCTCAGCACTGCTCCATCTTCCTGCTAACAATCACTGGAATGAATGCCCTGAGCAGTCCATGTTCACAGGCTAAGGGCAGGAGGGTTGCTGATTGCCTCTGCATGCCTTTATCAGTCGGTAACAAGAGCGCTTCCAAAAAGCAAAGAGGGAGAACAGCACATTTCCCACACATCTGACACTGAATTTTGCCCAAGTCCACACTTTGTAGTCCTGGTGAACTTGGAGTCTGAGTGGTTCAGCGTGGTGGGCGCTTCAACTGCTGGGACCTCCTCCCTGGTGTAAGTGCAGGGGGATGACTTCAGAGGGGATTTGTGTTGCTTCAGCACCAGAAAACCTCGGGTTTCACAAAAGGAAAAATTGGAGGCAAAACCCAGTAAATCTGGATCCACTTTTCAGTGGACGAAGAGATGCCAAAAAAGGCTGAAATGTCGAGCAGGCTGTGTCCAGCTGGTGATGGATGGGAGCTTCTGCTCTACGTTTAACCAATGGCAGGACAAAGGGACTTTCTCCTACATAAACTTGTTGGGGAATTCATCTTTGTCATCTTCTGAAATTGCTCAACACATTAAGAAAAAGAGGAACAAAGTATGACCACAATGCAAGTCAGACCTTGCAGGTTTTTATCATGGGAACCAGGGTATGGACTGCACATCATTTATGATCAGCCCCAAGGTGTTCTCCAACCCAGCAAGAAACAAAACAAGATACAAACAACTCAGAAAACCACCAACCAGACAGAAATCTGATCACAGGCTTTGATAGATTTGTAGAAGATGAATTTCTGGTGTATCAAGGTCCGGGGGGTTCCTGAAACCCAACAGGTTTTAGCAGCTGTTCACATCTAATGTCACAGAACTGACTTTGGATATGCCCATGGAAGGAAGTAGCAAACTGCAGGTATCGTCAAAAATCTGAGCTCTAGTGTCCACATGAATGTTTTCCAGAAGACCATTTCTCCTCATAAACAGAGTATCTGCATGAAACTAAGACTAAAGAGATCTTCTCAGTTGCTGTTATATATAGATGATATAGGTCCAGGAAGTGCTTTACAATAGGACATAGCATGTTCAAGTACATGCTCAAAAATCAGAGAATCATGTTAGAAATCTTTCCAGGAGAAAAGCAGAGACAAAAAACACTAAGAGGATTCATAATTAGGGAATGGCTTCATATTACAACACATAAAAATATGCTGGGTCACCCTATGCCATTTTCATAACTGTACTTCACAACTTAGCCTAAGTACTCCTAAAAAAAACCCCACTCCAAAACCAGAAAAATGTCCCACATATTGCTCATTCTGTAGTTGAACAATAAACAACTTAGCTACTGGTGTAAACTGGGATTATGCATACAAATTGTTTCATGTTCTCCATTTATCAATATCAGCAATGGCCAAGTGCAATCAGGACTCAATTACAACCTCACCAGAGCTATCCCCTGAGGCTGCTCTCATAGATGAAGAACAGGCTTTTTGTCCAAAGCAGGTCTGACTTCTATGAACCCTCAACTCACTACCCCAGTGCAGCAAAAAATAGTGATAATAAAAAGTTAGTAGTTAGCGCTCTAGAAAAAAGGAATGACACACTTGTCATCAAGGAGGAATAGACGTGCCACTGGGAAATGGACTGGAGCCCAGACGATGTCAAATCCATCTTGGTGGAGAGTTTTACAGTATCAGCTATAACTCACTCACTCTCATTTTCTGGAATGCTTTATTGAAGTCTGCAAAAGTTAGAAAGAGAGCACAGAAAGGCACTGGCTTTGGAATCTTTGCCAGAGAAGACTGCAAATAGCAGTATTACAAACTGTGACTCTTCTGTTTGCCCTCCTCAGGGAGCTATAAGAGGGGAGGCAACTGACAGCTCACTTTCCTCCTATGGATAGAGCCAATTCCTGCCAGGATGTGTCCGGCATTCACTGCTTTCACCCTGCCATTCTTGCAGCTGGTAGCCCACTGAGCTATCTTACAAGCAAAACTCATCTCCTTACTTCTCTGGAAGCACTGAGGAAACGTCTCACTTCAAAAACCAACTTAACTCTCTCATCACACCCACCTCTCACCAGCTCCATTAACTCTTTTAATAGACTGGAAAACATACGTGTTAGCGTTTTGGGATTGTTTTGGTGATAGACTATCAACTCCATGCCAACTGGGTCTGGAGACTTGGAAATCATGGCATTTGGGAGGCTGCTATCAGGTGGCCTTCTTCCAATTTATTTGACAAACAAGCTACTAATTCAGCATCTAAAATGTAGATGGAATTATTTAACAACAACAAGAACAAAAAAAAAAAAGATAGAAAAGAAAAAAAATAAGAAAAAAAATCCCCAAAGCAGACAGCTGATCTGAAGGAGGTAGCAGGCAAAGATAAGGATTCTGGAAGCAGAGATGTGATGAAATGGGAACAAAGTCAAAATTACTCCACGATTCATCTCCTCTTGCAGCTTTGCCATGTTTCTGGTGCACAGGAGGAAAACTTGTTTCATTTCAAAATCAATTGTGACTACAGAAATTTGGGAAGAGGAGGTTTTGAAAAGTTGAGGGTCATTTCAAAGAGGAATCCCATTGCTTGAAGTTTTTCCAGTTCCCCTAGGAACAGCCAGATTGGACTAATATTCCTGTGAACAGGGCTCACTCATTCTCACAGATGGCTCTGCAGTTGACAGCATTTTGTTTCGTAACTTCTGTGCCTGGTAGGAAACACTGAGGTGGGCAGCAAAGTTTGGGTTTAACTGGGGAATATTCTCTGATCTAGAATTTGATTTGCAGAAATCTTAGAAAAGGCATGCAGAGGAGATCTGAAACAGTTTGACCTGTTCCAAGAATGTGAGAACGCCTAAAACTGAAATTTGAAGATTAAATAGCCTCAAGTCCTAGGAGATTTTCACCATTCCACTAGCTGTCTCTTTTTGCCTTCTTCCTCCTGCTCAGAGGAAAGCAGAGAGCAATGACCCTTTCTTAAAGGCAGCACTGCAGGAGTACCATGAACACAACCTGCCTAGCACCACATTCTCAGGCTTTAAAGAGCAATTCTCCTCAGAGAAATAACAGTTTAAAGGTACATTGTCACCACACACACATCTGCTCCCTAAGGGGCTTCATTATCCCTGTAATGTGCAGTTAAGGAATACCAGAACTTTCCCCCTCCCCATCCCTCCCAAGTGTCTTTCAGTCATGCCTGCTTAAGTTTGCTGATAAAAACACATATTTGCATGGTCATTAGCAGAGAGGTTGGAAGGAGGGAGCTTTATAAGCTCTCAGTTTATGCCTCAAGACCAAAACTACCAAATGAGTTCTCCTTTTTTTGGAAGCTCTGTAGTCAGAAAAGTAACTGGGCTTCATGCTTCAGGGTTTCAGCTGCTCACCCGCAAGAACTACAATAGCTGCTCATTTTACTGCTCATTAATATCTGTGCTCTGCTGTACAGCTCCAGGACTGAAGGAGGTCTCCACAGCCTGCTGTCTGTCCCTGCACCTTGTACCAGTCACACTGGCAGCACCAGTGCAGGGGCTTGGCCTGCAATTCACATTCCCAGGGTCCATCCTCACATGCGCTGAAACTGCTTGTACTCACAGCTCCCACCTCCCCCAGAGCTGCAGCAATGAAGACGCTTCTTGAGTCCACTGGCTTTGCCACAGCAGCTAATGTAAGTGAAATCCAAATCAAAACAGCAGCTCTTCTGAGAGAACTTATTAAACAACACCTGCAGCACCTTCCCAGAGTCAGACAAAGGTTTCCCTACAGAGCTGAGCAGCCCATCACAGCCTACTTGGAAAAAAATAAGAGGAGGAGGCAGATTTCACTCCATCCTGTAAGCAAAGCTCAGAGTTCCTCTTTTTTTGTCATCCCAAACGTACACACACAGGGTGTACTGTCTCCCAAAACATCCTTCCTCTGGTCTTTTCAGCTCCTCCTTCAGTGAGTCTGCAGCTCCCTGTCACCTGAAGTGCACTTAACCACATGTGACAATGTCACCTACTCAAGCCAACCTATTAACCTATTAGCCATTAACCTATGCCCAACCTGCCACCCGTTAACCAGAGTTAGTCTGGAACTCTTCTCCCTTTAAAAAGACAACCCAAGCTGTGACCAGTAATATACACAAATAGGGGATCTCAAGATGTTTCAAGTGTTATGCTCTGCCAGGGGAAATTTAGGTTGGATATTAGGAAGAAATTTTTTACAGAGAGAGTAATCAGACATTGGAATGGGCTGCCCAGGGAGGTGGTGGATTCCCCGTCCCTGGAGGTTTTTAAGGTGAGACTGGATGTGGCACTCAGTGCCATGGTCTAGTAACCATGGCAGTGTTGGATCAAGGGTTGGATTTGATGATCATGGAGGTCTTTTCCAACCAGGTCAATTTTATGATTCTGTTATGAGAAAATATGTGATTTCCCCCCTGTTTTTTTACTAATAGCAGCCTCTACTTCTCAGAGCACATCCTTCCCCAGAGATGCCTATGGTGGCATTTCCTAGCCTAAGCTCTACAGAATAATCACACTGTTTAGAAAATAATTTGAGTCTCTGGAGTTCTCACTCTCTCCATTTGTCAGGAGAAAACGAGACGTTTCCTCAAAATATACAATAAAATAGCCTCTAGCAATAGCCTGCAATGCTTCTCTTTACAATAGTTTTATGAGTGTGTGTGTGTGTGTGGTTTCCTGGGACTGCTTTCATAATCATTTATACAAATGACAGTAACTGACGACAATGCGAAGCAGAAAGCAAAATATACCCATCATGCACACAGTTGCTTTCAGTAGTCTGAAAAAGTGGTATGCTCTGTGGCAAATAGATGTTCTGCTCACTTGTAGGCCTAAATCAGGAGGTTACAACCTTCCTAAGGAGGGACAGCATATTGTACACTGCTCCCAGGACAATCCAATGCAGCCCATTGCTCAAACTCCTTCTTGGATCTCTCACTGCTCCAGAAGAGTTCTCTGAACCAGAGTTGTAGTCTACATATGTTAAAATATCACAGAATTAAAGAGGTAATATCCAAAAAGATATGCTGGGAGGGGAATGGGTGTCCAGTTCTTAACCAGCTTCCTACCCTTCCTTCACAGCACAGTTTGTCCCAGCTGAGGGAATTCACAGTGCTCTGCAGGAGAAGCAGCTTGCACGGGAAATCTATAGGAGCTCCTTTCATTTTTGCTGCTCTGGGAGGCTGTCACCTGCTCCCAGCATGTTGACATTAGGTTAGAGTAATGGTGGTCTTTGAAAATACACCATAAAATTGCTATGAAAACTTGTTTCTTCTGTGGATATTCTAAATTTCTACCTGTGTGGCAATGGAGAAGGGACTGGCAACTGCTATGTGCACAAACAACAAGGCAAGAAGGTCCTGAAAGAAAACCCATTTTGCTCAAACACTTTGCCACCCTCCCCCCACCACCCCGCTGCTTTTCCTTCTCTTTGCAATACAGATTCAACCCTCTGTATACAAAGAGGGGTGGACTGGTGCAGCACGACCAAATGGAGCAGTTTGACTTTGCTGAGACCCTCCAAAAGGCAGAATTCTTGTGAGACCAAAGCCTACAACACTTAGAAACACAGGCCTTGCAATCTGTTCCCTGTGCCACCAGAAACACTTTTCCTCTCTCACCTCACCCAGCCTCCAGAAAAATAAATAAATAAATGAACTTATGGAGCAACACGGCCAAGAAGCATCGAGCAGAAATACATCCCAGAGGGGTGCTAAAGCACATAATAGCCGTATTTGTCTTCCTGGATATGCCTCAGTACAAGAGAACAAAAAAGGAGGTAGGATCATTTGTTGTGCTCAGGTTTTAAGAGATTTCTGAGTAGATCTGTTAAGCTTGCATGATGTTAACAAAACCTACCTGAATGCAACAGCTTTGGCCTTTCTGGGACAAGAGTCTTTTTTTTTGCCAAAACACAAGAGAGGCACTTAGGAGACAATGGTGCAAGTGAGTATGGAATTTACTTCAGGATAAATGCTAGGCCTGAGCAAGTTTCGTACTGCTTTCCCCTTCCCTGCCCAGCCGTATGCAACACAAACTGGTTCTTCATTATTTCAGAACAGATTATTGGGATTTGGTCATTCAGTGTTCAGGAGTTGATATTAACTCTCTCAAGCACTTGTGCCAGCATTTCCTTTCAGACATGGCCCAAAACACATTGGGGTTAATAATAGGGATCCCAAGACTAAGAGGGAGACGCCCAGCCAGGGTAAATCACAGGAGCTCAGCGAGGCTGCTGTGGGAGGAGGTTTTCTGGAATGAACACATCTTCTCTAAGAAAGCTTGGATGAAGGCGGTTGGTGTGGAAATGAAAACAACAGACCCGGACTATGTGGATCCAAGGCAACAGGTAAAAAATATAGAGAGATTAAAATATTTTTCTTTGTTGCTCAGTGTTTGATATCCAGAGCAAAAAAGCCAAAACAAACCAACCGAACAAAAAACCACAACAAAAAATACTAGTGCAAATAATTCCATTCCTGAATTTTCTCACATTGCTGAGACAACAATACTCTCCAAAATAGGTTTTAGTTAAAAGCATTATGGCACTGGGGTTAACAACATGTTTCCCTAAAGGAAACTGGGTGGGTTGTTGTCCAGAGACTTCACTGTTAAGTGTGAGCAGGGTATAAAACATAGGGAAGTGCTGACAAAGAAACCAAACTGGCACTTGGGAGATTCTCCAGCTCCTCCGAGCAAATAACTTCCCCCTGACTCTCTATTTCTTTCCCAGCATGGCTGGAAGTTCTTGGGGTTGTGGACTTCCTCAGTAGTTACCCAGTACCCAACATGACGAGACCCAAAGTTTTTATCAGGATCTTTGGCTAACCATGTCACACAAAGGACAAACAGTATTTCTAAGGAAGGTGCTCTGCTGGGAGATCGAATACAAGAAAATTAATTGAGAACTCAAAGGTATCCCAAGTGCCACCAGTTCAGAGTCCAGAGGAAAAAAACCCAAAAAACTAATAAGATCAGGCCAAGCCTTTTTCCTTTAACTGCAAAGAAAAGCAATCTTTATGAAGTGATAAAGCCATTCAAGAATGGCTGTGGTTGTTTCTTTTAAATGAACCAGAGAGAACAGATGGTCTCCTCTCATACTGTCACAGAGGTCAAAATTAGCCACCCCTAAGACTAGCAGGTTCTTGAAATGCTCAAGTGCTTGTGTCTGGTCGTTATGACTAATCCTCTCTCCAGAACAAGAAAGGTCAAATGAAGAGCACCCCTCCAAATACTGCAACTACTCCTAGCCATGGCTGATGTCTAATGCACTCAGACATGGTGTCAACAGCTGCTCCCAAAACCCAATGAGTCAGCCTTTCAAAAGAGCTTGTCAGCTCTCACTGTTAGAGCTTTCATACAGATTAAATTTACTCCCCAGTGTTTAAAAATATCCTTCTCAAACACTGAAAATATAAAATGTTTTCCTTTCAGATTTTGTCCCTTTTGCCCAGGCAGCTGCCCAAGAATGTCTCATGCCTTTATTTGGGAGCAAAACTTCCTAGCCTTTCTTTCACTTTCCTCTTCACATGCTGATAGCTGAACCAAAGGCAGGCCTCTGTGTCTGAAGTCATGTACAAATGAGGAATTTCTGGTCCCTTTCACAACTTATGCCTGCAAACCACAGTCAGCCTTCCAGAGTGCTGCGAGGTCGAGTGTTTTGCCCAACAGATAGAGTACAGAGACACTGGGTGACTCTCATTTGGTCCTACAACAGCCACGTGGGTACAAATTCCCTGTCCATCCCCTACTCTAATCACCAATCTCCCTTGGATGCTGTCATTTAAATAAAAAGGCCTATTAGAAATGACAGGTGAAGGAAGCAGCCCAGGCATGAAATGCACTCTAAAGTATATTAATAGAAGGTTGCCAGACAAAACGGCACAAGGCATTTGATCGCATCATCTTAGGCTTGTTGTTCATGCTCCTTTGCATCTGGCTGCGTGATTTCTGCCAGATTCTCGGCTGGAGGAGCAGGCTAGGATTTGCCTGCTTTCCCTAACCCGTGCCGGGCTCAGCTGCAATCATGCAGAGCACTGAAATAAATCCCTTTGAGTTGGGATTCATTCCGAACATGTAAAACCCAAATGACTGCTTCTCCAAAGTGAATCCCATTTCACAGCAAGTAGGTTATTAGTGTGGAACTCCATACAAGTAGCCTGCATTCAAAAGCCCTCTGCATTATTAATAGAAGATGAGCTTTTGACATCAAAGGAGAACCATTATGTATGCTAAACGGTGGCAAAAATTGTACCCGCACTTCAAACCTTTTCAGTTCTTTGTCCCTTGTAAATCAATCAAGGTTGACAGATGCTTTAAGGAGAGTAATCTTTTCAATGATACTGTCAATGGATAGCATAATGGAACATTGTCTCTGTGCTGTGTGAAGACATGGAGCTAGTCAATTATGGACAACACTTCATGCAGCCGCCAGTTTTCACTTGAAGTGCTGCTGTTGAAGTATTATAATCCCAACAAATGGCCGCGGCAGCATACAATGTAAATGAGACCTCCTGAAGCTTTGGAAAATTAATTAGTAACAACAGTGGTCCATTCCCACACTTTCAAACACCAGCCTGGTAATGTTAACGATGCACTTCCCCCCCTTCCCTTTGAGCAGGCAATAGGGCATATTTACATACACTATTTTAAGTCTTCAGAACATCTCCCCCCCATCAATTTAAATGCAGGATGTTCTGGATTCCTTTCCTCTCTTCACCTGATGTTTCCAACCAGTCACATAGCCCACATGGTTCGGGCTGAAAACAAGAACACAGACTTTCCTACTTGGAGACAGCAATAGTAGTCGCTTCACACACATCAGACAGTTGGTGGCCACCTCCTTTTCCAACACTTATATCCACTCAGCTGCCCTGGGAAGAATGGCCTGGATGGGTGGTGGGGAAAAGCTTCCAGTCTCAAGAGACCAATAGGATGTCAGCTGGAAGCCAATGGTACCGAGTGCCAGCAGCACTGAGGTTGAACTCCGGTGCACTGGATGCCAACATATATATCTGATTGCCAGCTCCTACAGGAAGGAGGTCGAGAGTCAAAGGGGAGAGACTGTGCTGTTTATTTAGCTGTTGGCTTCCATTTCCTACATCATTTTCTCAAAGATTTTCCCTTTGTCAACCAAGGCTTTTGCTAAGAGGAACACTTAATCTTCCACAGTAGCAGACAGAAATCCCACAGCTGAGCACAAAACTTCTCAACTCGTATCAACTGCAGGTTTTCATTGCTATGATCTGTGAATGCCCCTTATCTGTTATGTGTTTTTGAAGCAAACAGGTGCAGATAAGAAACTCTATCACTGAGGTCTCCTCGGATAAGAAGAGACTGATCCACGGACCCCACTCCCTCTTCTCCAGGTTCCAAACAGCTGGGAACAGATAAAGCTGCTGTCCCTCCTCATTTAGGATGGATTTGGACTTCTGCACTCTGGACAGTTCTCTGAGAAACCCTTGCAATGGTTGACTGCAGAAAGCTTCACACTGCAGCAGTCCTCTGAACCCCCCAAACATACAGACAATTGTTAAACAAATCTGACAATGGTTAACCAATACTCTGAGGCAAAGGAGGCGACAGAAGCCACACACCCTCCAGTGCACTACCTGGACAGCTGTTGCTGATGCCAAAGAGAAAAGGGAAATATTTGGTCTACTAGAGGTCCCTCTTCCTCAGAGTAGAAAAGACAGAGGGAAGGACATCTTCTGCCTAGCCTTAGAAAAGTCAGAGACTGATCCAAACTTTTTCCCACTCTTGCGTGAAACAAACTACCATAGAAGAGAGAAATGAATGGGAATTGGGAGGTTTAAGGTCCTTCCTTCCTTTTGCTGGATCACATCTGTCAAGAAAACAATGGCACAGCTCTATTTCTACATTCAATTCCCATCCAAACTCCATAGTGCAAGATGCCCAAACACAAGACAAAAAAAATTCTCTCCTGCATATTGATGAGAAAGCTTTAGGCCGGTGTTCTAGCCATGATGAAAACAGCCTTTTTTTTCAATTACGTTTTGTTTTGCTTGTGGACTTGTCTGCTTTTGTATCTGCTTTACATTTTGTTTCTCTAGAGCTAAACACTTGGAGTGGTGCAGGGTCCCTATCCTCCCTCACCACCAGCTCTGCCACAAGCTGGCTGGGGTGGCACTGCAGAGGAGGCAGGCACCATGACCCAGCTGTCCCAGACTCTGACAGGAGACACAGATTCATCTCTCAGTACCAGAAGGATGAGCTATAAGCAAAAAGGGGGTATCAGAGCCTGAGAAAACATGTGGTGGGTAACAAAGACATTAAAGAACATAACAGACATAAAACCAGTAGGTTCTTCTGCTCTTCTTTGCTTGGTACAGGATTCCAAATTTTTTTTAATGGAGACCGTTCCCATTATATAGCTGCAAAGTATCACCCACTGCTTCACCTCTTCACAGCTCATGCCTTGGCTGAGAGATGTTTCTGAATATTCCTTTTTCCAGTCAAGGCAAAATGAAACACCAAACACCTCTTACACAAAAGACTTATGCAAACACCTCTTATGTGAGTCCACTTAAGCCAACCTGCAGTGCAGAGATTGAAAGAGAGGGAGGGAGAGCTGTGTAGAAGCAGCTTCGCTGGGAGCTCCACAGATGTGTCGGGAGAAGCAGTCAAGCTGTTGCAGGACGTCTTGGGCCTTGTGTGCTCTACTTGCACTGCTTTCAAGGAAAACTTGAAAAGAGGCCATGGGAAGGGCCAGGATGTCATACTTGGACACACTGGACGAATCTTAAATGTACTGATTTCTGCACAGTGACTGCAACCACTGTGTGCTAGGGAGCTCTTCTACTCTATTTGAAACCTGTTCAAAAAACATATGCCCCTTTTCAACTCATCTAAAAGTGCTTGCTATTTATTTCCAGAACAATTTTCCATGGTAATATCAAAGAATTTCAAAAGCATGCATTGCCTTTGCCACAACTTTTAACAGATGATTACCTAAGCTTTTCTTTCAAGTGAGTTATTTTTATTTCTATTTGTTATTATATTAATATTTAGAGTATACAAGTAAAATAATTGACAAAATAATAAAAACCAATGGAACAATAAAGCTGATCCAATTGGTCAAAAGACAAAAGATCTGACAAAAACAAAGTGCTTAATTCAGAACCTAATAATTCAGAACCTAAGGTTATAATATGGAAGATGAAGAACCTGCTTTTGTTCATGTGTCTAATGACATATATAAGATCACATAACTTACCTCTTCTAGATAAGGTAAGTATAAAAGGAGAAGTGGTAGCTAATAATAACAACATTTTTAAGTATCCTTCTGTTAATACTGAAATAAAATTTACTCAATCCAGTAAAGCCAGAGATTTATCATTTAAAAAAAAAACACCTAAGAAAATATAATTAAGAAAAACATTGCTTACATAAGAGAAGTCTTCAGCATTCTGACAGAGTAGCTTGGGAAAAACAGCCTGTCGCTGAAATCTTTCCTCATCTTCAAAGATGTTGCCATACATGAAGCCATTCATCATGGTGGAGTGGGCATGGATGTCAATATAGAACTCCAGGTTAATCTTCTGTTGAGGGAAGCAAAACAACAACAAAACATTCAGCATGAGATAAATCATAACTGTGTTAGGCAGGTGAAGCCTCCCATAAATCCAATATGGCCATTCTTGAATCTAACCATGGTGCCAGAGCCATGCTAAAGGCAGTGCTATGCTGCATCCAACCATTCATGCACAACACAGGACCATGACGGACATATCTTTACTTTTCTTGAAAATGCTGGAACATTTTGCACATGACACTGTGCAAAATAGAGCCGAATCATCATCCTTCACTGTGATACTGCCACTCATAAAAATGTGCACCTTCCAGTTCTACAGTATGATTATTTGGGCATAGCTTTGCCCTCTCTGTACAGTTCTGCATTGCAATATGTAGATGTACACGTCTGCCAGGCAAAACGGGCTCAAAATTGCGTAAAAAAGACTTCGGTATTTCCTGTGCAATTTATTTTTGCTTATAAGGAGAAATACTGCAAATGTTTTGTCTTACTCTGCTTTGTAGTAGTAGTTCAACAGAACAACCCCCAAAAAGCAAGTGCCTTGAATGTCTCTCTGCTTGCAGCTCCCTCCGTGATTCTGCATCAGCTCTTGCTTTAAAAAAAAGCAGTAGGAGTCCCTGGCACAGAAGTGCCTGCTCTGCCCATAACTCTTCCCATGTCATCAGTGGGAAACAGTGAATGTTCACCTGGATCACTGTGTACCGTGAATGTTCACCTGGATCATCATGTACAGTGAATATTCACCAGGTTCACTGTGTACAGTGAATGTTCACCTGGATCACAATTCACCATGTACAGTGAATATTCACCTGGATCACTGTGTACAGTGAATGTTCACCTGGATCACTATGTGCAGAGATAGCAATGCCCAGCACTAAAGAGCAATACCAGAGCAGATGCCACTGGATTACCCAGTTTCCCCAAATTCTTAAAACTTCTGGACCTGAAGAAATGATGTGACAAGACAGTGACAAACCCACTCCTGTCACCTGACCACCACGGGGCCAAGTAAGAGCCATCCTGGTGACCAGAGTTCAGATCTTTCTGTTGGCAGGACAGGCATTATGATGCTTATCCCTGTACTCTCTGGTAGCCAACAGGGGAGCCAACAGCCCCTGGCCAATGAAATACATGTAGCTCTGCAGACACAAGTCTTCCCTGCACACAAAACTCGCTCAGCCTACTGGAGAATACTGAGCTACAGGACAGTCCCACGACACAGGAAGGCAGTTTGTATTGTGCAGTTCATGTGACAGCAGTTTCAGCTCTAAAGAGTCTCTGATGGGGGGAGAACATCATTTGGTATGTGAAACTAATATAATACAGATTTACTTTCCCTTGGCAGAAAACCAATGTACGATACGCAGCGACTGTTTAGTTTAATTAAACAGCCTAGAGAGAGTAATAATGTATCTTATTAAGCCTCTGCTATGTTAAAATATTAGCTATCAATATCTGACCATGCTTCATAGGAAAAGGAACATTTGATTGTGTTCGACTCTAATACAATAAATTGTTTGCTCCTGCCAAAACTTTATGCCGTGCTGTAGAGGACCAACACTGCAATAAAGCACACATCTGCTATTTGGAGATATAGCACTAAGGAGAAAAGATTAGCATTGACAGGATAAAACACCACATAGGATTTTCTTCTTCTCCAAGCATACAGAAATTAAAACCAAGATTAAGTAATACTGTTTTCATGAGACAATTTCCCCATCACAAGCAGAATTTGATGAGATCAGATGCACACTGGCATATCACCATAAAACAGAACATGTTGTGGAGTCTCAAAACAGTGATTTGATGAAGTGAGCAGATAATCTAGTTAAACTGGGTATTTGTAAAGCATGAATGTCCTTCACACAGAAGTCAGTGACCTAAGTCATACTTATTTTAGAACAACTAGACAGAATTCTTTACAGGAACATAGTTTCTAGCATAAAGTAATCAAGAAGCACAGTGAGATATTTAACAATAGACTAGAACAATTTGTGTCTTAGGACAAATAAAAATGCTGGTGTAAACTGTATGATTTGTGGTGTGTCATAGTATACTTAATTCATCCGTAGTTTTCAAGCTGTTTCCAAAAGAAGGTGGCTTCAAACAGAGATGCAGAGGCACAGATAACTAAAATAACTTACCATAGGCTATCCAGCAAGAAATTCACCTGCAGAACATGGGTGACCTGAGCCTCAGCTTAGTATTCAATTATCAGGTTATCTAGTCTAACACAGTATCACTGGAGTATTATTTTCTAAGCCCTCCTAGGGCTTTCACTCAAAAAAAAAAAATGTTGATAAAAGTGTCACAGAGAATATTAGAAAGTCACGTGGTGTGCTGAAATTTCTTTGAAGATCTTTTTAGTTCATCAAAACCGTTTTCAAATAATCTAGTTACAGTGGTTATTTGTGAGGGAACAGTGTCCTTCACACATATCACCTTCACCTAAAGATTAAGCTTCCAGATCTCTTATTTGGAAACCATGACAATTCCATAGATAGCTCATCACCAAGACAGGTATTTAAAAACATTTATCCAGTCATTAATTTCAAAGTATTTAAAAAGTAATTTCTCAAGTCAGTCCACCATAACAATTTAACTGGTTTTTTCTGGTCTTTTTCCTTACTCTCCTACAGAACCTATAAACCACTCTATTTCACATCTTCCTGCACACTAAATATAGCCCAAATTTGCAATTGTCCATCCTATTCAGAAAGTTTTTAAACATTGCTAGAGTAATTACCAGTTAGATGTACCTCTTCCAGACACTGCTGTGAGCAGAGCAGTATTTCAGTGTTTCACATTTCTTTTCCTCACATTCATTACTTTATCAAAGGAAAACATGTTGAGCATTCTCCATTACAAAACAAAATAATCCAGTGCATTGTTAATATAACACATGAGTTCCTAATGGAAAAAAAAAATCCCTTTATTCTCAGACACAAAGATACTGTGTTCTTAAAATGGACAATAACAGTCCAGTCACTGGCACATTAGAAGTTTGCCACCTTGTGCCTCAACTAGTAGACCAAGTAGCAGACAATTTGTTTGCACACAAGCTTCACAAGAATTATGATATGTTCCTGAACAATAATGGTATTTCTTCTCTCTCTTTAACATCATACATATTCATAGGTACTTTACGTGTAGGAACTGTTTCACCCACTGCCATGCTGCAAATTTAAGCTGGGAAATAAATTTCATATTTCAGTTGCGGTTCTCCGGAAGATTTTGACATAATTACTGGTCTCCTGCAATTTAGGTAGGATCACAGAATTAACATTTTATTAAACATATAATGTCACCTACTGATGGCAGTTTCAGGAAAGTCAGCAGAGCGATGACCTTCTGAAATTGTTTGTCTTTGAGACAGGGCGAACTTTAATTGGGAGAATGAAGTAAATAAATGTATGTGTGCATTTACAGGAGCACATACAAACACACCTAACCCAATGCTCTCTGCTGTTATACTCCAGGGGTATCTGTCAGTATGTATGCAGCAGAACCCACCCCCAGTAGGGCTTCTATTGCAGTAGCACCTAAAAGAAGAATGGGAATAAATAGGGAGGTGTCAAAGTCTGAGAGTATCATTTGCTCCAGCCTTTAAGCAGAAAATAATGAATAACCTGGCTCCAATATCTCTGGATGCCATAGCTGCCTTCTGAGAGACTTACCAGTGTCATCCTACAATATGATATTAAAGTCATCATTTTCTGCTTTAGAGGTGGAATGCAAAATGATTCATATGCCCTATAAAAATCATCATGCAATTTAATTCTCTCCAGTGTCTTTTCTTTGTGCTTACAAGCAGTAGCAGAGTTTTTCTCCCACACGCTCTGTTTCTTAAGTAAAGCTGTAATTACCTGAATGACCTAGGTTATAGAGTTCCAGAAAACAAAGGCAGACTTGGTCTTTCTTTTCTCTGTGTCTCAAAACAGAAATCATTTACTAGACTGACAAAGATTTAACCCCACTCCCTTAGAAAACAACAGTTAACATTTTCTCCCTTGAAAAAAATGGTCTTTATCTCTTCTTGCCACTTACCATATAAAACCAACATAAATAAATAAACGAACGAATTTCTGCTCTAAAGTTCATTTGAATCCCTACCTTTGTGTCACCCACTTCCCACTGTTCTACTGAGTCAGTCTGAAGTTTCTGTCAGCTTGAGAAATATACATATAAATTAGGGGGTGAGGAAAATGAAAGAAATAATGGATTAAGGAAAAGAACTCACATACATTGACAGGAGAGGAAATAGTCAAAGTAGTACAGAAACCGGTTCACGATGAGAAAATATATTCTCACTTGTCAGCATTTTTATTTCATTCATTGAATGCCTTTGGAAGGTCAGTCATTAAAGAGAAAAAGGAAAGAAGTATGTTAATAGCTAGTGCTGATATGATGAAACTTAGATTTTGAACAGTGCAATTATGATTCTTAAGGAAACAGAGATTTAATAAATAAATAAATAAAAATCAATAAATGCCATAATAAAAGGATAAATGTGCATTGAGCCCAGAACATGAGCCACTAGAGAGCCAAGTGATGCAGGAAGAAGCCAGCTCTGTCCACCAGCTGTCACTTCAATATGGATTTTATTAATTCTTGGGCATAGCAATTGGTTTAGTGAGAGAGCGTCCAAAAGCCTTCTTCACTCTAATATTTCATACAGGGGGTGGGATGAACTCCTTGCAATGTTTTATACAAGCTGCTAAAACCGTGGCTTGTCATTAGCTGTAGAGAATGTAACAGCCTCCAGGCAGACTTTGTGCTCTTACTGCTAAACGGCTGTCGGGAGCAAACGGGCATAAAACAGCTGGCACAGCATAAGGAGTTTGCCCCTTGTCATTCAGAAGAGATCCAGAAATGCCAAAAAGACTGGCTCTTTGAGGATTCCTCAGCTACAGGATCTCTCAGAAGAAAATTTTTCAGAGGTCTAAAAGACATCCATTTTTTATCTCACCATTAGTTATTTCGGCAATGCTTACAGTGGGGAAAACACGAGCACAAGGTGCCCCTAAGCAAAATAAAGGAAAACTGACCATTCAGCATCACGTTGTCAACAGTGAATATTTAGCTAGAAAGGACCAGTCCTTCCCCTTTCAGCTCCAGAGAATTCTGTCCAGTGCCTTGGATCATGGTTTGGGCTCTTGTCTCCTTCTGACTATCCAAGGGAACATGAGATGGAACTCAAACTGTCTGGATGTGGTACACATTTTCAAGTCTCCCTTGAAATACCTGGGTTAGGATGCCTGGTAAGATGAATTTTACCCCAAATCACTTTTCTTACATCTACCTTCTCCCCATATATTTTCCCCCAAATTGGAAAAGGCCAGCATAAGTCCTTATTAAAAAAAAAAAAAATCAAATACTTCCAAGAACATTTTCTCATGCCATTCTTTATAATCTCTGATAAGTTAGTCCTATAGTGTCATCTCCATTTTGCAGATAATGCACACTTTATCAGAGGCACTATTTCAGAGGTATGGCACTGTCTCTTTGTAACCATAGGGACAACACCTTTCTCTTTCCATTCAACATCTCACAGACTACCTGCTCCATTCATCCTTGTAAACACCATGGCAACAACAGCAATTATTTACACAAGAAATTAATAGTAGGAAAGGGGGTTACTATTTTTAAAAACCTTCTAAAGGTTAAAAACCTAAAAAAAAAAAAAAAAGCTTTCTCATCTTGCTTCCAGAGAAAGGAAAATGCCAGCTTAGAACCACCCTTATTCTCAGTGATATGAGGCACAAAAGCCATTTTTTCCATTTTCCTTTACACAGCCTGACAACGTCTTTTAAGTGTCCCTGCAGAAGCAGCTTGCAGACAATAAAGTACCACTAACTCTGCATGATCTTCTAGCAATTCTTCATAGCACTTCAAGCACTTTTTTTTCAGAACATTTCAATGATGTTCCATGAGCTGTTGTCTTTCAGAATTAACCACTCCAACCCAGTTGCTCTTCAGAAACATTTACCAGTCCAGTTCCATGGCAAGTTCCCAGTCTAAATAACGATACCTCTTAATGATTGGCATAGTCTGACATGACTCCCTAGTGCCTCGAGGTGGATGGATTCTGCTGGTCCATGGCTTATACAGGAAAAGGATGGCATGGCCATAAATACTGCTTTCCTGCCTGTCTTAAAAAGTAAGGGATGGTTTTATCCACAGAAGAACGTGGAACTTCCTTCAAGGAGCTTAAACCTTACTCTGGTGTGCCCATCAGAAAGGAGCTAAATTCAGAGTTTTGGCCTCAGAGTGGGAGGTCAGCAACATGCATATTCTGGTGCTGGCTCTTTATCTGCTTGCTTCTCTCACCTGCCAGTGCAGATAACAACACCTCCTGAGGATTAGCTGACGTTTGTAAAGCACTTTGAAGATATAAAGCCTCACAGTGCGTACAAGTTAAGTATTAATTCATCTGCCAGGCTGATTCTCTCTTTGACCCCTCTGCAGAGATGTCCAGTTAGTGTCAGCTCTGGCAGTTTTTGCAATTCAGGCACCTGTCCACCAGCTCCTGGACTGAAGCCAGCAGTTCACACAGGACACGGAAGAGCCGTCAGATGGTAGAAACATTTGGTCATGACAGGCCTGAATTGGATTTGAAAGGGTGACCTGGAGGTGAAAGGCTCTATCAAGAAGCCGCTTCTGTTCAAATGCATATTAAATTAGAGAGGTGCCAAAGAGACAATGTTAAGACCCAGATCAAGTTTAGACAAGACTTTTGGCTCAGCTGCATGGACAATCCTTGTATAATTTTTACCCTAAATGACTATGAACCAGAAAATACACTCTTCTAGGTGTTGGGTCTGACCCCAAGCCAAAACTGGAAGTGTGAGCCTGAAGGAGGACAGTCCTTGCTCTGTTTCATCCTTCTCTGTCCCTCATATAGAAGCAAACATGCACATAACACTCAGCACCAGGGGTTTTGACCTTCACAAATTCTGAAGTCTTTAGTTGCCCAAAATACTAGAATAAAGCAGTGGAACTGAACTGGGTCTTGGAGCATCACCTCACCCCAAGCTTTGCTGATCTCACTTGGCTCTGCCCGTCTCAAACATCACTTTTATGTCCGCACCATGTGCCCCACAGAACAAGCTCTATAAATCCTACCTTGCTTACTTCTCTGGTGCTGAACAGCATTGGCTCTAAAGAAAGAGGGCTCTTCAGAAAAGAGAGAGGAGATTTGCGTCAAAAGAACCAACAGCTTTTTGGAAGAGGGAAGAAACCCCACTAATAAGCAAAGAATGAACGTAAGAAAGAGCAAGAGGGAAAGGGACAATTAAGGAGAGCAAGGGAGAGAGAAGCTGAGGCAGTAACTGTTACTTACGCTCATAATTAAAGCAAGAAAATTAGGTTATGAAACAGAAATATCTAAATGACCATGTTTTCACCAGATAATAAAATTTGTCTCTGGTCTGGTTCTGAAGGTTCTCTCAGCTGAAATGCTCCCAGTAGCTGTATTGAAGGCTGTAGCACTCCTTGGTGCTGCTCCTTAGACAGCCACTTGCTTGCTCTGTGACAATACACAAGTCGTTTAGTGTCTTCAGGCATCATTAATTGCTGCTTATACACCTGCATCTATATTAAGGTCAAGAATTCCTGTTCAACTATCCACTTCATAGCAGTATTAATAGCTTTGTGTTTTACCACTAACTTTTAATTATACCTCTGCAGAATCTTCTGACCAAGGAACACAGTCTTTACAACTACATAAATAAGGCCCAAAGACATTGCCTGCCTCTCCTCTAATTACAAAGGCAAAGAGTGGTAGAATAAAAACAATGCCTAGGAGTTATGGCTCCCTGTCCCCTAATTTCCTAGGAGCTGTTGCAGTTGGACAAACTGTGTGTATGCAAATCAAACTCTATAACAACCAGTTTCTCTAGTCTCTCAAATAATATATATCATTATTCACTATTTCTTACTAAATAAGTAACAGCTGGCAGAACATAAAGTCATCAGGCAGAAGACCTAAGGCAAACATAATAAAGTGGTTTTTAAATTAACTTATACTGCAGAACTCACTGCCACCAGATTTTGGCCAAAACACAGGTGAACTCAAGGATCAATTAGATAAATTCAAAGAAAATGATTCCACTCAAAGCAGCGAACATAATTTCTCAATCAGAAAATCCCCAAATTACACATTATCAGAAGCCTTTCTCTCTGCTTAGTCTATCCCTTAGCATCTGCAGTAAGTCATTGGATACTGAGCCAAATAGACCTTGGATTTGATGTAGCATCACTGTTTTTATTTTCCAATTAGACCTTAATTTATGCAGAATGAGACTTCTGTAGTTCCTAAAAGTTAAGGTGTTGATTGGTGGTGAAAAGTATGTATATTTCTACACTGTAAACTGTCTACTCTGAAAAGAGATTTAACAAATTACTGTAAGGTAGGCCCTGCTCTATATAAAGCTTTCAGCTCAACAAAACCCCAAACCACCGATAACTACAAGCTGGATATCAAAGGTAAAGGCACATTTTACACACGCAAAATTTTTTAAACAGGCCCGTGAGTGGCTTTTGCCACCTACTAAGAACACATACAGACAACTGGATTAGTTGGACCTATTAGAGGACCTGTAAGAGTTGCTCTCATTTTACATAGATCTGTGAGGAGCAAGAAACAAAAAAACCCCATACCTGGATGCAAACTGCAAACTTGCCCAGTCAGGTGGAAGGAGACAACACTAAATGTGTCATTCAAGGGTTATGTGGCCATCCTACTTGCTTGAAAAGATGGGAAGGCTTGGATGGACATTGTGCAAATGCCTTACTAGTGACTGACAGCTGAAAACCAAACTAACTCCCTCTCTTTGTCTTCCTGGCACAGCCTTGGCACAGGCAGAAGCTATCCATGGTCATTAGTCTTACTCTGTTCCTTTCCAAGTTGTGTCTTTCTTTTCCTTTCTTGTAGTCAGGGCAAGCAACAAGCACATCCAAGTAAGAGATAAAAGTGAAAGCTGATAAACGGGAAACACAAGGACACCGAAAGAGATTAGGGACTATACATCAGACATAAATGCTGAGGGGAGGGACAGCATGCAAATACAAAATAGAATTGTCCCTGATATTCTCTTGCTGTCCCAGGGTTCATCCACAACAGGAAGAATAGGGTTTCTTGAGTCTGTCCTACTCAGAGAGACCTCAGCACAGCATTTAACACCAAACTGTGGGATGTTTTCTTTGAGCTTTACATCTAGCAGTATTTATTATCTGTACAGTGCTATAAAAGCTAAAATGTAGTGGACATTTTGGAAGGATCTCCTTTCACAGCTGAAAGCACAACATATCATGCCTTTTGCAAGGCGTTTATCAGCAGCAGTTGTATCTGAAACTTTCTTCCTGCAATATTCAACCACTCACACTGTGAAATGGTGCCCTGGGCTGCATCAAAAGCTGTGTGGTCAGCAGGTTACTCAAGGTGATTCTCCCCCTCTGCTCTTGTGAGACCCCACCTGGAGTATTTTATCCAGTTCTGGGGTCCCCACTATAAGAAGGATGTGGACCTGCAGGAGCAAATCTGGAGGAGACCATGAAGATGCTCCAAGGCCTGGAAGATCTCTGCTATGGAGAGAGGCTGAGAAGGATGGAGGTTTTCAGCCTGGAGAAGAGAAGACTCCAGGGGAGCCTTATAGTACTTCCAGTACCTGAAGGAGGTGACAAGAGAGATGGAGACGTGACAAGATCATGTAGTGATAGGACAAGGGGGAATGGCATCAGATTGACAGAGGGCAAGTTTGAATTAGATATTAGGAAGAAATTCTTTACTGTGTGGGCGGTGAGGAGGTGGCACAGGTTGTTCAGAGAAGTTGTGAATGCCCTGTCCCTGGAATTGCTCAAAGCCACGTTGGATGGGGCTTTGAGCAACTTGGTCTAGTGGAAGGTGTCACTGCCCATGGCAGGGTGCTGGAACTAAATGATCTGTAAGGTCCTTTCCAACTCAAAGCATTCTGTGGTTCTGTGATATTGCTACAAGTGATATCCCCTTGTGTTCTCCCTGTCAGACCAAAGAGCAGCTCAGCTAACTGTGCCTGTAAGTAAAGTCACAACATCTCAAAGACAATGTCTCCCCTGCAAGCACATATTGGAGATTTTTTATTTTGATTTTTACTATTTCCTACAGAAAGAATATTCAGTTCTTGTAGAAGATCAGGGACTCAAGATTCAGTGCAGTGCTGTAAGAAATAATCATAATGACAGCCTCAAGAGGACCCCCCCAGGGCATAACTAAACAAAGGTATAGCAGGACTCAGAAGGATATTTGCCACCCTAGACAGCAGCAGCTGTCCCACATGACCAATGGTTGACTTAGAGATGTAGGCAGTTTCTCCATGCCTTTTCTTCTCTGTGTGTATATATATGCCTTTCTAAGTAGGGATGTGTGTGTGTGTGTGTGTAAAAACGCATCTTTAAATACAAAGAAATATTTTAAACTCGTTTTCATCCTTCTTCTCTTCCTGTATCTGATACAGCAGTTTGCAATGGACAACAAAGCAATTTGCTCTGAATGGTAAATACATCAGATCAGCATTTCATCTTCGCTCTCCTAAATGTTGCATCATCACTGATGGTTTTCAGGCTGAACACTGGAGGGACTGGCCAGTTCTATGATCCATGTTACTGGCTTCTCCAGGAGACTGCAGGAGACTGGCCTTACAATAGCATTGCATTGTGAAACAATATTGTGATCTAACCCTGGTAGGCAGATAAGCCCCAGACAGACACTCGCTCTCTCCCCTCTGCAGCAGAATGGAAGAGAGAATCAGAAGGGTAAAAGTGAGAAAACAAGGCTTACCCTCTTATTCCAACAACAGACCACACAGCAAGGCAGGAATCAACTATACCCATCAGCACAGTCAAAGTTCTCTGCAGGCAGAAAGTGATTGCACAAAACTTTGGCAGAAAACTCATGGGCAAACCAAACTTTCGGTGAACTTGCTCTGCTTTTTCATAGTTTCCCTGGCAGTTTCCTCCTCTTTAGACTCCCACACATCCAAATCTGAGTCTGAGAAAGTCCCGAGGTATACTTTAACTTTGGATTTCTCTGAAGGGAGGAGGTTTCTGCTATCTCTGATGATTGGAACCTGATCCTGTCATCATTAGCTTTCTCAGGGACTCTTCATTTGTTGAATATTGGTCTGTAATAAGAAGCAGGAAGGATAGTCATTTTTATAGCAACTATCTGCCAAAAGATTTCAATTCTCTATCCCTTCAAAATCCCACATCTGTCCGTGTCTCCAGGCACTAGTGGAAGAAGCTCTGCATTAGTTATTTTTATTATCAACATAAAAATCTTTCCATTTATTTATTTATTAAGAAAAAAATCCCAGCTATCTACAAAACTCAGTTCGTTTTGTCCTTAGGCAGACATTTAAAGCTTTCTGCCAACATCTTTTCTTAATAAAAAAAAATAAGCTAAAGTCTTTATTACAGACTGTGTAACAAAATGTGACCAGCTACATTCACCCAGCTGAGATGTGCGCCATCCATTTATCAGGCAGGATTTCTGTGACTGAAAGAGGAAACATCTGCTAAAGAAGGCGGCCCTATTTCTGAAACCTGGCCGCTGATGGGTTCTGACCACAGCTCTCAGCCCCAAAACATGCACTGTGATATGGTGAAGGGTAAAAATATACCCCAAACCACTTCTGTTCCTTGCACAAATGCCTCTTGTGCTCTAATGCGAGGACACTGCAGGTGATGTATCTCCTGCCCAAAATTTTGTGGCCTCTATGACAGTGAGCATAGTCTCTGAAGAGCAGGAAGGATTTGGAGCCCTAGCTGGGACAGCCGGTGGCAGAGCTGCTGCCTGCACTCTTTCTAGGCTAGTGACTGGCATGTGAAACCCAAACAACACATCTTAGACTGACACCAGATGAAGCACATTAGGCAGATGGCATGTTTTCTCTGCACAAGCCAGTGCCAGAGTATTTCCTTCTAACGATCTTCTGCTCTTATTCTCACAGCAAAATTAGTTTTAAAGTAAAAAGAAACAAAAAAAATATGTAACATGACGAGAGCAAAGATTACTATATGGAAAAAATATCAACAAGAGCAGGGTTTTGTTCTTTCAATTCCATGGCTTTTATTTATATATATATATTGTTTATAAAAACAAACACCCTACTTTGTCAGACTTGAAAAGTCAAAATTTACATTTAAATGGAGGCATTTAGGTGGGTATTTTTTCCTCTCATCTCTTGAATGTGGAGTACAAAAGATTAAAAACTCTCAATTTTCCTAAATGGAAGGATAACAGGCGAAGTTTGCATTCTGAGAGCTATTCATTTAGTGAACAATGCTCAACTCAGCAAAGACCAAAGCCCAGCTGATCAAGGGGGAAAGAGCACTGGCTATTAGGCCTGACACGAATTTGCTCAACAGCTGAGACCAGGAGAAGCTGTGATCCCATTGTGCCCTGTTCCCAAGGAGGAAATTATGCCAAATACAGCTCCCTGAAGGCAACACCTATGTTTCCAGATGTACAGTGGATCACTATCCAACTGAAAATCACTGCAATTTTAGAGATTTCAGTGCTACAATAGCCCTGGTTTCATTGCTGGAACTACTGCAGATGTTTCAAATGGGAGGTGGTCTGCTTGTAAGAGAAAATGAGAAGACTTAAAAGAAGTCCGTAATTTCACAGCATTAAAGCCATTATAAAAAAAATCAAAGTGGAGGCAAATACTGTGATGACCCTTAAAGATTGCTGTCAATTACCCTCCTTTCATTTTTTTTTTTTCTTGTTTTCTTCCTGACAAGGAAAATAAGTACTGATTCTAACCAGGGAGTCTATCAAACAAGTACACTTGCAACGTGCCCAGAGAATGCCATCTTAACCCATGGAAAGGTGTAGTAGCAGTATTTTTAACCACTTTGTCTCACTGGAGCACACCAGGTGTAACAGGTGATGTACCACAGAAGATCTGTACCACAGCAACTCATTTCTGGGCTGGATTTCCTCTCTCTGTGGCTATTTCTGACAGAGCTGATTCGTAGTGTTAAAAGGACACACAGGCTAAAACTAAGCTCATGTTTTTTAAAACAAGGGTTAACCACAGATCCAAACAGCACTTTGTAGGGTTTTATTTTGATTGCCTTTAACGATTTCTCATGTCTTATATCGAGCAAAACACGTACCCAAAAAAGCCCCACAAACAAAACCCAAACCAACCTCCACACACAGCCCCCTCATCCCAGTAAAAATAGTCTGGTTGCATCTTAAAAGCAGAGGAAATAGTAATAACTTGTTTGGAAAAGGTACAGACACAAAATCTAAATGCCTGGGAGGGAAAAGCGCTATCACTCTGTAGCCGGCACTGGGAAATCATTGACTCACTCTTTATAAAGTTGCAAACAGACTGTTTCTAGTCTGTCAGGACCAGAAGCTATCCAAATCACCACACTGCTATCAGAACATATTCCAGTGTTTACCCATCATGTCACTGGTCCCTTCCCAGAGTTTTACTCTCTGTTACCCTCACAAACTGCAAAAGAACCCATTGTTTCAGCAACAAATGACACTGGATTTTCTAGCACTTCCCAAAGGATGAACATTACCTGCATTAATTAATTCCAATGCATTCATCCCCACTGCCAGCCCTTCCACTCAGAAGGTGACACAGTCCCATGGTGGACTGACCCTTTATTTTCACATTCATGTTTCCGGCAACAAGGACAGCCTCAAAAACTCCATCCTCCCCACATCCCCCACAGATGGGTCACCACTGGTGTTGTACCAGGACTGTGCAACACCATTAGCTGGCAGTTTGGAAGTCCACATCCTGACCTAGGGAACTAATACATGTAGGCAAAAAAAAGTCTAAATATTTGGAGGTTTGTCTTTTTCCAGCCCAATCAGCTGCTAGAGCTGTTTGTATATTGGGCATGTGTGTCCCCTCCATGATTCACACAGAACATGCACAGGGGTGGGGGTGAAGGAAAGAAAAAATACCAGAGAATGGAATATCTTAAAGCAATTGATTCTTGATTTAAGCCTTATCCCGAGGTTAAAAGCATTTTAACTTAGCCAGCACGACAGACATCACAACATGTGAAGAACCTGTGTCTCAGTTTTCTCCTCAAACAACCAGGAGCATCTAGTTGTATCTGGAGCACTGGCTTGACCTGTATCCATCTGGTAGTATTCACAGTGGGTCTAAGGAGTCTGTGCAAGAAAGAGATGATCAATGCCCCCTTTCCCAAACTCACATCTCTACAGCTGTGACCATCCCTGTGAGCCAGCTGTGCTCCGCAATACTCTCCAGTCACAAATCCAGCATGTGAAGCCAAGATGGTGGGTGGTTTCCTCCTGTACTCCCCAGCATCCATTGGGAGGACAGGCAGCCATAAATCCAGAGACTCCAAATGAACCCCCCATCTGGGCACAGGTCTGCCCTGCAAAGCACAGCCTGCACAGAGGTTTTGTTTCTTAACACTCGCAGTGCCTTAATTTTGCTTCCACCCTTAAAAATACAGCTCTTCAAATCCATCTAATTGCCTTCAAACTTCAAAAGCAAACAAGGACTGTTGATATGATGTAGCAGGTTTCCTGGAATCACTGTCCCTTCAATTTTATGGAGGAGCTGAAGGCTATGAGATACGCTGTGTTCCAAGACATGCTGGTAATTAAAGCCTACCTGGTCCTTCATCCCAAATATGAAGCACCCTACTAAGCTGGTGTTGAGATCACTGTGCCACTACTACAGTTGCTGTAATGAATGTTTTAATACACTATGAGGAAACAGATGATGTTCATGGACACAGACATATCAGAAAAAGGCTTGACTTCCGGTAACCCTTAGGATAAGATTTTAGCTACCAGCTTAATTCATCTATGAGTTCTCCTGAAAATATTACAGGGTCCTACAAAACGTTCCCTTTCTTTGCCTTTTTTTACCACGACCTGTTCTAACAATACTACTCAAGGGTTAGTTTATTTACACATTTCTTGTGGCATCCATGCCCACGTCCAAATCTGACATCTGTTAATTCCACACAAGTGAACTCAGCTGGATGAGAGGATATAAAGTAATATAAAATGTCAGCTTTCATGCTATATGGATTGAGCCAGCCATGTAATCAGGCACTCTTTATGATGGGCATATCATAGGTAAGCAGTGATGACAGAGTTTATCAGATACCAAAGGCCACTTAATATGTGTGCCTGATTCTGTCTCTGTAGGAGCTTTTCAATCAGCAGACCCAAACTTCAGCTCGTGGTTATCACAGCTGGTGGAAACATTAAACCTTCTGGGTTACCTTCAAGCCCCGGCAAGCTTTAACACGCCCTTGAATTAACCTTGAGTCTTACCCAAGGGAATAGCTATGCAATAGATTGAAACAGGCAGTGCTAACTGGCTGCAGACATGTAAGATTTGGGACAGAATAGGGCCAATGGAAACCCTGCAATAAAGGTAAAACACTGATCCCTTCCTCCTGCTTGTCCTGCTGAGGACTAGACAGGCTAGCTCAGCAGGCTGCTGTGCTCCTCAAAGCTGTGCAACTGGTCTCCAAATGGCCAGGCACCAACTAAAACTGAATTCCATTTCATGCTGAATATGTAACTTCTCTGGTCTGGCCCCTGTGCTGTGAAGAAGCATCTTCTGGGGTGGCTGGGTGGCCACCGGGCTCTGGCATAGAGATTCTCTGTATATTTTAAGCTATATTTTAAGAAATGCTGCATGAGACTTTTCTGAGTCACCTGAAGTATTTTTCTAGGTCCTAAACTAGGTATTTCCGATTTTTTTTGTGTTTGTTCCAACAAATAATATTCTTGTATTCTTTTCAATAACCAAGTTGAGGGGAAAGTTGCTTTCTCGGAAATATTATTCAAAGAAGAATATACTTGGCACACAACTGCAGTCAGGTCCCTCATAAGAACTTGTCCAATCTAAGGATATACACACCTTAGCACTGTTCCAATTTTTTAGCACAGTGCTCCATGTCACTACATCCACAAATTTCCCTGTACAGGAGAGATCTTCTTCTCATAACTCTTCCTTTTCCTCCCCCAATTCCAAAATAACTCCACAAGCCAACAACCTACAACTTTATGTCCAGTCATTTGACAACACTACAATCTTAATCTTCACCAGTTGAGAAGCAGAAACACCAAGGTCAGTAACAGTGAAGAGATGCAAAGTACCATCAAAAACAGAGTCCTCCTTCTGTGCTAGAATGCTAAATTTGTACTCAAACCACCATAGCTGAAACTGTGCTGGGCTGCTTGAAAAAAAACTACATAGCATCCTACCATGTTCTAGGGGTGGTTTTTTGCTTGAGGTGTTTTTTTGGGGGCAAGGGCATGTTGGTATTTTTATGGGGAGGGAGTTGTTTGGCTTTGTTTTTAAAGGGTTTCCAGGTTCCTGTACACGACACCAAGTTGTGTATAAGGCTGTGACATTTTGCTCTCTAATACCAGGAAATTAATAGGCACACATTTTTCACTTGTTTATCTTGTGAATACAAAGACAGAATCAAAGCATCACAAGAAAAGAAAGTGGGCTGTTTTCTTCCCCAAGTTTTTTGGGACTCAATAATACTGTCAGTTTCTCTTTCTCTCCCGCTCCTATTTTGTCTTAAGGCTCTGCATCTTGGAAGACTGTGAAGCTGCTGTGTGATTTTTATCTCCATGATTAAAGTGTTACACTTTATTGAGCTCTTTGCATCAGCACCAAAATCTGCAATGCAGGATTTTACATAACACTTCATTTTCTCCTCGCACCATTACTGTTATTAACCTGGTGGCAATAAACAGAAAATACAGCTCGGCTCATGATGTACTCCTGAGTTTTTGTGTGTGTGTGCATAACAGAAGAGGAAAAAGAAGAAAAAGAATGGGAACGAAAGAGCCTCCATGCTGTAAAAGACTAGGAATGGCTGCATAAACTTGTATTTTCCTTAAAGAACAATCACAGCCTTTCAGAGTTAAAAAGAGTACCCTTCTGTACCCTCCGCATGTAATGATTTCCTCTAAAATAAGAGATCAGAAAAGAAAGAACATCCAAACTACTTCAAAATTCGCCAACTCATTATTATTCTTCATTAGACTTCCCAGATGGAAGATTTGATTGATATCCTACTTTAGGGTGTTGCACATTTCTTTGTTTAAAGGATGAAGTTTGGAGAGCATGAGATCTGCCAACAGGATACCAACAAGGGTCTGAAAGCCAGCTGAAGGGCTGTATGTGGATGTCAACACAGATGACCTTCCCACTCCACCAATGCATGGAACCTGCATGTTTTACAGACATGAGATCTCTGAGTACTCTGGAAAACAGCAGGAGTTAAATATTCAAATGTGTAGGAATCTAGGTTACTGACAGAGATTCTATTGTTTGCTGAAGCAGGAGAGCCCTGCAAGTTCTGGAGCAGAGGCATATAGCTACATGAGCAAGACGACAAGAGCCATAAACAAAGAGATGGTCACCAAAACTCAAAGTCTGACATGAGGGAGAGAGAGAGAGAGAGAATTCCAGTATGGGGAACTTGGCACATCCCAAAGAAAGCCTGCAAAGCCAGTTTGGGTACGACCCTAACAGCGGCGCTTCAGAAGCTTAGGCATCATCTTCAAAATGAAAAAATTAGGAGGGCAGGCTTCATAGACTTGCTCTGCTTCTCTTCCCTTTAAATAATATAAGCCCTCCTTTTGCAGTCCTGAAGTGTTGGGGGGTGGGGAGTTGGGGGATATGGTAAAAGCATGTTTCAACCTGTGTTCAGTCAGGTCCTGCAGCTCCCCATGAACTGAGTTATGCTGCCACATCTGCCCAAGGCATCTCCTCCCACGAGTGGTTGGGAAAGTCGATGCAAATTGGGCTGAGTGGCATTGCTATAGCTTACCCTGAAATGTTCTGGTTATTTTTGAAGGATTCTTTTGTATTTTAACCCAAGAGAAATACTGTAGAAAGCTCTCCAAGCTTCTGCCCCCTACTTATGTGGGTTCCTGCTCTTTACTCTTGCTATTTATTTTGCACTTGTTCTTTACTCAGTTTACTGCAGTTTGAAATATAGCAGAACATTTTTCAGTTCGTCACTGTGTTGTTTGCTGTCAAGGAGACGAAATGTTACTACTTTCCTCTGGAGAAGCTTAGGACATGATGGATGAAATGTCACAAATAATTAGACTTTTCTTATGAATTACATTTTTTTTAAACTTCTGTTTTCATGTCAACAGGTATGTTACGGATAGGCTGCGTGGAAGGAGACCTGGGGAAATTTTAGTTCTCTGAGAACAGCAGTAATGCAATATCTGATAAGCCATGGAATAGCTCCAGCTGATACAAACTTTAAACAACTTCTACTATGAAGATTCAGGGCTGTGAAAAATCTGCGTCCAGTGGCAGAATCAGAAAGGTCCAGCCCAGTTCCTGAACAGCATGGTCGTGGTTAGGAACGTAAAGATTGCTTGACATAGTCTGACCTAGAGTCCGTGTCTTGTTTCTGACGGTGATATTTTGTGGCACTGTTAAGCCCTACGTGATACGACATCCAGTGATAATCTAAATAACTATCAGGCTTGGAGGAAATAAAAACTGCAGTTCACTTTCACACTTTGAGGAGAGACGTACTGCAGATAGACAGATACTCAGATTGCATAAAATTATCTGGGAGACAGGCATGAACAAACCCTCCAACTCTGAACTCTCTCTGGCTTCTTTATGATACCTGATCTGCACTTCATGGACTGGGCTCACATTGGTGCACACCCCCAAAAACCTGAGCATGCTGGGAAAAATGGCACAAAACAATCACAGGTGTTCACACACTGCTTCTTCATTTGGGTTATATGAATTTCTAAATCTCTCATCATTTTAATCTCTAAGTTTATAAACTGCCAGTTGTTATGGCAGGCAGGCAGTAAACACTGGATCAAACAATGCTACAGCTGAATTACCGCTTTGAAATCTTGTATCACATGCAATGACTTTAAATTGCTTGCTTTGCTAGAAAGGCTGAAGGAATGTGAAGCCGTGACACTCTAAATCACACTAATCAATGATGTAAATCTCAACTATATGAGTGTATCAATGACGAGGAATGCTCCAGGGGAACAAATCATTGGAGCTACACACCTTTTAGATCTCCTTTCCATGGCAAACTTATTGTCATATATTGTAGAATCATTAAAAAAATACAAAGACTAGTAATGATGCGGAAAAATTTACTTAACCCGTTGACATGGAAATAAATTCGTATTTTATTTATGGGGAAAAAAGTTTTCCACACATATTTGCTAAGCTATCTCAGCTGATTAGAAACTATTGAATTAAAATGGAAGCATTGTGGTGAATGACCTGAAAGAATCGCTGAAGTTTTCTCAGGAGATTTAAAATGTTATTTTTAATGCTAAAGATAAACTGTATGCACATAAATGTTTAGGGGGGAAGGGGAGACATGAAATTTCAGTGTTCATAAACAGAGCACAGTTTATTTGAGTCTTCACCAGATTTCAAATAAATATTATAGATATTGGTATTATCAAAACAGGGCCTGGGAAAATAGTTTTCAAACACCAGGAAAGTAGGAAAAAAAACACCCCTCAAAACCTATTTTCTCCTTACTCAGAGAATAAGGCTGTGATCATCTGCTCATCTCTAAGGATCATAAAACAACAAAAGAAACTTGCTTCCCAATGGCTAACATGATGAGAGAGAAAAAAGGGAGATTGAGCAGCTTCTTGACTGTGTTGCTTCCTTCCAGGAACAGCTAATGAGATTCCCTGCCAAGGTGGAACCTGCCACACATCCTCTACATCAAAGGGCATCTGGAGGATGTTCTATTGCCATTGACTAACATGCTGCCTAGAATGGTAGATAGTCACAGCTGAAAGTCCCCAAAAGTCACCTGTTGCTCTGTGAGCAGCTTGGAAGCTGATAAAACCCATAATCGAACACTTATTTCACCACTTCACAACTGTTTATATTCTAACAGCTGTGTGCAGATTTATCAAAGAGAAAACTGGTTGCATCTTTCTTTTCCTCACTCAAGCCCATCATAACTTACACGCTGTAATCACTGTGCATCCTTCCTCTTCCTTCACACTGCAGCTAGATAAAGCTCAGGAACATTGTTAAATTTCCTGCAGTCAAATCATAGAGATGGTCCCATGATAGGTTCCCAATCTATTCATCTACGGTTTCATGCACTACAGCCACCACCACTGTATTCTGAACAGAACAAGCCTCAATAAGCATCACAGATAACTGTGGCTGCTGTTCAATATGCTCGTGCTCCCTGCGGAACTTTTAATCTTTGGCAGGTCTTAAAACACTTTACCAATTAACTTAGTTGCTGGTATAAAATTTGCAGCCTGGCAAAACAAAGGCCAGGGTAAACCAACTTGCCCAAGGTCATGCGGGATGTTAGAAAAAAAAAAAAATCAACCAATGCTTTCAATTTCTGTCCCTTATTCTGCTGCTCTTACTTGTTTTGAAGGGGTAGGTAGAGGCTTCAGGTACTGAACTGAAACCTTTCTCATGTTAGACTCCATTTTCAAGCAGAGAGAAGGTGGAGGTTGTAACTACAAAAATGACATGGAGATGAGAGGTTGCTAATCTCTTTCTCTTCTACTTCTTCTGGGTAAGTACCTCATGTAGGGGAGACAGGAAGTCTTCATAGTCAAGTCCAGCTTCTACCACTAACAAATGTGGGAAAAGGAAATAGAAAAAAGCTGGTTTTCAGGGAAACTGTTCAACAACCTTGCTATTTTCTGCACTTTTACTCTGGGAACCTTGCTTCCTTCATTTTGGGGTAGAGATATAAAGAAGTACTCCAATATGAACACATAATTTTGGCTCTGTTCCACTCGACTGGAAATAAGGATGCAGTGTCAGCTACCTGGGAACGTAACTCCCAGTGCCCTGATGTTTTTTGGATTTCTGTGGTTGGTTCCCAAGTCACTGTGCTCATTTATCACACGCTGAAGATAGTTGTTTCATAATACTTCCGCTGCAGCAGTAGCTTCAGGAGGCCCTGTCTCCACTGTTCCCAAGGCAGCAGAAACAGCAGGGGCAGGAAGCCTCCATATCATGAGATGACATGTGCATTGATTTCTCAGTTCTGACATGGGCTTTGCATTTGGCCTTCAACATTCATTCCTCTCACCTCTCACTCTTATAAAGGGGACTCCAGAATGCCAGTTTGTCTAATCTCCAGAAATCACCACCTCCTCGTGGAACACACTTTTTCCTAGTGCACAGTAGCGCAAGTCTGATGGGATGCTGATCAGAACAGGAGCTCCCAGGAACTGCTGTACCATAAATAACCACATATAGCCATTACACAGACCTAAACGAACCCTTTTGCTGTGCTCCAGGAGGGAAGTGCAAGAGTTACTGTAACAGGAACATCCAGACAACAGGCTATTTGAAAAGGTGCTGTTTAGTTAAGAAACTGCTCTTACTTTATGTTTTAATATTTTGTACCTAAGGTCCAATCAATGCAGGAAATTCTTCTATTCTTGTGTCTCAACAATAATGATGCAAAAGGTCATACAACGTATCATCAATAAAATACTGTCACTTGAAAATCAGTTTCCATATAGTCAAATTATTTTTGAAATAGAAGTGTCATTCTTTAACCCTGTCAGGAAGTTAGAGGCACAACATTCAGTTTCCATTTAAAAATCAAAGTGTAAAAGGGTAGGGGAAAAAAAAAAACAACACCAAAAAATCACTAACACAAATGTCAGTCAGGCTGGGCAAAAAAGAACACAGAGATTAAATGTTACCCTTTATAGTTTGCAACCCAAATAGAAGATCACTGAGCTAGAGCATGACAATAAAATCTATCGCAAATATGCAAACTAATCACTCAAGTCTCCAGCTCTCCCCAGGCTGAAAAAAATAAACAAAATAAAAAAACCCAACAAAACATTAGGACAACTGAAAGAATAAATAACTCTTCAAAAATCTTTCTATTTCAACCTGGTTCCTAATACCAGGGAAAGTCTGAGGGTTAGCGGTTTTTTTCTTTTTAACATGGGTATTTTACTCTGACAATTTATCTTTAATGTTACTCGAACATAGGTCTAGCTGCACACCAAAATATACTGGCTTGGAGTTTAATTTGGACACACTTAACATTACATTTTCCCAAGAAATGGCTGTTCTTCTCCTGAATTTGATGGCTCATTGAGCTTTTTAGGTAAGAGATGGTTTTACAGGGATCTATCTCTGTACATTCTTTACAGTCCTTATAAAACCGCCTGGCCAGCCAGAGCACTGATTGCCTGGGGGACATTTCGTAGGGGTAGGTTAATCTATGTGACCTCCATAGTTCACCTGAAACTGCTGCACAACTTTCCATCTTTATTTCCTCCTCATCCTCCCTTCAGTGTCTGAGTGACTCCCAGCACACACTTTCCAGCTGGAAACAAACACGGAGGTGAAACGTAAACACATTTCTTCCTATGAGAACATAGATAAAGACTCAGGGCTGCCCAGTACCACACAGAATCTCTTGTGTATCAGTCCAAATGCAAAACCACATACATGTGCAAATGTAATGATTAGGTTCCAGCAGAAGTATTTCTATACCCCCAAGAAATACAATTCAGCTGCTGGGAGGGGAGTTTTATTAGCAGGGATCTGTCCTTTTCAGTAATGAAAATAATTTCTCTGTTCTCTAAGAGGAAAGGACAAGCCAATACCATTCATTCCAGGTCACAGTCTTTTTCCTACATGCTAATGTATTTGATTTTTAAGCCGATGATGGGTTGTCTGTCAAAATTATTTCGTTGTAGAGCAAAGGGGTAGTTTTACGCTGCTTGGAAGCCCTTCCTTCACCATCCTCCAAAGCAGCATTAATCAGGATTGCTGCCTAAGCCATGGAGCATTTTGTAACTCTACCCTGCCTTCTTCCCACCCCTTAACACCTCCTCTCCTCTTTTCCCCCCATTCCATCAGCGCAGCTCCCCCAGCACAAATTGCCACACATCTGTACAAAGGACAAGCGGAAGAATAAGGTGACAGTTCTTTAAGGAAAGAATAAAAATGCAAATTAACAAACACCAAATTTGCTGTAAACATTAAATACTTCAGACATGAAACCTTCTGTGCTACAAGAGTGCTTTCAGCATTATCTATTCACAGCAGTTCCTCTGCTCCTGAGGGTCATAAACACTGAGAGATGGAGCCAGCAAAAAAGCTCTAGTTGAAATTCAGCTCACAGCAAAAGCAATTTCCGAGTGTGCAAAGTGCTGTCAGCAGGCCTGATGTTTGTGTATGAAATATAGACAATATGACTGGCCCATCGGCAGTCACTGTCAGCCTGATGGATGGTGCCTGAAAAGAAGTAAAGCGGCTGCCGTTAGGGCCCAGTCTATCAGATGCTTGATGGAGATTCGGGGGCTTAATAGAGGTAAAAGTTTCTTCTAATCGGACAAAATTTCCAGCGGTGATCACAAAGAAAATAAAAGGGATAGCGATGTGATACGAGGGCACCAGCAAGGCTTTCCCAGCTCAGCCACAACACAAATCAGGAGAGGAAAGCGATGCATTCTTGATACCCAGGAAAACTGGCGTCTTTGTCCTTGGACCTCGACTGTCCCAGAGCAGGTAGGACAGCCCTACAACTCACTGTGTGCACCAGCATCTTCAGGGGTTCCCCACTGCTCAGAGCCCTCACAAAATGAAAACATCACTCTGCAATCCCTTTGGTGCCCTTCACAGCATACCTGTTGCTGTGACAGAGGGGGCACTGGACATGGCAGGAAGACACCCACACCCATGCAGAAACACTTATGAAACAGCCAGTTCAAACGTCCTCTCTCATTTACCATTTGGAAACTAGAGATCTGCCTCTTTTTGTTTAGTTGGTTGGGTTCGGCTTTTTTTGCCCCCAAGGTTGTTATGTGTACAGAACTGATAAAACTTCACGTGCAGTAGGTGTTGTCAATCTGCAATGAAAATACAGAGGGCTAAACTCCACATTATACCTCAATGCCACGGGTCCCTTAGCTCATGATGTCAATCAAAGACCCTCAGGCAGACCGTGGAACAAAGGCACGGCAGGGGTCAGAGCACTTGAGGTAGTTCAGTTATTAATATGTGTGCCAAGAAACCATGAAAATCAAAAGGCTCTGATGAAATAACGCTGACCACCTCAATAAAGCTGGAGAGCAATTAGAAGTGAGCTTGTGCTTCAAATTGAGCTTGCAATTAGAAGCGAGCTTGTGCTTCAAAGTTGGAGAACCAGTCTGTATCCAAACTGTATATATTTTGAAACTAAATTAACCCACAGCTTTGATCCATCCCTACTTGTAAAGGCAGAGAAGGGCTGACAGCTAGCGATATTTGTCTTCCTTCAGGTATGTGAGAATGCAAGTTCACAGCATAGGGAAAGGCAGAATTATTGCAGGTTCTCGCTCTAAAACTGGACTGTCAAGAAGAAGTTTCAACAAATGCTTAAATTTCTTAAGCAAAACCACCACATGAATTGAGGAATTAAAAGTGTGCACAAATGGGAGACCACCCCAGGTCTAGCAGTCTGACTAATATTTTGGAAGAAGCAACATATTTCTGCAAGAAACAGCAGCCTAAGAAAACCTGGCTGTTCACTGGGTCTTTATACTTTTCACCCCATCATTACAAGCTCCTCCTTGATGAGAAATAGAGTCAAGAGTGGCTGCTGAGGCATTTGGGGAATTTAAAAGTGGTCATTTCTTTGCAGCAGTGTTTAAATAGATCATATTCTATCAGGAGAACCAGCAAACATTTCAATACTTTAAATAGTCATGGTCATCATACTCAGTTCAAGTTCAGAAGAACAGATTACACTTGATTAGTTCCTACCTGGCCTTCCAAACACACTACCTGTGGGTTTCTAATGGGTTCTCTCACCTCCTGCATGCTCTCTACAACTGGAGACTTTCTTCCCTGAACAGCCTCTCCCCAAGGACATACAGCCTGGAGCAGATCCGTCCCTGCTCCCAGGCTGGGATCTGGTCCTCACACACTAAGCCCTCTGGTGCTTCTATGACACTCTGCAGGGTTTTTCTCCTGAAGCCCAGTTTATTCTGTCCCAGACTCAGCTGGGAATTCTGCATCCCCAAGCCCCACTCTGGAATTTTTCTCATAGCTGGCTGTTTCCTACTTACCAAATGTACACAAGAGCAGGCGGGACTCAGTTCGAGCCCCTGGTAGCAAAGCAGCTCCTGACATTAATATCCTTTAGCATAGGCTCCAGAAGAGCTGCTAACAGTGAGCTTTTAAAAAAAGATTGCTGCATCTTTAACAGGTTTTAAACCAAGCTCCTTTACCCTATTACCGGCACCTGATGAAAACCACTACCCTATTGAACTCACCAGCGGGCCATTAGAAGTGTGTCAGATTATATTAACTAGGCAATTAAAAAAAAACACCCAACCAGCAACAACAAGGAGCAGCAACTCGGGCGCATGACGAGAGCCTGTCTGTCGTTTCGTAAATCCCCAAATTAGTTTTGAAAGGCCACTTTCAGCCTGGAGTTAAGGCCAGATTTACCCTCTGTGTGTCTGCAATGGGCTGAGTCTCTGCAACAACCTGATGAAACTGATTATTTATGATAAGTGACTGACGGGCTGCTGCCCAAAAGGCGAAGTAATGAAAGCTGCTGTGACCCCAGATGAGAAGATTTTCTTTGATCATCTCACACAAACTTCTAAATTATGACTTTCGGTTTCATGCAGGAGATCAAATAATTAAACAGATGTGCAGATATTAATAACAAAAGGTGTCGCGTGAGGGAAGCATTCAACCACAAACAAGCCATTTATTTTAAGACTGAAGTGTTGCTGAAATTCCCAATCAGAAGAAGAAAGAATGATTTTTAAGCGCCGTGTGGGAGGCATTTTGGAGAACTGGGGGTAATTTAAAGCGGAATATGCTTTTTTGATGAGACTGCCAAAACCGAGATGCCTCTAGATAAAAAATAAAGAAAAAAAAAGTTAATTTACATACAGAGAGAGCTGTCAGGCGAGTCGTCAGCAGAGAGAGGGATAACAAGTCTGGGTAACAACTCCCTTGTTAGGAAGATGGCAGCGAGAAGCAGGATCAAGGGAAAAGGAAAGTCACTGTACAGATGTTTTAAAGGAACAGTTAGCATTTTCTGTGGCTTGGGGGGCTGAACACTGCAGCTGCCTCCTCAGTGCAAGTACAGAAACCACCTGCATGAAGGATGTGTGCATAGCTAGGGAAATAATATCTCCTATTGCTGGAGTAAGATGAGGGCCTGAGCAAGGATTTTGGGTCTAGACTCCAACCTCAAGTCTCCTCAGCTTTGAGCTGTTGGGAAACAGGAAGTGAGGGTATTATTTTTGAGGTTGAATCTGGCTTTACCTCTCCAGGACAGTCAGAAGTGACTTGAGGCAACAGGGAGAGAGTGACAGGCCCTGTCCAGGAAACCTCAAGGTGTAATACACACTCACATGCTCCTTGAGTGCAGCTGGATGAAAAGCCCACGATAAGAAAAATAAATGAAATGCCCAGGCAGTTCCCCCATAAGAGCTGCAGAGAGCAGATTTCAGAGCCTCATCAACATGGCAGCTGCTCCTTGTGCCCCACTACCTGCCTGCAGTGCCACCAGCAGCACAAGGACTGCTGATATTCAAGGTAAGGAGGGAAATGTTCCCCAGCCCCAGCCAGAGGCATGTCTGGGGTTGGTCCACCTCTTCTTCCTTACCTTAAATATCGGAGGTCCTTATACTACTCTCACTTCTTCCATCTCTGTGGAAGCAGCAAGCCCCAACTGTAAGCAGAGGTCCAAGAGGTGGGATTAGTCTCCTGGGATGTTGCAGAGAAGACAGAAGGAACCTGCCGACCAAATCCATCTGCAGGCCATTAGCTAAACTCGACTCAAATAATTTGTTTGATTTGCAGATCTCTTCTATCACCTTTACCTTTCCCTACCAACAAACTCTTTCCTGAAACCTGAGAGCTGTCATCCTTTTCCATTCCTTTAATCAAAGGTCCTCCAAAACTTGTGATGTCCTGTGGAAACTTGATGAAAAAGAGATTAGTTTCAAGTTGAAACCCCACTTATTTTCTGCTGCTATGGATCTGTGAGAAAGGGACAGCTTGCTGGGCTTGAATGGTCTTACATTCCAGAAAAGAAACTATGGACTATCCCTCAGTATCTCAGTGATGGTGGGAGAGAACTGAGATCAACAAGAAATAGCATAGAGCAGTCCATAAAACCAAGCCACTGGCTGTAATGATCACATGCCTTTCATGGAACTCAGCAGTGCCCCGATCACATTGCAAAATCATTGATTTTTCTCAATGGGTTCATTATTCTGACTCACTGAACTGGTGGCTCACCAGTTCCCTGGATGAGGAGTCAGGCCCAGCTGACATTTCCGTGGTGTGGTCAACAGTGTGTGAGTGCCTCAGCCAACCCAGACGGGAAGCCAAACAGAAAACAAGATGTTCATGGCGTTTTGACCGGAACCAACTGGAATTCTGCCTCTGACAGAGGGAGTAGGTGCAAAGCAGCCCATGTTCTCCAAAAGGAGAGCTGGGTGAAGTGTTACTGTGGAAAGGCCTGAGCCTTTCCAGATAAGAAAGGACAATGACAAAGCACATAGTTTTTCGGGGGCGGGGGGGGGGG
>VZRE01008015.1:128480-277042 GCA_013396775.1 Cephalopterus ornatus
AAAACCAAAAAACTTTCTGACTAGAAGGGAATACTTTATGCAGAAATATATTTTTCTGTTCTTATACTGCACCAACATAAATCCTTAAATTGCACTTAAGCTAAATATCACACGGAGAATTTATTTTAATAAAAAATAAAGCAGTGCATGTCAAGCTTTACAAAGAAGAAAAACCCTAGGACTAGATCTCACCTAATATTGTTATAACATGGCCATTTTTATGTATATAGTTGTGGTACAAAGATTATATATGCTGCACAGAATTGTCCCTTTGTGACCATTGAATATTTGAGTAAATACAACTTCAATGTGGCAGTGGGTTTCTTCATAAGAGTACAGAAAATAACTGTTAGAACAGAGCAAAGTGTTTTTTTAAAAAACACAGCAGGGTAAGAAACAACTTGTCTGCCTGTGGGGGTGGACTGGCTAATCTAACAGACTTACTGTCTCTGTCTTCCAAGTTGCTACAGAAATGACAAATCTACGCAGTACAAGTGACTCACAATTATCTGCATTTCCCAATTGTGCCCCCTGATTGTGATGATGTGATTGAAGATCAGATGGGGTCGAGTTTCAGAGAGCAATGTGCACCCACAACTCACACTGACTTTATCTTCCAGAAAATACATGGAGCACAATGCATTTGGTCTTACAGATACATAGGAAACCACCAGCAAATTTTTCAACAGTATATCCTCAGGAAACAGAGGGGCTCAGCCAGGAGAGGATTCCTGGATGCAATGGCCTATGTATATCCAAGATACGCCTTTGACTGATTCACACGGACAGATAACTGATCAGTTCTTTATGGCACATGGTCTTTCCTTCCTTCCTAGTAGACATCATGCCTTTCCCCTGCACAGAGGCTTCTACACATCAGTTTAGACTCTGATTTATTCTTTTCAAAGTTCTTTCTCATTTCTGAAAAGTTACCTTTGCTCCTCAAATGACATTCAAGGAAAAATCATGATATCACATTCACTATCTGAAACAGGAATGGAAAGGGTGGAACAAGGTCCATTTTTCCTCTTACCCTTAGCAAAACTGCTTTTATTTGACATGTTTCCAAGCAGTCAGAAAAGAGTGAGTCACTCAATTAAAATGTTTTCCTTTACCCATATACATCTCTTGATGCCCTTTCTAGGAGACTGGACTTGGAATTCAAGGTCATCTGCATGACCATGGACAATATCATGATTCAAGACCTACACCAAGTTATTAGGTAATAGGGTTGGTGGGGGACACATACATGACAGGGATATGGTGGTGTCCATGGGATGCTCCACTCCTGTGCAACTCCCTTCCCTTTGTCAAGGTTGCATGTCGCTCTTCCCTAAAAATCACTCACAACATTTTCCTTACCCTGACCTCAGGGTACACGAAAACACCAGCACCAACAGTAATAAAATGTGCCCTTTAGTTTCAAAAGTCTGCCTTCCATTTAAGCTATGGAAATGGGAAGCAGCAGCTGTGATAGCTGTATAAACATAACTATCCACAGTGCATAACCAGCACTCTGCTGTACTCATCTCTGCAAATAATAGATGTTGCTGTTCTGATGTGATAATACGTGATGGATTTATCCACATGGTATTTAAAAGGCAGCTGATGTGACCCTTCTGCTCCAGTCTATCTGCAAACCATAGATTTAAAATCCACGTTTTACGTGGATGTCTTGGAAAGCTGGAGTTCCCAAATCAGAGGCTGCTAAGGTTCAATAATATGGTTACATGATGAGTGTAACTCTGTACAGCCAGAGCCCATCTCATGCTAAGTGGGTTGCATGAAAGGGCATCTCAACGGTATCTTAGTGTGATCCTCATTCTTTCCTGTGTCGTGACCCTCACTGAAGTTTTCCAAAGCTGTGAAGCCCAGATTTACAGACATATCAATACAAAGAGTATGACTAAATAAAATTTCTTCTGAACACGCATCCAAATGTTTGAGTGTTTATTCAGATTCCACCTGAACTTCAACCCCTGCCAGGCTTAAGCCTTCATTAACAGCTATGACTCCAATTCAGTGTTACCCAGTGACTATGCTTGACAGCCACCAGCGCTTAGGAAGCCTGTAGTTCTTTATGTCTTGGAGTAGTGCATCATTTAATTTGTCCATATAGCTCAAATGCTTGCTTTGATATATAACTGAAAGGATGAAAGGAATCGTTCATGACTGTTATTCAGCAAGGTACCTACCAACATGTTTCCAAGAGCTACAGGCAATTTAGGGGGAGGATGTGGTGGGAATTACGGGTAACAGCAGCAAATATTAAAATGAAAATAGAGGGAAACATTGCAACCACAGCAACAACAACAAGAAAAATGCAGTTCCAAGCTTTGAAACCCGACTGGATCAAAACTTGTTTCCACTAAGCAAAACTAAAAGAAAACTTGAAAATTCTCAGTAAAAAAGCTACTGAAGTACTGCAAGTATTTATTGATTCCTTCTTTGTGAGTTACAAAATAAAACATTATCAAGGGAAAGCTGAGCATTTGCTTGTTTTTACCCTTGACAATCACAAAACCACATGTTCAGATAAGCCTTTTAACTAAAGAAAAGCTTCCTCTCCTCCCTGTGTTTCCCGTATGTATACTTTCTATTAGTCACCCTTTTCTATCAATAACTTCCAGCACTTGGAATTTATGTGCAGTATTTAATAAGAGCTGGTGAGAATGTCGAAAGTATCTTGGTAAGATGTTATGTGTCAAAAAGCGATCATGTTACAGTGTGATGGATTAATATGAAGAAACAGCTTGAAGGCAAGGTATTCATCTTTTTTTTTTTTTTAAATGACAACACTAATACATTTGTTTCAGTTCTGAAATTAATTTTCTAATAGTAAGAAAGGTCAAAATGAACGAGAGGCATATGAGCCTTTTTGTCATCTTTGACAAATTATCCCAAACAAGCCTGTCAGATCAAAAGGGATAACATTTTGAGTAATAAATGTTAGTACTGATTAACTGGTCAAAGTTAATTCTTTTCAGGAATTGCCATATTCAAAAGGTAGGAATTCTTTTTTTTTTTAATATTTCTTTGATCATGTTTTCAAAAGTTCTCTTGGAAATAGGCCTACCAGGTGTCTTCTGTGAATCATGTCTGTTAGATGGTGCAAACTGAAGATGGTATCTTCAGCAGTGCTTAGATGCAAATGTACTTCAACTGCTGAACAAGTTAAAAGAACATTTAAAAAATGTCCTCCCATTTACGAAACATTCTCAAATTTAGGCTCAAATTCAGGAAACACAAAAGCTTCTCTATTGCAAGTGTCTTCCTAAATTTCAGCCTTGAAATGCAGGTATTTTTGAAGTAATTTGAAACATAAGTGGAAAATTATTCAAAAGAAAAGGGAAGGAGATGTTTTGCAATTCTTCCTGGTTTTCAGATACTTGCTTTTCAGTGGGATTATGGTGGGGGTTTCTCCTGAAAGACCCCACTCTCCTGAGTATGCAACTGTTCAACATCCAGTTACAGAATCCCAAAATTTAAATCAAAAAAAAAGGAAGTTCTTCATTATGACTGCTTCCAAATTGATAAAGGCAGCCTTATCTCTAGGGCGGAGTTGCTCTTCTGGGTATGGTTCAGTATGTTCAGAGGCTTGAATTGTTAGAAACTCCTTGGGGTGAGACTTGGGCAGGGAAACCACAGTTTTCTCAGGTGATTCAAGGACCTGTCCAAGGGCAATAGCCAACCAAGTCCAGCAGATGTTATGGGCTCCTCACCTTTCCCACCTATAGGATTTCTTTGGAAAAGAAAAATGGTTCCTCCATCCTATTTTGCAAACACCAAACCATGTGGGAAAGATGTAAGTTATACTCAGTAGGCCCCAAAACTGTTGAACAAATTACTATGAGCACCTGGTTACGAAACCAGCACACACATAATTTAAATAGAATTTTAGGAGTCTGTGTTTCCCACATGAAAATCCAGCCTGGCCCTCTGGAGACCAGATGTGATTCATAGGATGGAACTTGCTGGCAGAGTGTCTGCGTCACAAAACAATGACAGACTTGTCTTCCCCCTCCAGTAATACCAGCTGGGCTAAGGAAAATTATCACCTCTTTTCCTAAAACCTTGGGGTTTTTTCTTATTCTGAAACCATGGCAGCCACAGTAACATTATACCTCACCCCACAAGAAGACCTTAACATTTCCCAGAAGCCTTCACTGTGTAATCCAGAAAATCTTTTCTACTTTTTTTTTTAAGGCAATTTCACAGAACCTGCAGGTGCTGAGCACAGTCATCGCTGTGCAGTAGTGTGCAGGGCACGAGATAGTCGGTTTCTGTGCCCTACTGCATCACTTACTGGCCTGAGAAAGGGTTGGTCTTAATTTAACTCACAGAGTTACAATCATTTTCCTGGATAAGCAACATTTTCAGCTTCGTGCTACCTTTCTGTCCTCTCTTGGTGACTTCAGCTGCTGCTGTGTATCAATTTCCAGAGAACCCAGTGCAGTTTCCAAGTCTCTCTCTAATTAGGAAGCTGAATTACGAACACTGACATCCAGCTCACAATGGTTTCCACTGGAGGCACCAGCCCACCAGTGCCTCCAGAAGTATCTGAGTTGCTCCAATAACACACCCTCCACCACTGCAGAGCATCTCATTTAGGATCATGTACTACAAGTACCCTCGTAATGATTTCCACAGAACTACTGAATAGTGGGCCATGACAGAGCAAATATCCGAAGAATTTCTCTGTGCCAGTTTTCAATCACTTAGAAAATGAATTCCCTTTTCTGTTTTAATTGGGAGACTACTCGGGCAGTCTAAAAAAAAAATCCTATACAAAGGAAAGTTTTCCTCTTAACTTATTTCTGTAAAGTTATACTGCTGAACCTTTGGTCAACACTAAATAAATCCTTTTCTCTTTGGGGCTTATGCAAGTCAAAAAAGATCTAGAAGAGAGCACAGAGTTAGGTGGCAGGGAGGGGGAGAATTATGCTGGATTCTGATAATTGCTCTTCTCAGAATAAAGCGTTTCCAATTTATTACAGTTGGAAGGATTTCTGCAGCATACAGAAAGCTATATCAGTCCATACATATTAACACAAGATTGGGCTCTCTATTATATCAACACTTCTCCAAAACAGACAGCAGCATGACTAATCTCAAAGCTCCAAAAAAGAAAGTGTCTCTTCTTTGTTTGGCCTCTGAAATCTTCCAAATATTTTCTAAAAAATGTTCTCTTCTCTTCGCCTCCCCCTGCTACTAAAAAAACCCACAGAAACCACAAACCCCAAACAACAACAAAAAATCCACATACACACAAATAAAAAAAAAAATCCCTGAGAGGAATTTAAAGTAAGAGCTCATTCAAAAATAAAACACAAAGATAAAACCTCCAGTGGTAGATTCCTTCTAACCGGTGAATTTATTCTAAACTCAGAGCAGAGAACTGAGTAAAATAAAGGTCAGATCCTGTGCTGGGAATTCCCTTGACCTTTCAGGCTGCATCCATCATTGGTATTACACAGAACGTGCCATTTATCACACCAAACAGAGAGCAAATCTTTAACTCCTTTTCTCTTCCCAACAGTACAGACCCAACAATTATTCAGATTTTAAAATACAATCGATGTTTATCCAGCTCCTTTCTACAGCTCTGCCTCTTTGGGCTCCACTTCCAACCTCTGGATGTACAGCAGGCATCTAATAAAGCAGGGGGCATATGAAAACCAATGTGTCTTGGGGAGATGGGTGTAAAGGGGTGGATTAAAAATGCATTTGAAAAGACCTTTTGAAAATGGTTTGCTTTCCTACGGACACCTAGCTCAGTTGAATGATATTTGGGACAATCCTCTCCTGAATTCAGGATCATATATAGGGAAGCCTGTCCTTACCAAGGAAGAGGATGCTTTGAAAGTTTCAGGCCCTGTTCTTGTCCCCTTCAGGGAATTGTTCTGCTACACTTCTACAGAAGTTTGGCACCTGCATACACCAGATTTGGCTAGTTTTTAAAGATCCCTCCAGCTGGAAAACCATCATGGAATGGGCTGCTGCAAGCCGGATGGAGTACTCTGTACTGCAAGCAGTACGGAGCCTTGCTCATCACCACAGCTGAATTTCTTTCTGGCACAGAAATCTCTCAGTTTATTCTTAACCCTGCTTAGAGCAAAGAATGGTCAGCCCAGGAGTGGAGACCAAAAGAAGAAAGAGAATATGGGGAGGAGCTATTGCCACGTGGAGTTCCAGTGATCAAACTAGCTCTGCCACTCCTCCAGGACTCTCCAACACTCATTCAAGAGAAGAACATTAACAAGTGAGGGTGATGGGGTCTAACACAACAACGTAGGGAGGGGTGGAAAGGAAGCCTGGAACAACCTCATGTCCATCTAACTCACCTCCTGCGTTTACAGCTACACTCCTGCCCCAAAAATACAGAGATCTCCTGAGGAATCTGTTCTCTGGGATGCTCCAGCTGAGCTTTCCGGACCCAGGCAGCGCACAGCAGGATTCAGAGCAAGCCCCCTTCACCTCAGCGTAGGGACCTCTTCCTTCCCTAAAAGCTAGGAGTATATGCCTAAGCCACACAGGGCCCTGGTGCCACTCGGTGTCCTCTGCTTGCATTCAATACACACATTATCAGCAGTAAGGACCAATTTGGGAGCTCCCAAGCTTCCCCCTCACGGAGAATGCAGGAAGACAGAGCAGTTGCCAGGATATTTATAAAAGGGTGCATGGGACAACTATATTTGCGGAAGGTTAAACAGCCTAATGCAAGATACGAGCATCTCTGTCATGAATCAGTGATTAAAGCAGAGTCTCTTTCATCACAATTCAGCTATCTCAACCATGGTAAATAATAGGCTAATTAGGCATCTGCTCATTCAATGTCCAAAGGGACAGGCCAGTTCCTGGCACAAAGTGAAACATTGGTTGCACCAGTGAAAAGTCCTTTTCAAACCTCTGAACCACCTACAGCAAAAGAGCTCAGCTACTTCCTTTACCTATAAGCAGGCAAGTAAAAGCAGCTCCATCTTCCTCTCCCTGCTGTTAGGGTTTACAAACTGCCCTTGGGTGGCTGAACCTGTCCAGCGTGACATGGACAGGAAACTTTAGACTAACTTTTAAAACACCAGTTGCTTAGAAAGTAAAAAGTGGGAAGGTGAAATGGTTTATCTGCCCAGTCATGTCAACTATAAAGTTTGAAGTTTAAATACAGTTACATGGGGACAGAAGTTGACCAGATTACAAAACAGGCAGGTTTGGTAACAACAGCAATCCTTGTAACAGTTTTCCTTGCATGGACTCAACCACGACATGCTTATGGCCCAATAATTTCTAGCAAAAAAACATGCTTCATTTGCTTCCTGACTGCTCCCCTTGCCTTCCATCAAATTAGGCTCACCTTCCTGTTCCCTTTGCCTCTGTAGGTACAGCTTAACACAGAAACTGAGGCCTCACTGTGCTGTGGTGAGGACAGCAGCATGTCCCACAGCTGGTTGTGGCTGTGGTACCACTACAGTGGGTAAATCCACTTGAATGACAGCCAGATTTAAGAGGAGATATTCTAAAGTTAGTTGAAATACCCCAGAACTGCAAGGATTATATTCCAGCAGGGAGGCTGCAGCAGATCCATCTTTATTCAGAATAAATGCCATTTCTTCCCACGCACCCTTATCTATCCCTCACACATACCTCTAAGATTCCTTCAAGCAGTGAAGTGCTGCCAGGTGACTGAATACCTGAAGGCCACTTGGCACCAGGCAGCCCCCCAGGCAAAATTTGTAACTTATTTTCCTTTCAGACACACCTTTAAAAACAGACAGGGTGAGTTTTTTCTTTCAAGATTCCTCATTTGGCTGGACATTGGAAGAGAAGTCTTCGAAGGAGACAAGTTGGACACCTCCTCCTATAATACCATAAGAATAGTCAGCAGCTCTCCTGAGTAGTCTAATGAACTGTTTGTTTGAAGGTTTTCTGCTCTTAGCATATCACCTTAATGCATTAGCAAGGTTCTGTATGCTCTGAACTGGTCGTGTGCCTGCTATGGCATTCCCTGGACTCCTGCATTGTCCCCTGGGACAGATTAGATTTTCCACAGCAGCTTGCAGCAGACTTAAAAATGGAAAGTTTTGCTAAATGCAAGATGGTCATGAATAACACAGGGAGTTTAATAACCTGTGTGTTATTTATTTTGCTACTAAATTCAATCCATGCACTTTATTACCTCCAAGGGTGTCACCTCACAAAATATGTCAAGCCTACTCAGTTATTGCCCAATGTACAGTAAAGCTTTTTTCCCCTCATATTCCATGAGGTTATTCAAAATTACTTTAAAATGCTTACTGCTACAAGAAGTTCAGGGGAATGCTAACATCCTCCCTGTACCCTTCTGTCTCCATTTCTCTGGCTATTTGTCCTTTTGTACCTTCAGCGAAATTTCAGCAAGGTTTTTCAAACATATCCTGCTGGAGAGTTGTTTCTGAAAGCTACAAGCCTCAAGGCCATTACCAGATGCATTTTTAAAGATACTGTGAGAGGGGAGAAAAAAGTAGCTCATCTTATAAATATCCTCCTTTTGCAAATACAATTTCTGATGTCAAACTGTTACAACCAAATTGGCTCTTTCCATATTCTTGGTTTTTAAACATAAGTCACTTTACCCTTTGATTTTTGTATCTTATCCTCCTCCTCTCCTTTAACTTTAATGCACAAGGACTGAGTAGCACTGTGGGAAAAATTTGGTCTACAGAATTAGTTCAGATGAGCAGCGGAAAGTTAAAATAAATTGAATTTACTCGTAGTGAAATAATAAAGCTCAGAGAAATCTAAACAACATGCACATGCTTGCTTACCAGAACTGTTTATTTTGTTTACAACAGTGACAGTCAAAGCAGCCTAATTTACAGATGTTCAGAAACCAAGTGTACCTTCCCATGCCCAGGACTGATGGAAATCATGCTGTTTGTCTTTCAAAACTTCAGTATTGATGTTGAGATGCTTTCTAGAAAGCCAGATCAGAGATATTTGACCCAAACATACAAAAATAAGCAGGTTTGCATTTAGGGCTGGCTTTGGAAATAATTTTTCCTCAAAACCTGTGTTTCTCCATTTACATCTCATTTTAGAGGCTACAACAAAAGCCAACCACACGTTCCAGTTTCCCTCAGATTTCTCTGAGGAACCTTTCTAGGGAGTTTAACTGCTTCCGTGGTCATTCCGTGGTCAGGAATTTGGATGCAGATGGCACGAGAAGGCCATTTCCAGGAATGGGGAGACTACAGCGTGCACTGGAAGATCCCACGTTCACACCTCCCCTATCTGGGGACCAAGGGATTGAAGCCTCCTGGATCTGAGGGACTGATGTTCCATGTAAGTCCCTGCCTTGAAAACTGGGGCAAAGTGGGTGAACTGCAGGGCTGGGGCTGAATAGAGGCTTGGTTAAACTCAAAACGTGGTGTTGAGGAGAACTCTCACGCTCAGCCTCAAGAGGTGCCAAGCACTAATTTGGGGGGTTTCAGAGTACAAGGGGAGTGAGCTCTGATTTCAGAATGACTGTAAACATTTGCATACCCGAGGGCAAATCAGTACCACTCTGCCCACTCTTGGTGAAATGTCACAACTCCCTAAGCAAACTTTTGAAGCCTCACCTGTGCATTACTACAATTACTCCACTAGGCTGAAGAAAACTATGGTCAGGGGAAAACTGTACTTAGGAAGAGAGAGTCCAATCTGTTATGTCTGCAGTCTGTTCTACCAATTCCAGTCCAAAGGATAAAAATCCTAAACCACCCTATCAAGTCCCAGTGTGGTTCAAGAGGGCATTGACTTTGTTATTAACAAAATTAGCTGGGGTATGGAGCCAGTTAGCCGAAGTGCAGCTTTATTCTCTCTACAGGTTCCTGAAAGAGGGTGGCAGCTGGCAGTGCACTCCAGCCAACTCTCCATCACACAAGTTAGAAAAGGAAAATTCCTATCAGGTCCTCCAGTCACCCTCCAAGTTCCTGCAGGATGGCTCCCTACAGCTAACCGAGGGGCTGTGCTCCAATTAGCACAGACCCTTCTGATGCTGGCCAGCCTGCAAAGCCAGATGGCAGCTTCTCCTTGGCATTTTGGGCCTGGGTACCCGGTGCAGACCACAGCTTTTGTAATAGCCTGGTAAATGGCTCCCAAGCTTTATTTCAAATGCTCCAGTCTCTCCCTGAACTGCAGCATAACTAGATCCAATCATACTTCTGAACTCCACAGGGAAGAGATGCAGATAAATTCCTTTCCAAAATACATAATCAACAGGAAAACAATGCATAAAACATACTATAGGTGTAATATATGTATAGGCACATACACATACACTTTCCCTACTGCTCACAGTGCACAGATACTAATGGGTTCAGGTGATAAATCAATCTGCAGGGCTAAAAGCAGTCACAGTAATCATTTACAGCTTCTACTGCCTTCAGTAGAAGATACTGGCATTCTCGAAACATGACTGAAAACTAAAATAATGTTTTACTTGAATGAATTTCTCTGATCCAGGTCTAGCAAACCGCATTTGAATTTATTTTTTGCTAATAATATAAAACCACAATGTCTGTTACAATATAAATTTTCATTGCCCTTTGCTATTACAATACTGCTGAAACCAACAGAGTCATTTACAAACACTCTGTACAGAATCCCACCTTGTTATACAACAGTGGTATGTATCAGTTTGACTAACACAGACAATAACTGCTAAATATTTGTTTTTGCAGAGAATAAATCCACTATTATGACAGCTGTAAAACCCTTGCAATAATAGGCAAGATCGGACAGGGCTCCTCGCACTACTTCTCCAGGTAACACACTCCAAATCATACTTTCCAAGGGTTTCTAGAGGGCAACTGAGCAGTTCACTGCCTCTCTCCCTCTAATCTTGTTAGAAGGTAACCATGCCACTTGGAGAATGATCTTTGGAATTAACAGACTAGAACCAGGACGAGATGGGAGCAAGCAATCAGCATTTTCCAGCTCTCAAGGAGCAGGAAACAAATTGAAAACAGTTTTCCTTTTGAATCAGCTATTCTATCCTCCACCCTTGGACTCTGTGGGGAAAAAAACCCAACCTACTAATCTAATAGCTAATCTACAAACAGCTACTCCTGTTTCCTCACCACCACCCCTACACAGCTATAGTCTCAGGCCTCTTGCTTTTAAAAATAGTCTAAAACTCATTGAAGAATCCAGTCATGGGGAGACATATTCATCATTGCAGAGCTAGAATTATAATTCTTATTTCAAGGGACAAATGGGGTTTTGTGCTAGGAAAATCAAGTACACAGATTTAAACTGTTTTCTAAGCAAAGAGCCAAATCCCCCAAGCAGTATTAGGAGATTCAGCAGTTCTCACTTCTACAGCTCCACTTGGAGTTGTCGCAAGTAAGAGCTCAGGCTCAGAAGCTTTTCTCCTGGCTTTTGCTTTCTGGTGAAAATTCCTTGTTGAACTGAGCAGGCAAGGAGATGATGAAGTCATTTGTTCAGAGCTATCAGGCTGGACAACATCCCACCTTCCTCACTCTTCTTGCTCCCAGCTCAGGGCAGCCTTAGTCACTTAGATAATGTTTTAAAGGAATGGAGCTCTGAGTTATTTGAAAATGAAATTCATAGGTGGCTTTGCACAGCAGTGTCATTGTGACTTTTGTTTCCAAACAGCTGAAAATTAGGCTAACCTTTAAATGTTCCTGCATTGCTTGGCAGTCAAAACAAACATGACAAAAAATATACTCCTTCTAATTTTAGAAGCATCCAAGTCTGGCATATGCCAGATTCTGACACATGCCATTTTCCTTAGTTACCAACATGTGGCATCCTGCTGCTCTAGCTTTCACACACCGAGGCTGAGGGATGATGGAATGTGTCTGCTGATGGCAGTAATAGTCTGGTACCCTTAGCAACATTTGGTGAACTGTGAACCTTTGCTTACATCGGGCCAGATCAATACAGCCATTATCAAGGGACATAAACAGAATAAAAAGCTGTCTCTATTGCATGAGTTAACTGCAGCAAGAGGAGAATATCCAGTTCCTGAAGGGCAGACTCACCAACCAAGCACAGGCAATAATGTTTCCATAGACTACAAGTCATCAGGGAGGATTAAATCTACGCCTGCTGAGATTTAATTCTATAGCGAGTACCGTTTTTGGGGGAAGTCATAAACCACCACAAATTCCCTAGCAGAAGGCCAATACTGAGATGAAGGCAGTTTATTTTCAAAAAATACAAAACAATAGATTAGCTAGACTCAGAAGTGAAATAGATTTTTCTTGATGTACATCTAAGTAAACAGCCTTCAAATAGAGCTCCACTGATGAGGTCTTTTCCAGAGGTGACTCCATTTCAGTAGGGCATAAACTGGTTCCTAACTTGCATTTAAACTTTGGAACTCAATATATAATGAGACAGGACAGGATACTATTTCAGAAGGTGCTATTAAAATCCAAACCTAAATGCAAGATCTTCTACAGTTAAAAACTGTCCATAAATAAAAACATTTAAAGCAATAACCTATTCAAAAAAAATAAAATGGCAATAGTAGTAGCATTACATTTTATGCAATGTTATTACTCGGGCAAAAGCAGCAAAACCACCAAAAACCCCCTATCAAATTCTATACATTAACACATAAAAAGTGGTGTTGTCTACCTTGACTTCAAGGCTTTTGACACCGTCTCCCACAACATTCTCATAGGTAAGCTCAGGAAATTGTTCAGGTTAGATGAATGGAATTCAACCTCAACATCAGAACTTCTTTACCCTGAGGGTGGCAGAGCACTGGAACAGGCTGCCCAGGGAGGTCATAGGCTCTCCCTCTCTAGGAACATTCAAACCTCACCTGGATGCATTTCTGTGTCACCTGCTCTAGGTGACCCTGCTTTGGCAAAGGGATGGGACTCCAGAGTTCCCTTCCAGACCTAACAATTCTGTGATTCTGTAAACGAGGCACAAACACCGTGATGAAGGAGGGAGCAAAGCTGCACTGGTTTTACAAACTTTGCATGCAAATTATTTTGCAGAGCTCCCTTTTCAGCAATATCAAGAATTGTTGATTCCTCCTCCCTGCTGCATATACTCCACGGTGTGCGTTCATCCTAACTTAGATTTTGCTGTTTATGCTCAGGCAACTCTCTGTTTCTCCCCGATGTACATTTATGTGAACCAACAATTATCAGTCCTCATGGTGTGATCCTTCCTCCCATTCTTCCCATGTTTTGAGACATAGTGAAATAATTATCAGCATTGTCTTTAAAGGAGTCACTCTGGAACACGAGCAAACCCTGCAGAAATGAAGGAGGCAGCTCATGTGTCGGAGTGCCCCTGGCTTTCAGAACACTCAGGCAGATTTATCACATAAAGTATGGTCAGATTCTGCAGCTCAGGCCTTCAAAACGACCCAGTTCAGTAACCTTGCTCTACACTGCAGTTTCCTATATGTCAGTTCCCAGAAGGCAGATATACTGAAGAGGAAAAAAAAAAATAAAATCATGTTTTGAAGAGAAAAAAAAAAAGAATTCGTTTAAAGAAAACCACCTTACCAGCGCAGGGATGGAGTCTTGAAGATATTTGGTGAAAGATTTGATATTCCAGATGCTCTTGTGAGATAAACCCTCTAAGCTCTTTTAGATCAGTCATTTTCTCTAACAGCTAAGCCACAAGAAGTTGGGGAAGCTCAGACTTTGATGCCCATTTAGGAAAACCATGATGGATGATATTTAGTACTTTGTAAGTCAGACTAGATTATCACAGTGATTCCTGTCTGCTTTTAAAAACCTATTGATCCACTGGTGTCAGCACTGCAGAAGACAGCAAGTAGAAGCTTTCAAAATACTTATAAGAAGGGGACTGTTGCTAACTTTGATGCGGTAAAATTCCAACATCGTGATGTATCTCCTGACAAGAAGAAAATTAAACTTCTGCTAATTAATACATTAATTTTAATTGGATTTTTCACAAGGCACAGAGTAACCAGATTCTGAAAAGATGACTGAATGCATCCACACAGGAAACATCGATCCATTGTGTTAACTCCAACTTGAAAGATTTAAGCTACTAATACAGTTTTCTTGTCTGAAGAGCCTTTCCAGCAGTTTTGCATGTAGTGGTCCTCTGGGCTTGGGAGGGTTTCTAAGCATATACTATATAGCAGAAAAGCTTTAACAAGACTAGGAATTAAGTCTTGTTCCAGTGCAGCTTGAACAACACTATGAATAGGTCACACACATCATGAAAAGCAGCCATAAAATATAAGAACTTGCAGCCATCCAGAGACTGATTAATGATTCAAATAAGCAATCTCTTTGCATAATTGCACTTAGGGAACATTATAGACACAGACCCCATTCAACAGCTTAAACTGGGCTCTAGATCAAGAAAACATATGCAAAACTGCAGGGCTGCTGCCTGCAAAAGCCAGCTAGTAATGCTACCAGCATTGAGCTATTTTTGATGCCTATGAATCTAAAAGTGCAGTTTTTCAGGTTTAAGAAAAATAACAACTCTGGAAGCAGCTCTGCTTCATTATAATCCTCATAGGATGAGTTTGAGAAGGCAAAGATCCTGGCAACGTGAAATCATAAAGGATATCTATTCTACTTTTCAAAAGAGCAACAGTATTATTCGTTCAGCTCTATCCATCCACTCTGCAACTAAAGCCTATCTGCCTAAAATACCCCCATTGGATCCATTAGTTTCCTTTCCTTTAAGCTGTCAGGCAGCCACTGTATTCTTCTCACAGGATTCCTGTTCTCTGGCCCAGGCTCTGGAGGGCACAGTAAACCAGGCACAGGATGAAAATAAGCAGTGGAGAATCCTATCTACAGGATTATTTGGGATTACTGTTTTGGAATGACACATGCCAAGAAATCAAGGGACCTATCCTATACCTCTGTGTATTGCCACAAAGACATAATGGCCTCCACAGAGGATAATGATCTTTTATCTAGGGAAATCATAGTCTGTAGGCTTTTCCCACTTTTTCAATGTAGTGATGCTTTATGGCACTGAACAGTAACTCCAACAAGGTTCAGATAGCCCCAGACACCAGAATCACAGGAATGCAGAGGTAGAGGAATGCAGGATAGAACAGAGCTCTCTTTTAGGCGGAACAAACTACTATTGTTTGTCCATAAACCTGATAGTGCCAATCCAGCCATCATACAGCCACCCCTTCTACTTTATTCTGGGAATAGTACAAGAGACTGTCAGAGAGCAGTAGAAGAAGCTGTGTTTTCTTTGCCTGAAAGAACAGCCACCCAGAGGTCCCCGGATGTGGGCAGTGCAGGATGTTTGAGGAAACAATGCAAGCAAAAGCCCACATATGTCAAAAATAAGCAGAAAAAGCTCATGTCATCTGGTGACAACTTGGATTCTTAACTTCTTTAAAATCATTTGGTTAGAAACTTCACCAAAGCTTTTCAGAAATTTAAAATATGCAATAGGTAGCGGATTGCCTTGATCTCACGCCTGTCAATTCATCCAGAAAAAGCTAGCAGATGTACGAGGAATAAATTCCTCTTCCAAAATGAAAACTACCATTAAGCCACTGTTATCCATGTTATCTGACTTGTCCCCCATAAAGAGCAGCTCTAATTTGGGAATTCCCTTTAGGCTCCTCACTGTGAACACCAAAGCAAATAACTCATTTAGCTTTTCTGCAAAGACCTTATTTTCCTTGAGCACTTCTTTTACATCTTGATCATCTATCAACCTTATAGACCTTCAGGCAGGCTTCTTGCCTCTGATGTGTTTGAAAAAGTTTTTATTATTAGTTTTTATGCCTTTAGCAAGTTATTCTTCAAAATTGTTTTTGTCCTCTATTATTATGGGTTTGCGTTTAACTTGCCAGAGTGTACTGGGGTTTTTTCCCTTAGTTCATTTGGGCAAGACTTCAAAGGGTGTCCTTTAATGCTAATGACCTTCTTCAGTCTAATAATCCCCTTTGCTAACTTCTCATGCAACGTTTTATAAAGTTGTGGAGTTTTTCAAACAGGGGTAATACACTTACTCTCTAATGGTAAAGCTGCAAAAATGCATTCCTACAATGGTGATTTTATATAGCTGCCATGTCACCCCAAAGTGTTATTCTGTTCTGTTTTGCCCTTTTAGCTACTGCTTTTAGTTTTCTTTTCCATTTTATGTTGGTCCCCTTTCAGAAGTATGTGCCAATCTAAGGTCTTTTTGGCTTTTGTACTCCACCAGGAATGATGAATTTGAGCATGTTTATATTTATTGTTACCCAATGTTTCTTTGACAGGTACATCTTCAATCAAGACTTAATCCTTGCTCAAGGATAAATAAAAAAATAAATTACTCTTCTCTTTCAGGCTCTCTGATTTCTTGCTTCAAGAAGATGTCATTTTTAAAGGGTATAAATGCAGTTTCTACATCAGCTTTAATCGTGACACTTAATCAGGCTCTGCCATTACTTTCTTTGAGTCCTCATTGCTTCTTTGGTAATTCTGAGCATGATACTATAAAGTTGCTTAGTGCTACCATCCCATTTTGGCATGAAATTTTAGTGCACAGGGACTGTGAGATTGTTCAGTACTTGTTGATACAATTCTACTCCCTGCCTTTTTTTCCTTTTATTTTCCCTTATTTTTTTTGCCTCTGAGCTTTCTTTTAACTATAATGTCACTCCTCCCCTGGCTTGGTTTCCTCTGCTATTCGTGTATAATTTTACACTGCTATTCCAGTGCTCCCTGATTGAGATGCTATTATGTCAAATATCCTCATTTAAAATCAGCATTTCACTTTACCCATCTTCACTGCATACACTGGGCTAATTGTCCACTGGCTCTATTACTGCTATCTTGCACCAGTAGAATAGCATGAACAGACATAGTTAGGTCAAACACTTGGCCAGCTGTCTCTAAATCATTTTTGAATACTAAGAGCTCTTTTGTGTTAAATAAAAAAGCCCTGGCAGTGACTTTGCCCCGTGTCTTAAAAGGCAAATGCAATCCCAGGTGGAAAATTGAGCTACATGAACAAAGGGCATGGTCCCAATGCCTTCTGAAGTAGGAAAAATAAAATGGATCAGCTCATTCTAGGCATTTCCACTTGCATCCTGTGAGAAGCCCCTTCTCTAAGAAGCTCTGGCAAGAGCCAGCTGGAATTGCCTGCTGCATCGTGCCAGAGCTCATTCTCCTCAGTGCTCATCAGTTCAAATGCAACCACTGACTGAAGCAGACTTGTCAGTGACCTTGACTCTGACCCAGTTTATAGAAGCACTTGGGGAAGAAGCAGAAGCGAAGGGGGAGTTTTTCATAAGTGGTTAAAAAAAAAATAAAAATCTCAAACTCTGTTTCTCACTGAAAAACTGAGAAGAGGAGGAGAAACGTAAAACCCGAATTACTGAGGAGGAGCTTAATCATGTCTCCCAGACTCAAGGAAACTCTCAACGCAGCACTGAACATGTCAGGCACTCCCTGATTAATGCTACTTACAATAAAAAAAACAACAACAAACCATCTCTCCCCAGTGCAGGTATTAAGAAGAATTCAATAACATCACATCTGTAAGAATTACAGAATATAGAAGCGGGAAGAAAATGCAAAAGAGTGGGAAAAGAATCCATATTGAACCCCTCTTGTACACTCAGTCCAAGAAAAAAATGTATTATATAAAGGGAATATTTTCCTCCATTGGCAAGGGGTAAATTCTTTGAAGAGACGGCTCTGATTCATCAGCGGGATGCTGGCAGATGCCCCTAGAAAAATAGAGAACATGGCTGTACATCTTCAAAAAACTATTTTAGGAGACACTATTTCCTCAGAGGGATATTTGAGTTGTGTTCAGCCCCCTAGGCACATCCCAGGAAAATACAACCATGTTTTGATGGTAGAGAGGATACTAAAGCTTTGATGGATAATATTTTGATCCAAGCTAAAAGAGAGGAGTTTGACTAAAGGCCCTAAAGAGCTGTGGCAAGAGACAGAGATGCTGAGCTAAAACTAAGAAAGCAACAACAGAAGTTCCATGTAATAGCAATAAAACACCTGGAAGAAAAGATAAGGTGTACAGTAGATCACTGCAAAGTGGAGGTCATAACTAACATGTCTGCCCCAAATGAAAAACAGCAGTACAAAGATTTCTCAGAATGGCCAACTACTGGAAAAAAAAGCCCCAAACATGTGCCTGATTTAGATGTTTAGAACAGCAATGTGCACGTTACTGCACACAGACACCTCAAGTCACACGATGCAAATATTAATACAGCATGTGAGAATATTAAAGAGTTAACTTTAAGAATATTAAAGAGTTTCTACTTATCTAGAAATATGATAGTAAACCACACTAATCTGTCTACAGTGTTTCCTGGAGGTGCCTGAGTATCATAGAGAACAACAGCTTGGAAGTGTCAGGTACAAACAAAAACTGGCCAACATTCTGTTGAAACAAAGGAAATTTTAGTCTCTGGGATTAGGACATTTCGTTCTTCTTTGGGTTATTAATTTTACCTGAAACTGTTCCTATTCTAGATAAAAACATTACGAAATGGGGACAGCAAAAAAACCCATCAACCCATCAAATGTGTCAGAGATTACAACTATGGTGATATAATTAGCACGTTGAGTACAAACAGAGAGACATTTGGTAGCTGTAGAAACATTTCAGACACATTTCCTGGAGAGTCAGGAGTATTTGACAAAAGTACAGTGGAGCATAATCCAGAGCTAGTTTATGAGCACGTCAGTGTGACCAAAACAAAACAAAATCAGCCAAAAAAGTCTGTCTAGTTTAGATGAAATGTGGTTTATAATTCCCAAATTATAAATTTTGCTTAGCAAAAAATAAGGGTATCAGCAGAGGGTGGCCTCAACAGCACGTCCCTTCTTTGGCTATCACTTTAACAAGGAGATCACAGTTTCAGGTGGAACTTCATCTAATGGTGTCAATGATACCTAAAACATTCCTGGAGAAATTATATATTCACTTTTATATATACACTTATATATATGAAGATTTACCCAGAGAAATTATATATTCACTTTTATATATACATTTATATATGTGAAGATTTACCCAAAGAAATTATATATTCACTTTTATATATACATTTATATATATATGAAGATTTACATGTTGAAAACTAATCAAAGAGAAGGGACAAAAATCACAGATCAATTGGAGATGAGAAGGAAATCTGTAGAGGTTATTGAGTGTATTCAATTGCCTCAAAAGGGAATTAACTCTATCTAAACTTTTTTCCAATAAACACCTGTCATAAAACCCTCCAGTGGCAAAGATTCAGCACCTCCTGCAAATAATCTATTCTAGTGCAAAACCAGCCCTGCTACTAGGAAATTTCTTTAATACAGTTTGTGTTAAAAGGACTGTGGGAAGGTTGCTAAGATCAGAAGCTGCTTTACCTACCATAAAAACAGAACATAGTGGTAGATCATGAGAGAACGTTTACTCCAGAACAAAGTGGAAGAATTGTTAAAATTACATGAAAGAAACTGATGAGTTCTGAACTGCTACCCTCACAAGATTGCTTATCAGAAAATGCCATAGCTCACAAACTCATCATGCACATCACATTTGCTTTGGAGATAGCCAATATATGCATATTTAACAATGGGCAGAGTTTAAGGGGAATACTTTTAAACAGCCTATATGAAGTGTAACATTATCTAGAGCATTAGTAATTCCTATTATGCTAGTCCAACAGGAAGGTGTGACATAAAGTCAAAATCCTAAGCACAAGCTGAAGAATCAGGCAGTGATGGGTACATTACTCTACTAAATTAAACCAGTGATGAAAGGTTATCCTGAATACTGTTTTCTTCAGCAGAGAACTGAAATAAGAATGATATTTGCAAGCTATGAAGAAGCAACACTTCAATCAATAGGGACTTGCAAGACAGAAGTGGTACGGGGTGTTTCTACAATGTCAACAAAGCAACACAAGCATGAACATTACCATAGAAAGTAGCCACAGGGCTATCATAGCTGAACACATACTGCATCAGCAGAGGTAATCTCTCTCCTAATTTCAGGAGGAGAGAAATCAGAGGCGGCATATTGGCCATTTTGCCTGAGAAGAACTCAGAGTAACATATACTACATTGCACTGAGAATTACTGGCAAAAGATGATGTCTCATGATAGCTGTTTTGATGTCAGAGTGAAAACCATCAGGTGCAAACGACAACTCAGAATATCTAAGGGACTATTTGAACATCACTGTCTAGGAGGTTGTTAAAATTCAGTATTGAGTTAAAAATGATTATTCATTACTACTGTGTTGTTCAGCTGCAGAAGGAAGTCCAAGAGCTCTGCAAACAGCAAAATGGAGCCAGGTCTGTTATGCTACAGATCTCATTACCCTATGTTAATCCGTCATTACTCCTTCTACCAGATGAAGCAGACCTCAGCTGATCTGTTTGGCTCTGAGTGATTTCTGAGCAATATCGAACCCCAATCAACAGTCTTTCCCAACATTTATTAACATCCAAACTGGCTCCAGCTAGAGTGAGAATCGGCTTATAATTTTTCCAGTGAAATATATTCCATTTTTTTGCTCCAGTTTATAACAGGAGCAGGGGAGATGATGAGGGAAAAGAAGAATTTTTGAAAAGAAGACAATTGCTTCCAGTCATTCAAATGTTTTATTGGATAATACTACTTGTGGGCTTATAGTATTAGGAGCCTAAGTGTACAATTTTGATGTGAAACCCTTGCAAAAATTGTTGTTATACTTTTCTTGTCAACTACACAGTATCACATTGATGATAATACTAACAACATCATTTCAGGAGAGGAGTGGAAGTAGAGCCTCTAAGATTGACACATTTGCAGGACTGACAAAAATAAAATTTATGACACTCTCCAGCAAATCACACACACCTTGGAGACCAGCTGCATTTTTCTAAATGTGGAGTTGTCTGGTAAAGAATGTTGGCACTGCCCAAGGCAGAGAGGATGGGAGGTCACTAAAGCAACTCAAGTCATTAAAACTGCCATTAGGGATAGTTGCAACCTGCAAAGTATCAGTTACAGGATTCTAAGTCTATATTTTGTGACCTAGTTTTCCATAAAACCAGAATGCTTCCCTCAAAATATGGCAATGCCTGTGCCAGGGATACTAGAAAGACAAAGATCCTGATTTCCATCTCTACAAAGTTCAGGATAATGAAGAAATGGGGGGGGTTGGATGTGGTACATGTGGATCACTCCCACACCACCACACTTTGAACGGGGCTCCTGCACAGTCCTCTTCCTGATAGTTCACTCTAGATGCTGCTACTGAAGGCCTAGAAAAGAAGTAGGTTGAACAACAGCATTGACAGTGAGTAGCCTAAAAAGCTCTGGAACAAGGCAGCAGTGCAGAGGGGCAGTGACTGAGGGCATTAAGAGCTGAATTGCACCTTTGAAAGAAATGGGAAGTGATCCAGACGGGTAAGAACACGTGCCACCTCCTGACAGGGATGAGCTCAGTACCAGAATGCAAGAAAGAGAAGGTCTGTGAGTTGGCTATAGTCTGAGAAAGTTGGCTAAATTCTCCGTACGAAGAGGAGCACAGTCATCTACTGAAGAACCCAGAGTTGCATTGACTAACCAGACAAATATTAATTCCCCTGTACTCTTACTGCTTGCCCACTCAAGCCTACATGGATTGAAAGCCAGGCCTCCTGAGAGACAGGGAGATTGGAAACATATACCTCTGTTCAAGTCCAAGCCTGCACATGGGATATTAAAAAAACCTTCTCAAAAACATAAAAGGTGCCATTCACCCTTGAATAACACCCCTGATGCCTGCAGTGTTATGTTTACCATCCTTCCTTATTACTAATTCTGCTGTCAGCAGATACCCCCAAAGCCCACGGGCTCTTTCCCTCCCTCACGCCTGTCCACAGCAACAGCAGATTGCCATCCTCTATCAGCTAATTCATCAGTCCTGGTGGCAGATGTCTGTGTGGTGGACCCAAAGGTTCCAGCCCAGCAGATGACTCAGATTTTTAACATGCTGGGGCTTCATTTCAGCTGTGCGTTTTGCTTTGAATCAATGAAAACTTTCAGCTGGAATAGTATTAAAAGTATGCAAAGGATGCAATATCAAGCACTCTGAAGTCAGGAATGGATACAGAAAAGTTACTTAAGCAGAAATAATTTAAATTTTAGTATATGTGTGCATGACAAAGGAGATGATAATTAAAAAGCACATCCCAGGTGAATGATTTTTTTGTTTTCTTTTTGGTCATCATTTTGTTTTCTCTAGCTCAGTCAGGTCACAAGGTGAATAGCATCTAGCAAAGGAATGATTTGCATGTAGGACTCCAGCCTCAATGACAACAGGAGGTGGAAAAAAGGCAGAATAGAAGAAAGATGGAGGAAAGAAGACAAACTCCAGTGTTGCAGTGAGAGTTCCTGGGAGCACTGAATCCCATTTCTTCATTTCCATTTGGGAGGGGCAAATTACTTGAAATAGATTCATTCCAAGGACTTCTATGCCCTAAAAACTCCAGATAATAGAAACAGTCTATCCCAATCTTCCTTGCAGAAGGAAGAGGTAGAAACAAGACAGTAAATGTATCAATCTTTGCTGAATGACATGAAACAAAACTGATTCCGGGCATCTTAAATCATCTATAACAAATGAGGAGGTATTTCTGATCATAACTGTCTGTTTCCTATCCACACAGGGATAACACATTTATCTCGCATTGGGTTCCCCCCCCAAAAATAATCAACACTTCTAAAATGCTCCCAGGATACAACAATGAGCAAAACAAAAGAGCCCGCAAGGAGATTAACAATTCTATCCTCAGAGCAGGATCTGAACAGCACACAGAAAATACAGGACAAGGCAGCACAATGAACACTGAAGCTAAAAAAAATGCTGAATAGCTGCTTATCATGTGGAAGTTTTCCATTTGGAGAACTCGGTGAGGCAGGGGTCTAGCTGGGAGAATAACACAAGCCCCTGTGATTAAAGGCCGTATCACAATGCACACACTTGAGGGGACTGAGCTGCCACTGAACACAGGACCTAAGTTCACTCATTAAATCTGTTTTAAAGAGTGCATTTGCTTGGTGGAAGAAGTGCTGGATGGTCATACGGAACCTGTCTGACAACCCAGCAGTTATGCTGCTCTCTCTGTGGCTGAGGCTTCATGTTAACCCAGAGGTAAGGACTGATCTCTGTTGACCACCCCAATCTTGAGCTTGCCAGTACTGACCACTTGGTCCCCAGTCCAAAACATTTAAGCACCTGCTTAACCATAAGCACAAAAGGAACATTGCTGAATTCAATCAGATTGTTCATGCGTTTCAATCTAGCTGTGACTCTCTGCTTTATTGGATTCCTTGCCTAGGATATAGACATTCATACTCCAAACAGCTCTCTGCTTGAACTGTGTTATCAGGCCCAAGCAGAAATTTTAGGATCCACAGCTCAGCTGTTGGAATGGCTCATATGAACATGCTTTAACATGCTTAAAAGTCACCTGAGTTGGTTTAAACAATACATTCACGTTCAGAGCTAATTCTGCTAACCTGCTCCAGCATAGACAGGGAAACCATCAACATGGATCATCTGGTGGAACAGTGGGAAGACATCGCTCTCTATGTGGGCAGGGAAAGGTGCTTAAGAACAGAAACATCTCCAGCCAACAGCACGTGGTCTAGAAGAGTAAGTCTGTCACTTCAGTGTCACCTGCAAGACTGATACCACTAGAAAGGGCTGAGAATATCCCCTTACTTCACGTATGCAAGCACAATGACAGTGATCATCAGAGTGATTGTGTCAAAATCAGTGACGTGGAGATCAAAAGCTCCCTATTGTTCTCTCATTTTTGACCCATCCACTCCTTCCTAAGGATGATAGGGTCATTATGGAATTCAAAACACTTTAAAAATAAAATAAGCACACTCTCTAAAAGCCAGAAGAACAGTGAACCACAGGTGCTTTGGTTTATTTTTATACAGTAACTACAGCAAACACTCAGCCTTGGAACACTCAGTGCTGGAATCGCTGTAGCTGTGTGTGTGCCTCATACCCACTTCACTTATTTCTGAGTCAGTCATCCTCCTCACTCCAGAATGAACTTTTTTTCAAAGGAAGCAGCTTATCTTCCATACTGCAGAGCAGAAGAAAAATCCTCCTATACAGCAATATTTAAAACATGGTTTTATGGTCTTATGGCAGCTAATTTTCCTTAAGTGATTTAAGGGAATGAATACATCTAAAAGTCCTGCACTGAGCTGTTCTGCAATAGCAACATGAAGCCAAACTTCCTCTGCTTTAAACAGTCCAGTGTTCTGTGGGCAGCCCCTCATCGCAGATCTTGGCTGGAATGGGAGGGATGAAGGTTATTTTTTTATTACATTATTTTTCAGGGAACTGGACCTTGCATTTTATTTCACTTCATTTTCCCGGGTGTGGGAAGACCTGAGGAGAGGGTGGCAGGACAGATACGTTCAAAGGCGTAATCCCTGATCTGATGCAGTTTGACACCAGCCCTCCTGCAGCTGGTCAGCTCTGCAGGCAGCCAACCATCTATCATGTATTACTCATCTCAAAGTAACATTCTACACCTGAAAAGTACTTAACATTTTTAGCTGCCTGAAAGGATTCAAAGCAGGTTTCATTTTGGCACTGTCAGAACTTAATAAAAACAGTTACTGCTAAAGCAGGATGGTGCATTCACAGTCCCATGCCCTCTCACTGAGGCAGCTGGCATTTTTTCCCCTTTTGTCCCAGCACTTTGGATATGGTCTTTCCATACAAATATTACTGGTATCAGAGGGACTAAGACCCTGGTATTGCCTGAAAATAACAGTAATCCCATATACTGCATTGTACTGCTGAGCACCCCTGAAACTGTCAGAAAGGCTGGTGTTGACTAAGGGATGATAAAACCAGACAAGAAGGTTTTTTGGTGAGTAGCTAATTCACTGAGAAATGGAATTCTGAAGAGCAGCCTGAACTTTGCTGATACTTCAATCCAAAAAATATAATTTCTAAATAGTATTTTTAAAAAAAATTAAATAACCCTGAAAATGAAATGTTACACTTGTGTTTGAAAGGCTCTTTTTTCTTTTCCTCAAAAAGAAATGAACTGGAACTGGTTCATCTCAGGTTGATCACTGGAGAGGGGTGGGAGACAGAGAGATTGAAGAAAAAAAAGATTTCCATTTCAGACCAATTCTGACCAAACATTTCTTTTGATTTTTCATTTTACCCACCACAGCAAATTAATTCATTCTTCACACATAGGGCAGCTGGAAACTACCAGAATTTTCAAAGCTGCCCTAGAAGGGGATGAAGCTGAAAACAATTTCCCCCTGCCTCCAAGAATAGCTTTATTTTACTGACAGTGACTTTTAATAGTGCCAGGATTTGTTGCCTTACTGGCTACAAGCATTTCCCTACACCCAGACTTCTTGTAATATTTAAGAATCTCTTTATTTTTGAAAGAAAGCTTCCTTCTCAAAGAAGTCTGTATGCTCTCTCCATCTTCTTAAAAGGCAAATTGTCTCACTATTTGGGGTAGAAAACAGAGGAAGGACCAGGCTGGCTCTAAAGCTCCTTTCTGTGCCTTCCATCATCATCATCATCATCAATCTGATACAGCTTTGGAGCCTTGGTCAGAGGCACAATGCTAAGTGCTACAGGAACTGACTAGAAAGACAAATTCTCTGCCAAACAATTAGCAGTCTGAGAAAATATTTTTCATGCAATTGGATTCCACTCTATATGTAAGGATCTTATCTATTAACCTATCTTCCTTGTACCTAAAACCTCTTCTGTACAGGTATTACTACTAGCTGGAAGATAAAAAGTCCAATTAAGATGCATTGGGAAAACCAGGAGTTAAATTAAAGAAGGTCTTATCCTATACATGATGTAGCCAGGGGTAAGAATCCTCTTTCTTTATTAGCAAGGCAAACCAGGTCCTTTTCACAGTAACAAAAAGGAAGAAAAAAAAAAATAAAAGGAAAAATTAGCAAAGCTTCAGGGAATTAAGGTTCCAAATTCCCTCTCTGTAGTGGGAATTCTACAAGGAAAAAAAAATCATAATCTGTAAAGTCTTCTCTTATTTTTTTTGTAGTGATTTTTTCCTACCCATCTCCATTTTTTTTTCAGCAGTTTTTCTTAGGTGCCACGTTCAATAATCCTTCTGCGCTTTGATGTCAAACATTCAATAGCTGTCTGCCTCCCTCCCACTCCTCTTCTCCATATTCTCCGCAATCCATCTCCTCTGATTAGCTAAGTTTTCACCTTCAAGAACACCTCTGCTTCTCCGAGTGAGCATGACTGTGTGGTGTGTGTTTATATAATATTTGCAAATATTCTCCCCCTCCTGCACTGCATGTTACACAGCAACCCCTGCCAGAGCTCCGGATTAAGCATCAATGCCATTCCATAATTCAATTTGGGGGGCCTGCTGTTTTGAATCCGGCTCAGAGCATAAGAACAGCTCGATTGAATTTAGGCCCTGCTTTCAGAATTATTTCGTATTTAATCCGAGCTGAACTTCATTTCACTTGCTCCCTCCACTTCTGATGCTTCCTGTGACAAAAGACACAAATGTTCCCTGATCTCACGCAGTGTGTGTGTGTGTGTTTGCTGACTTCTCTCTTATTTTGGTTTACCACTGGATTAAACCGTGTCAGAGTTACTGGCATCTCACACAACCCTGCAGTGAGAAAGAGTCGGTACCTCAGCAAGTGGTTGTTCTGGCATCCCCTCTCCCCACTCACCGGATTGTTGTACATGTCGATGATGAGCTGTTTCACTCCGTGCAGTGTGGGATGAGCCCAAGGAGAAGGATTTGCCCAGTGCCGGTTTAAATCAAACCCCATCAGGGAGCACCTGCACACACACAAAAAAAAAAACACACACAAATGACATGTATTTGCTGCAGCCTCTTCTGGGTTCTGCTGCAGAATTAGGGCTATATTCTGCAGCTGATGTGTTTAAAAATGTTCTTCTGATGGGAAAACCAAAGCAAATTCTCTGCTGAGGAAAGACTGCAGTAACGGCCACATTTAGAAATAATGTGACCAGTGGAATCTCACTGAAACACCTTTGGTAATTCAGCCTTCTCCCCCTTCATACCACCTGTGCTCACTCCATCCTTTGCCTTTTTCCAGCTTGGCAGGCTGGCTCTGGAGCAGTCTCCCTGACCTTTGAGCTTCCCTTCTCTTCTGTGCTCTGGCTGAGGGTCTGCAGCTCCGAGGGTGATTCATACACCGCACCAGCGGACCTTTAATTTGCCCTCAGTCAGGCTTTGACTCAGCAAAGCTGTAAAGAGCATTGTAATCAATGGCCATTAAGTATGTGCTTAAGGGTTTTAAAGCATGAATGTCATTGTTCCACTAACCCAGGGCCTCAGTCTCTCCCCCTCCTGCAATTGCCTACACAAAAGTTAGCCAACCAAGACATCAAGTTAAAATGCTTATTGGCCATCAAATCCTGTAGGCGTTGAAGCATGTATGCCACCTTGGCTTCTCCTTAGTGCCCTAACTCATAGGTCCCTCTCAGTACATTTGATTCTGCTGCTCCCAGTCCTATGGAGTAGTATCCCATTCTTTGCGAAGTCCCACTGAAACAACTCAGGAGGCTGTCGTCAGAGCAAACACGGGAGAAATTAAAAAGCTGGAAGTGGCACAAATAGGAGGAGGGGGAAATCATGTTTCCTTGCCTACTGCAGAGATCACCTAGACAATCTGTGGCCACTGATACATGCAGGAAGAGAAGTCCCTCTGTCATCTCAAGCATCAGTGGGCCCAGGGTAGATCTTACTCAGGGTTTCTGTGAAAGACCACACAAATAATAAAAGCCCAGGCAGAGATGCAGCTTCCTCTATAGTTAAAACAAATAAACAAAAAAATCAACCTCGCTCTAAGCCTTAAAGCTTCTTGAGAAAAGAAGAGCTTTCATTGATCCCTGGTCTATTACAAGAATGTCTTTTCAGCCTTAATCTTTTAAACACACTTATGCAAACAATAGAAATTTACTCCTGTAGTGCTATCCTTTGACAAAAAATTCTAAGGATCTGATGGCCGAAAACCATAAGTTTAATTGGCAAAAAGAAAGGAATATAAAAACTAAGAGCAGAGAGGTGAAATGCTAAGAAAACTGAGAGGATGAAACCAGAAGTTGAAATTAACTTCCAAAACTGATGAATAAATATTTTCCCATGAACCAAAAAAACGGGACATCGTTTTGTATAAATTCCTACAGGGATCCCAGGAAGCAGCAGCTGCTGTGCTCCCTGGGCTGGGCTTAGACAACCCAACCATGAGGCTGTCTGGGAGCTCTGCAGCTCCATCACTGCTGACTTGGATGGCTTGCTGTCGTGGAGAAGTCACCTCCTTGTCTTGGTGGCCACTTCTCTGCTTTTATAGAAAACAGATGGATTTCTTTTCTCGACACTCCAAAAGCTACAATTCCACAGACAACTCTGTAAGTTGTCTCCATCTCACTCTAAAGCAAACCATATTGGATCAGATTTCTCTCTATATTTGTCTTCATGTAAACTCCACTCAGTTCTACTAAATCCTATCTTCTACTGAACTCATAGACATTAATAAAAAATCAGAAGTACTTCCAGAGATGTAGGTAGAATTACATTGGGATAAAACTAGTAGAAGAGCGGAATGAGAGAAATAAGTTTTTCATTTAATAAAAGCAGAATCTGTCATGACTCTTACCATATTTTGGCACAGTTCCCAAGAAAACAACATTCTTACTGTACAAAAACTGTCTTAAGAGCTCAGAATCTGAAATTATATCCTTTTGTATGGTTAGTAGGTCACATTTACATTTTCTTTTAATAATTTTAACACTAATAACACTATAGAAAATGAGTATATTTTGATTCCATTATGTTCCTCTCCAAAGCACATTGAATTGGCCAAGCTAAGTGTACCAAAAGCAAATTTTAAATTTATACATGGATTGTCAATATTAAATTTGGGGTTTGAGACCTTTTAGATAACACTACCTAAGTCATCCCTACAGGGAATAGAAGTAAGCATTACCTAATTTTTGAAAGTTCCTAACTAAGGCATTGAAATTTGCAGTACTTGGATGTGTCATGAATATCTGGTAAATGATGAATCTCATAGTTCATTTAAAGCAACAAGAACAGTCGAAAATAGTTGGTTTTACTTGAGAAGACTTTATAAACAGAAGGAAGCAATGCTTAACAAACAAGTTATTCATTTGGGAAGCTCCTCTGAGCTCTATTTAATAGGAATCCAAATTAATTTCCAAATATCATTTAGCTAGTCTTTGATGTTGTGTATCACATCTTTATCAATGTAACAACAATTAATTAAGTTTCTGATGTAGGCTTTACTATTTCTTTCCAGTCTGGAAACAGTGCAAAGTTTTCTCCTCCCTCACAGTTTTTAAGCCTTTTTTGTTTTTTTTTTTTCTTTCCTTTTTGCCTAAAGACAAATTTGTATCTACCACGTTCTCTCTTTATTCATCTGCTGCAAACTCATGGTCTCTCTAAGGAAACATCAAGTTGTGTTCCCTGGTACTTCAGATTTGATTATTGACTCTATTACATGTAGAATTGTCTCCCAAAGCTCACGTATATCAGGACACGACCAAAACATACGGCAAGAGTCTCCCACATGCCTCTTACAGATCCTGCATTCATTATATTCTTTTGCTCCCAGATGATGTGATCTCCCTTGTGGCTAATACCTCCAATGCAAGAGCTTCAACAGGATAACTTAAAAATTGCATCTTGCACTGCTTTTTAATTCCTCCTCCCAGTCTTAAACCAGCTCATTTCTAGTTCATTGTGCTGCTGGTTCTACTGCTTAACTGTTTGCCTGCTGCTTCAAGCACTGGGTAGGCAAAGCAGAAATATAGATATAGTCTGGAAACAGCAGCTCTACGGTGGGAAACAACTGTGATCCAATATAATACATAATCTTTCAATATGAGATCAGCTCTCTGACTCAGACAGCAAGTGTTGTCATTGGCTTCAGTACACCTCACCTGCCTATAAGTGTTCCTCTAATTTAGAAGGTGCCTCCAAATCTGCCCTATGCAGATTAGATTTATTTTGTGCTGTAAAGAAACTGGTGTGTTCAGTAAAAAATTTACAAGGGGAGAAAAAACCCACCTAAATTATACCAAAGGACTGTTTGAGGATGATCTTGGAAAGGGAACATGGAAAACAGAAAATCAGGAGACAGAGACTCCAAGAGATGCAAGGGAAGACAAAAGCAGCTTCAAAATTGGTGAGCGTTGGAGAAGGTTTTCCAGAGCAAGGGCACTGGAGGATATACCATTCCATGTGGTTTAATATCCATGCCCGTTGATGCTCTTACAAATGTGGCAGGTCACATTGCCATGGAGCCTAAAAAGTACTGGCACAGACTCTAACAGGTTAGGAAAAAAGCATAGTCAGAAGTAGGGGAGCTTTTTACAACGAGCAACGTAGCACCTGATTGTGGTCTTCATTCCTACTGTGAAAGCCTGGGTTGTTTCTCACATAGTCATTGCTACCACAAAAAATGACATGTATGCAATTTAAAATATTTAAGCTGACAACAGTTGTTTGGATTTTGGATTATGCTTGCTAGAGTTTGCTAGATATACAGACCACATACGATATTTCTGCTTTGTGACTGGCTGTACATTTAAATCAGGTTCTGTGAATATCCTTGTTGAATTAGAATTTGTGTTTCATGAATGTTTCCCAGCCTTTTTCTAAAATTTCTGCTTTCTGTAAGTAGATAAATTTATTACAGTGTTTATAAATTTACATAAACACAGTGCAAATTCAGTCAAAGCAAATGAGTTTCAAAATTGCAATGGCAACTGAAACATTTTGCAGTATTCATCCCTCCCTACTTGGGAGGCAGCCAGATCTCAAGAGGTTACCAGCTCAACTCAGTAAAACCAAAGATGTTCAGACCAGCATCCAGCTTGCTGGGCAGTTATCTGGGCAGAAGCCCCTTGCCTCTGGGACTTATCACTGCTTTTAAGTATTTCCTATGCAGCTGCTTTAATGACAACATCCTTGTCCCTTTCTAGAACTGAGAAAGATTTAGTCCCAAGGCCCATGCTGGGTTTATTTCTTAGGGCTGCTTCCCATTCTTTTAGGGTGTGCCTCTTCTTTCTGGAATCTCCGAGCTATAGAAACCTCCAGGAACTCTGCCTTCCTTTCACTTCAGTCCTCCCTCCCCTGCTCGTTTTTCCAAACCGTGTGAGTCTAAGTCTCTTACTAACAAACCCATTTCCACAAGGTGAGATATGGAGAATAATGGAGGAAAGGAGGGAAAGAAATCCTTTTTCACGGCATGTGATTTATTACAAAGAGAGCTCTACACCCTTCCCTCCAGCTTTGTAAGGTTGCGTTGGTTCATTGGATCAGTACCAGGTGAATCTCCAGATAATGCCGAACACAAAGCAGGGAGTTCCAATCCACAAATGGCACTACCAACAGGGTGAGGATTTGAAATTGAAAAGGTAGTGGGGAGGGGGAGCACTCTTTTTTTTTTTCCCCCCCTCTCAGGCTCATGGCAATAAGAGTGGAGACAGAGGGTAATTGGTCTCTATTGTTGCAATTCTTCGAAGCAAGAGTTATAGCAGGGAACTGCCATGAGACTGCAGCCTGCAAGAGCACGCAGGAAGAGCAGGTGTGCGGCGTGAGAGACTAAAGACAAGGGCAACACACAGAAGATTTGCTTCTTTTAATAAATATAATTTTAAAACTGATATATTCATGGCATTTTACAAATCAACTCTACACCTGCCATCAAAGTCAGGTCTTCATTAGTGTGCATTTCACCATTTGGGTGCTTGGGGTTTGTGATTTATGCATTTCCCTATTATTCATTAAAGAGGATTCATTCAAGCCCACATATTCTAAAGCAATTAGGTAGCAAGACATCCTAACGCTCCAGCTACAGAGAACCCCCCCTCCCAACACTCTCTCCTCCTCCCCAGCTTCCCGCATTTTTAATTTAGAGCTCTGTAAACCCTCACAAAGGCTATTTAACAGAACCACTGCAGAGTGCTCCAGGCAGAATGGAGTGGCTGTGCAGAAGAGACCAGCACTAGCTCCCAGAGACCACATGGTGGAGTAGATGTTTGCAGAATGAGCACTGCACGGTGTACTGACATAATTTTAAATCGTACATGACGGTTAAAGATGTGTTTCTCCATTTTCTGTGTAAACAATGTTAAATAAGAATAAACACAAAGGGATATTTTCTCTTTCTGATGAATACATGCATTTCTCAGAGCTGGTAATAGGCGCCACAGACACACGCACCAAGGAAGACACACATCCCCACCTGACAGGGGCATGCTCTGATCTTCAGGATATATCTCAATTCTTGCATTAACTCTCCCCCCACACTCCAGGTCCTCAGCAATGCCAGAAGGATTCCTGGGCACGAAGCAGCATGCTAGAAATAAAAACTCATCCTGCAGTCAGGAGCCTTCCGCCCTGCGAGTGTGCCTGGGATGTCAGACGGTAAGATCCCATCGCCAGAGCAGCTCACCCTTCAGGCTATCACAGGACATCCCCCCTCCACATATTTTCCTGCAGGGTGCCCAGCCCAACTGTCAGTGTTTCAAGGGACAGGGTTTCCAGCACTTTCCCTGGGAGGCAACCCACAGTTTAGCAAAGCTCTCCCATAGGAAGCACATGCCTTTCCCGTTGTGTGGATCTCTCTGAACACACGCTCTTCAGGAGCGTGTCCCATCTGTCCTGCCCTGGGAGGGTGTTCTCAGTCTCCTGCTCCCAGCTGCACACTGAGTCACGCTGCCACATCAATCTTGTGCACTCAGGTGCTTTAACCAAGTTATTGAGAACACCTACAGTTCTTCCATTTTAAAGCCTGATTCATTGTTTGGCCTTTTCAAAACCAAACATATCACTGACTTAATGAGATGAACACAGGAGACGGTGTTTTTTTCCAACTTTTGGAAAATTTCCCAAAAAATTTCCACTGTAGACACAGGCCCTTGAGAAATCTCACATACGTAACCCACAATGTAGTATTATATGAACATTCTTTTCCAGTGTAGTCCAAAAGCCACCTGCTCATGGATCACAAGCTCTAAACCACCGAGAAAGAGAATTTTAACATGTGCTTAATTTACTGGGTTCCCACCCTGTCAACAAGCCAAACTCCTCTAGGCCCTCCTGCCCGATCTGCTTGACACTTCCACACAGTGCCCTAATTCTGTCTCCTAACAAACATTTCCCTGCAGACAGAAAACCCTTCTTTAAACTATTTGTACTTCTTTTTTGCATTCCTGGAGGTGGAGATTGGGTGAAATTAAGTGGTTCATCATCACAGAGGTTCACAGAAAACAGCTAATACACATGTAAGCATTTCTGGGAAAACGGCTCATCTTGAATTATACTTCCGTTCCCACTTCTGCCCTTCCTCAGACTATGCAAATAATCACACGCCACACACCTCACAATTATTAGTGAATACTCCAGCTGCTGTAGGACGATATTCCCACATATTACAACACATCTTTCCCTTACTTCTTAGCATCCAAAACCGGCAGTCTTGCTTAACCTACTCACCTTCAAGCAAGAGGAAAGACACGTCATGTTCCCTGTAGCCCAGCATTATGAACACTCCCAAAAGATGGTTCAGCTCTTACAACCAGACTTACTCACAGAAAACAGAAGTCAAAGGAGCCAACCTTAATATCACAATGATGAGCTCTTAAAGAGTTTGGACATGCCACAGCTGCACAGACACACACAAGCTTCCTTCAGCCCTGAGCTTGTTGTTACTGCGACACAGCCTTTGACTACAAGAACACAGGGTGTTTTTCCACAGGGCTCTTGCTTTATTCTGTGCACAGGATCAGCACTGTTCCTTAATGAGTGGACTATTCAATATTTTGGCTTTTCCTTATTGTTCAATATGCAATCCTAGGCTCCTGCTTACTGCTTGCTACTCAAAGCCTGCTCCAAGGACAGAGCTATTCAGTTCTTCATGGCTTTTCTAAAGCGCTTAGCACTGCAGGAGACAACTGCTTTATAAATACTGATGGACTAATTTTCCCAACAGCACTGAACAAGAGGGGACCACATTGTCCCCAGTTCATAAAAGAGCAACTGGGACAAAAAGTGGCTTAAATAACAGACATCCACTTATTTGGGCCACTGTATCTGAGAGGCCAAGGACAGGATTTTTCTTTTTAAGAGAATATGGATTTACATAGTATGTCACATGTCCAGCATTTATTGTACTCTGATTTAAGCTGGAGCTGACTGTGCTCAAGGCTTCTTCAAACCTGACACAAAAAGGGCAATGTGAGTGGACAGAACGTTAGAAACATCCAAGTTTGTAGAATTAGGACACCCAGAGGTTACTATAAAATGCTAAGACACTACTAGATAATGAATGGGGTTTGGGTCGTTTTCAGTTATACCTTAATTCAGCCATTTTTCTGGGCTTTGGAACCCAATACTGCTGCATTAAACTGTGCCTGAGAACCTGGTCTAATATGTGGTGGTTGGGGTTACACTGTACCTGATATTGCCTTTACTCTCCTGAATGGAATTAAATGATTACTCTGCTATGTTACAGGCTACCAGACTGTTTGCATCCAGAACATTCCTTATGCAAAGGCAGTGATGCTGCACACACATCCTCAATAGGTCATGCCAGAACTCAGCCAGAAGTCATCCATCTCCATCATCACAAAAGCCTTTTCCTCTTTGATATCCTGAAGCGAGGGTTTGACTTGATACTAAAGCTGTCAAGAAGGTGTGTGGTGTTCTGATGAGATGGCAAACAGAAAAGCAGCACAGGACTGGCAGACTGCTGGCTGAATTCTGAGGAGCAAGGCTTAACCACCCAGCACCAGGGCACGGGTGCTGGCTCCCTTTTATATCTGTGGCTGCTAACAGCCTCTGACACAGGCATTTCTCACTCCCATGCACAGCTAGAATAAGTATATTGACTGCACTCCTGCACAGTCCTGTCACATCTGCAAACTGTTCAGCTTGCGAATGACTTTTTGCATACATAAATATCCACTTTGGGTGGGTGGGAGAGAAGGCCCCTTTTATTGTCCCTGCACACCCCTGCAGGCCTGCAAGCAGCCTACCCTACTTTATCAGATAGCATGGGGAAATTCCATCAAAATTTGGAGTCAGGGATATGTCCATCACCCAGGCACTCCCATACAAAGTCCTTTTACCATAACTAAGTGAAAATTTTTCAGGTGCATGGGAAGCCCTGAACAAAAGCTCAAGTCTCATAATACAGGAAAGGGGCAAATGATCCAGTGGTTCACTTACAGTGACACCATGAGACTGTCAAGACATCCTATGCAACCCAGGGAAAAATTGCAATGCCTTGGTTCTTCACTTGTAAAAAGAAGTATCAACCCCCTCCATGCTGTTTTGAGAGGAAATACATGAAGGATAATAAAGCAGGTTCTACAGATGGAGATTAGGTGATTTATGGAATTGCAGAAAGATTGTCTGACAGACCCTGAATTTGTTTGAGCTTCATTTCCAACAAGATTGTACTAACAATCTGCACTTAACAAACAATCCTGAAATGCCTGTAAAAGCAATAAGATACCCCAGTCCATTTTTTGAGAGACATTCTCTAACGGTTTGGGTGGAGAAGGGGTATTGTGTAGGGTTGTGCTGTAATATCAGTGAACATTTCCTCTTGTTCCTTCTACCACCAAACCCCTGTAACTAAAGATATTTTCCTCTCCAACGTGTCTCTATTCTCACTTTAATTTTCAAGGTCATCTGGCCCATTGGGTGTGTTACATATTGCTGTCTAATTAAAGAGAGAAGATTAACCTTATTCTATTAGATTGCTTTAGTACTTGCCATGTGACTACTGTGCCTTAGCAAAGGGACAATGTGGCCAAGTCAGTTAAAAAACAAAACAACCGAAAAATCACAACCCAAACAAAAAACCACACCAAAACCACCACGTTATTTCATCTTTAGAAAGTCCAGCAGAAACTGAGAACGATGCAAATGTTCTTCCTATAATCACTGCTATGATAAAACAACAAACATTTCATAGCAGGAATAATACCAGTGTCTTGTTTGTCACATAACATTTCAGGAGATGGCAGGCAAGCTGTGAAGCCCTGATCTGTCTCTGATTGCAATCAACAAAAAGCCCAGATGCTTTCAAAGGGAGTTAAATGAGACTCAGATCTTTCCCAATCACTTGTTAATTTAAGGGGCAGAGTTTTACCATCTGAGCTTCACTGCGTGGTGTTGCCTCAGCCCAAACAACACAGAGAACCAGGAACTATTTGACACTGTGTTGGTCTCCGGTCCATTTCCAATTTCTACCTCAAATCACTTGGGCTTTAAATTTTCCACCAATCCCATAAATTAAACACTCTATACTCCCTAGAAGGAAAGCTGCCAGGCAAAGATACATTTCTCATCATACTCCATGACATCTCCTCTTACTGACTCAAAACAACAAGTGAGGGGATTTGGTGCCACCACATGACATATGGGTCAGTTGTCCGATACGGATCCTTGTCCGATGCAGAAGAATGGGAATGTAAAGCACTTAAAATGTAACTTCTATCAATCACTGCAATGCACCAGCAGAATGTGATTTGATACCAAGCCAAGCTGAAACTACACATTTTGATTCCAGAGCACTGAAACATCTCATTGCAATGAATAATGGTACAATGATAGATTAGTTTGAGAATCCTGATGAGAATGTTAAGTCTGAAAAATTTAAACCTTCAGAGATTCAGAGCATTTTCTTGTTTTGTTGTTATCCCTCAAAAACAGGCACAAATGGGGGTAAAAACTGTCAGAAACATTCATTATTATATCTTTTTCTGTGATGAATGGAAGAATGCAACAATTACTGAAGCCATGTAGCAGCTGAAGAAAAGCGGTGAGGATGAGACAATGTGCCACACTAACCTTTCAGGTAACCATTACTCAGGCAGATCAGGAAAGAGTTCAGGTAGAAGCAGATCATAGAGTGATTTGGGTTGAAAGAGACCTTAACGACCATCTACTTCCAACCCCCCTGCAGGGACACCTTCCACTAGACCAGGTTGCTCAAAGCTCCATCCAGCCTGGCCTTGAACACTTCCAGTGATGGGGCATCTACAGCTTTCAATCTCAACTGCAAAGATTATATAATGAGGTCAATTTTAATTAGGCAACAGAGGATCCACACGGAGGGAAAAACCTCCTACCTTAGGACTTTTTATCCACGGAGATTTTCAAATCTTGCCTGTAAAAAGCCCTAAGAAACTAATGCAACACTGAAGTTAGCCCTGCTTTGAGAATGGACTGAAGACCTCCAGAGGTCTACATTAAACTCTCTTTCTTTATAATTCTATGAAAGTCTTAGATACAGGGAAGGTTTCAATCGCTGTTCATATCTCGGTGGACACCAGAGAACCCAGCTGTGGGACAACAGGCTTCACAGACTCACCGAATAACTTACTTTCTGCATATTTACAGCCTCACACAGTTCAGCACCCTTGAGATGAAGCCCTATAGCAAAAATGTACAATGAGTAAGAACATATATGAATGGGAAGTGGAGAAGCGAACAGATTTCAATTTCAAGCTTTCATGGCTTAGCACAAACAAACGTGAAACAATTTCATCCTCAGAATATAGAGGTGGGAGGGGGATATGACAGTGTCCTCGAGGCACACAGGGAGACCGAGAACTAGGGAGCCTGGAGAGAACAGAACATTTCAAAAACTGAAGACTGGCCAATTCATTCACTGGGTCTCTAACAACAACTGTCTTCATACACTGCTACCCCCCGGATTGTCAAAAACAAGCCAGCTTGGTCAAATGTTGCTTTTTTCTTTAAAAAAATGACCTTTTAAAGTCTTAGTTAAAATTCAAAATGGGTGAACAGATTTTGGAAAAATAAGAACAGTCTAATAACTTTCTGGAGAAAGCCACAGAAATAGCTTCTAAAGAACTCACACTGAGCTAAGTCTCTTTATGAGACTGCAAAGTCTATTTGAATTTTATATTTTCCCCTCTTTTATTTTTCATAAATTCATCCTCTGCCCACATTCATGCTGATATGGGACTAAAACTCAAAATACTCATCTGAGGTGGTGTCCCATTTCTCCACCTATAAGTGACAGACAGTGTAGTGATCTTGTAGTGAATATGAAGCGATTTGGTTCTGCTACAGATTCTTGTAAACATTCATTTGAGCTGTAAATAGACAAAAGAAGAAAGTTCACCTTCCCAGCTGGTCTGCCCATTAGCTTGCTGTATCCCATAGCAGTAACAGCAAGGATTAACTGTGTGGGTTCTTGCTCACTGTTTTAGCACTTGTAATTCTTCCTGTGCTAAGTCTGTTTGGAAGCATTGCTGATAAAATCAGGTAACAGTAGTTCAGATGCCATCCCCAAGCCTCTAAAACCACTGCTTCTGGTGTGATGAAGTGCCAGTCCCTGTTTTCCCAACCTATCCCACAATGTAATTGTCCTGATGGGGTTCAGGAACCAGTCCCTTCAGCTGTACTCTGCCCTGAGAAGTACTTCAATACTTGGCAGGCAAGACAGAAAACTATTCAACAGCCCTGTTACCTGGTTTGTTCAAGCTAGGACTAGGATCTGAGCGGTGTGGTTTCCACTGTAGACTGATTTAGTTCTTTGATTTTGGTAGTTAGTGCTCCCACCTTTGAGTAGTTCAGAAGTCAATTCTTGTTCTTGCCTTTCAACAGACAAATGCGAGGCATTGTGTTCGAAAGGCTCACGAAATGGGATTACTGCAGGCATGTAGGGAAAAGAGCAATTCACTGCCTTCAGAATCAAACGATTCCTCTCCATTGGCTTGACCTTAATGCCTGCCAAGAAAGTTGTGGTATCTCTATCTAAAGCTCACAGGACAGAAAAAATAAGAAAGAAAACCCCAAACACTGACGGTAGTGAAATGGGTTGCTCTGTCCATGCATATGCTCGAAAAAGAAAGTGGAGGTGAACGAATCTGAGGATTATGAAATTAAGTGGTTCCCCTGCAATGGAAGCACATGGAAAGAATAGTTTTGTGGCCAGGAAAAGAAGAGATGAAAATTACTTTCTCCACTTTTAAAGAGAATTTATTGAAGCCCAGAAGACAAGAACAGAAGCAAAGAAAACAAAAGAAAACAGCCCAGAAGAGCTCTGAAAATCCAATCTCTCCCATCAGCCTCTGGAAAATGGATAACCTATGCGTGGCATGATTGAATTTCTCTGTTTCATCACCCTAGTGGAAGCATCTTGTATGAAACTCTGGTTTATGAATTGAGTTTTGAGAGGGACCTGGGAGAGCAGAAGTTATACCAATCTAATCAGGATGTGACAAACACATGCATCAAAATGTTGCATTGTCAAGATCCAGAAGCCACTTAATTCCAGAAAGATTTTAAAGTTGAGAAAGCAGCTTTGGCAACAGGATTAGAAATGATGAGAAGGAAGAAGAAAATCCAGGTGCAGGAAGATAACACAAATTTATTTTTTTTTTTTCAAAACATCCTTTCAAAAATTAGGCCACGTCCCTACATGGTTTCTGTTTAACTTCTTATACAAACCTATGTATTATTCAAATGAAGGACACAGTTGCCTTCTTCCATTTATTCCAACTATTTCCTAAACATATGCTAATAATGGAATGAAAGATACATGAACTGCGGTAAATATCACCATAGAACCCCATAAACCCTGCAGGTTAAAACACCACGCAACATTCTGAGCAAAATATCCAACAAAGCAGATTAAATACAAAAATAACATGCTAATGCCAATGCCACAGGACAGGAAGGAAGATTCCTGAGATTGGTTTGTGATGGCTCCTAAACAAAAGCAGTGCACGAAAAATAGCCCATGATTATCAATAACATGGGATCAAATCAGAAAGCATGTGCATTTAAGAGAGACGGCATCAATCGGTTTCCAAAAAGGAAAAAGAACATCACAATCACTTTGTATTCGCCTGGTCTCAGCTTGCATTTCCTATCTAAATACCGAAGATAGTTTCACAGGATAAGTACAGATTACCAAAATATTCAAGGTGATTGAATGGATTAGCATTATTGTTTAGCACAATGCAAGGTGATAGAAAAATCCTCAGAAAAGAAAGATCTGCTATCTGGACAGCCACTTGAAATTATGCAGCTCACAGGTTGAATTCTTACATTTTTTGTAACATCATCAAGTGTCACAGTGGATGCCTGAAAACAGTTCCAACTAAAGAGTGAGATGTAAAGCTGGGGATCTTGAGCAACAGGTGGAAAAAAAATTCTGAAGTAAACTGCTATCTCGTTTGTCACACAAATAGAAAATCCATATGTTAGTGCCAGAGGCAAAAAGAACATGTTCTAACAAACAGCACCAAAAAAATTCCAAACCCTGAAGAAACATTGGTCTGTGGGAGAGGGGTGGAAAGAAAAAAAAGAGTTGAAATGCATCTAAAAAATCAAAATTGCATTAAGAGGAATTAACTGTGTACTAAATCCCAGCCAGGTAGAAAGCACAAATGCATGTCCTCCTCACTATCCTGGCCATTGCAATCATGTCCAGCAGCTTGGTCTATTTTCCCCACCCTCGCAGAGATCCACACTGTAGTTAACAGGTGTACTGATCTGTTATGTTCCCCTCAGGTCCCAAGGATGCAATATCTGATCAAGCAGATAGACTGTTTCACACCGTGACATGGATATTTGGTTTATTTCTAGATATCCAATGTTAATAGAGCGAGGCTCAGGTCAAACTGTGAACAAATCCACACAACCTGTAATTAGGGATGGAGATTTGGCATTCAGACATCACAATTCTACTCAGTTTTTTTTTCGGTTTCCAAAACCAAAGACTTTGTACTTCAAGAGTTAAATCAAATCCCCTAAAAATCAGACATCTACAGTTTTCTTTTCCCTGAGGTTCTTGGAGCGTTTCACAAACATTAATGAACTGTCCTCCAGTGCTTCAGTGAGGCAGGTGCACAGTATTAGTCTCACTTTGCAACCAAGACCCAGGAGCAGAGGGGGAGATGGAGTGAATTGCCCAAGATCATTCTGCACTTGTCTGACAGAGTCATAAATAGAATTCAGGACTCTACAAAAAGTAAATAAATCACCTCCCTCTCTGGAAGAAGCAGAAAAATATTTGTTTAATTTTGACTGCATGCATCCTTGCACGCCTCTGGGTTACAGCCAGGAAAGGAAACATCACTGTTCTGAGCAAGGTCATTCCCACAGCAAGTCCAGGCAGACCTTCAGCCATAAGTAATGTGTGCAAAACCCACGTATCCTCACAAGAATTTAATTTGAATGTTTAATATCCAAGATACTGCTACAAGGATTTCAGATATCTCAATAAGCCTTATTTATCTGAAGCGAACCCAGTTCCAAATTTACTCATGTTTTCTCACAGGTAATTATGGAGGCAGAAATAAACAGCAAATAAAATTCACCAAGTGGACACAGGTTGCCAGGTTAGCAAAATTATCTCCAGAGATGAAAAAAACCTTTCCCTACACTGTGACAGGCAACTTTAGCCAGCCTAAGAAAAAATTAGTGTTGATACCCTCTGCAGTGTAGCAAAGAGCTAAACTGGTATGTGTGGGGAGGGAAATGAGTAAACTCAAAGAGCACTGCTTGCCCAAAGCACAACAGATACCTCCCCATTCCACAGAATGCAATATTCAAGCTTAACTTACAAATAAATTATTTGGGCTAAAAAGCCTGTTTGCTTTTTACTTCCCTTGACAGTTTTGACAAGATGACTATCAGACAGAGGTTCAGAGAAGATGTAAAGCAGAAAAGAGGCCAATTACCAAATTTTTTCTCCTTCAGAAATATTTGAAACTGCTTTCCAGTAATGAACAATACACAAGCATATCACTGAAAACTGAAAGGTGGCTTACCTGAGGCAATCAGCACAATAATTGGGACAATACTCAAAAAACCCACAACTTGCTCTCTCCAAAATTGTGTTCATAGCTCTTCTAACCTCCCCCCCACCCCTTGAAGTCAGGACTGCCATTTGCCAACACCATTATTCTCTGCACTGGCACTAAACATGCTCTGCAGACATTGTGGCCACAGTTCTCAGCAAAATAGGATCATTAACCTGGGTCACAGCTAGACCAAACTGAAAAAAAACAAAACAAAACATTGCAAAATCCCAAAGTCTTACTGCAAACAGAAGACATTTGCCTTTTATCAACCCTCTGTTAAAAGAAAGGGATATTTTGAGACAAAATCTGACATCACAAAAATCTCTTTAGGCCTGTTTGCTTCTTTCTCCACTGTGCCATGCTGTCTGCTCTCATGTTTGAGGAGATGACAAAACTTCAGAAGAGAAACTTTTAAATTTAAGAGATTAAAAGGAATACTACACAGAGCAATAGACAGCCCTGGCCAAAATGGGAGGTGCACACACCATAAGATTTGACAGTCACGGGCAGAGGTGAAGATGAATGATGCAAAAACACTACGACAAAAGAAAGCAAAAGAGTTGGAGTCACAGTGCAAGGGGACAGGGGCAGGGGGGGATATATAAAAACAGTAGATCAGTTATCAATATAAGAATCTAAAGACTGTGGAGACTAAAATATAAGGGAGTGATGAAAAGCAGGGTGAGAATAAATGGGGTAAAGGTGGAAGGGTGGAGAAGCAGAGCACACACTTGGTCACAACAAGCAGAGAGTGCCTACCCTGGAGACAGAGACATTCAGAGTGCACAGAGCTTACTGTGCCACTGTTTGTGACATTCAGGGCATGGGAGCAATCCCTAAGGTTGGTTCCCAAATCTGTTTCTAGGGTGTCAACCAAACTCAGGCTACAAATGTAGTGGTTTCCATTGAAATGCATCCAGGAATTCTGGGAAAAAAATGTGACAAGCAGGTAAAACTGTATTTGGAAATATCTCAAAATGAAAAGAAAGACAAATGGAAGGAGAAAGCCATAGAGCTAAAAAAACAAAAACAAACCAACCAAACATACAACATACTTAGCACATTACTGAAAACATTATATCACTGCCAGCACAGGGCACTCGCTTAACACTAAAAAGATACTAAACAGACTGTTGCTTTGGTCCTCTGTAGCAGTTCTCGTGCTCTTAAACACTTAAGTACTAATAAGCAATCAGAGTGACCATCCACTTCTGGTTACTGAGACAGAATTAGAATCTAGTTAGTGATAGCTACATCTGGTATTATTATATTTTCTTAGAAGAATAAACAAATAAAAAAAAAAAAAACCAATTCAGAGGGCCAAATCTGCTGTCAGTGTAAATTGGTACAACTGTTGATAGTCGTATGCATGGATATCAGTAAATTCATGGCAGCTGGACAGCAGATCTCCTGACTCATGTTAAACAGCTTAAGAAAAGCAGGATAAACCCCAGCCCCAAGTTAACAGGGTTACAGAAATCTGTCCATATGGCAGCTTAGCCCGCTTACTGTAGATGATACAAATCGCTTTCTGGGAATGCCCCACTGACCACAGACAGCTCTAAGCCACCAGTCTAGAATAGATGACTTAACTTGTAGACGACCAAGAGCTAAACAAAGTATTCCAACTTGGATACTATTCAAAAAAGTATTTAAAGTGTAGGTGGTGCTATACCTTCTAGGCAAAGTCCAGAATCTGTAGGTCAAGATCTGACAACATGAAGACAATAACCCCCTAATCAGGTACACAAAATCCTTCAGGCTTTTCAAAACACTAAAACCCCAAGGGAAACCGTGTCCTCAAATAATTTCAAGTCAAGTTTTACAACCCAACAAGGTGCACAGTTTTTTTCACTGAGTTTTCCGAACGGAGCATCCAAACCTTTGAAATTTCCTCATGGCTCATTTGTAGGCATCTCACTGTATCCCAGGGAGAGTGGATGAGAGGCATAATTGAAAATGGGACACGTGGGCATCAAAACAAGCAAAATGACCCCCTCCTTTCTTTTTTTCTTTTTTCTTCTGGTTTACGCTTCTAAATGAAATCCCAGGCTGCCTTCCAACTGCTACTCAGAACTGTCACAGAGAAGGAACACGTAGAGAGCACTAAAACAACTGACCTATTTCCATCCTTGGTACTGTTGTATATAAACTCTTCGTTCTGAATTCTACACACATACATGCACATGTGCACAGCAATTTTCCCGTATGCTCCCACGAGAAACTATTTCCAAAGTCTAAGCTCAGCTCGTAAAGGAGCTGGTTCTTCCTGATCAGTTGTTAACCCCATGGCCTCAGTGCCCTCCATAAGTAGGTCAACTTTTGGGAGCCTACCCCTTGGGGAAGACAAGAGCAGCTTTGGCTCACTGACCCATCTTCTCTTGTATCCATTCTGTTCTCCATTGGAAACCCCTCTATATCCAAGAAATTTGTGTACAAGGATACTTTCATCTCTCTTAAAAATGCAAGCACACAAAGCGCTGCTGCATAGTAAATAAATCTAAAAAAAAGCACATTAAAAGCTGTAATTCATGTGCACAGCAAAGGACTACTGAAAAAGAACCCAAGTGGCTAGTGCCTTCCCACAGCACTCAAATCAGTGAAGCCCAAAAATGGCAAAAGGTGTCCAAATCTGTAGGGTTCTCAAATCCTCTCTCCTTCTTTTACAGTCAAAAAAAAAAAGCTTTGTTACCCTATATGACTTCTGTGCTACTTATGCTGCTTCCCAGGAAGAGGCAGTCACTGTCTTACTGATCTTGGCTGAACTTCAAAGATACAAAAAAGTTAATTGGATGAAATGAGACTTTCAAAGAAAAACTTTGTGTGAAAAACCCTTCAACAAAAGATTTTAATGAAATCTCTAATCCGAGGAGCCTCAATATGGAGTGCCAGCAACATTCCTGATGTTGTAGTGAAGCGCATAATACTTGGGAGAACACTCCTCTTAGCTCTTATTCCTCCAAAATGTGTCCTTCTTATGCTTCTCTTCCCTGTCCCACCTTTAATTTAAAGGTTTATAAAATAAGGAATGTAAAGAAAGTTAATGAAGGCAATATGGAACATTAAACAAAAGGTTCTTTTTTAATACAGTCACATTATTGGCCCCCGAAAAAGGGTAAAGTAAACGTTATTTCATTTTTATTTCTTGTTATAACAGTACTGTGCCAAAAGCAAGTAAAATTATTGCATCTGCAGCTTGGCACCATCCTGTCCATAAGTATTCTATTTCTACTCAATGTAGTTTTGTATCAGAGGAAGCCCTGGTCAGCAGGGTGCCAAGTACTGCAAAATGCAGTTACACTTTGGGGAGTAGAGCATGATCCCGTGGGACACTTTTAGACAGTTACGCAGAACTGGACCATCAAACTAGACTTCAAGGAGCCCTGAAAATTGTGATGAACTTCAGGATATTCACATACTCTGAAAAGTCAGGGAAGACCCTTCATTTATCTAGGCTGACTTTTTTAATCAACCAGACAGCAAGCTTCTACAGTCACCTCCATAATGAAGGAAAAAGTTGGGTCTTCACCCGCAGGCCTCATGAGATGACAATCTGATACATGCTTGGCAGCTTGTTTCCACATTTGAAACATTTAATTTCCTACTTGAAACTTTCAGTCTCCAAATATTTTCATGGTATCCTCCCCAGCTAAGGTTGTCAGTGCCCGCCTGGCCCCTCTGACTGAACACGTGTATGATGGTGGCATCAGCTTTATATATTCAAGAATTATCTCCTTTATGTTGCCCTACAAGATATGTTTTCCAGACCTCAGATAGGCCTTTGCCTCTCTTTTCCACACTCCCATTTTAAGCCCCCCAAAGCAGGGTCAGTGCAGCAAGGTGGGCTGTCTAGGTGAGAGCCCAGGATTAGCCCAGCGGCCCAACCAAGCTCTTTCAGTATCTCAGCGTAGCCCACATGTGTACAAACTTCCCTGAAAGCTCAGGAGGATGTCACGTAAACCCAGGGTAATAAAAGCTATCTAACATTCACTCCACTCAGTATTTACGCATCAAATAGTGGCAAACACAGCAGTAGCAATGGCACATCAGTCTGGTATAAGAAACGAGCACACAAATCACCCCCAACACAGGCTGGTGAACAAAGAGAGAAAGAAGGCCCCTCTCTTCCTTAGCCACACTCAGAGCGGATTTGGCTCTTACATTCTGGCTCTGCTTATGCCCAGGCATAAGTCAGAGTATCAAATGTCATTATGGTTCTGCTCCTCACAGTCATTCCCCAAGCTCTCCTGAACTCATTCTCCTCTCAAGTCAAGGACTGCGACTGGAATTCTCACTAATGACAACCTTAATTCTCAGTAATGACAATCTTCTGTCATTTCCTACTGGAGCTCACACTTGGTACGTGCTCTGGGTGGTAGACATCAGGTCCTGTCTGCCAGTCAGAAGGTAGCTAACTCTTAATTTCTCGTTAGCAGGTTCTGTCCCATGACATGTTGCTGGAATCACTGGGAATTAGGCACAGGTTACCTTTAAAACTATGTCCCAGAGTAGCTGCAGTCCAGGTACTCAAATTAAAGCAAGTGTCATTGGTTGAAAGGTAATTACAATGCCAAAATCAGTATGAGAATTTGCGCTAAGTCCTCCCTCAGGACAACACCTGGGCTCATAATTCAATTAGGTATTACAGCACTAAAGCCAGACCTTCACTCCTAATCTCTGGGCAGAGGATTCAGTATTTTAAAGAGATAAAAAAAAAAGCAAATGACAGCACTTTCTTCCTCATGTTCAGGTCTATATTCTAAAGGCCGGTTCTCTGTTTTTCAGGAGATTAGAAAACTCAGACTTCTACACATTGTAGTTCCAGAGGTGTGTTATACAGACAAATGCCCATTTAATTATACTCCCTCTGAAGGACTTTTTCTTCTTTTTATTTTAATTCAGGATAAAGGGAGTTTTAAAAACAACTCAAAGTATCTTGATCTTTTTAGGACTACTAGAAATAGTCTCCAGTGGAGCCTTAAAACATGAAGCTGTTATGTTCTTGTTACTTACAGATCTAATAATTTCTTGCAGAGACAAACAGGATCTTATTTGCTATGGTATCAACTGCTTCCAGAAATACATCTTCATGTGGAACTATATGGACTAGACCTAGAAACCTGCCCTTTACCAGAAAGCTCTGTGCTGCTTTTTCAGATTCTTTTAATTGATAACCCCCACAGAAAAGTGCTATTTATTAAATGAAATTTTAGACAAAAGGAAACATTTTAAACTATAAATGCCAAATATTTCTGTCTTTTTTCTTCCCCCTTTTTTTTTTTTAACGAACAGATCTAGAAACTCAGGACTTCAGGATGTTCTTGGGAGAATTATGAAAGTCTCAAGTGAAAATTAAAAAAAAAAAGAAGTAAGACATAATTGTGCCCTGCAGATGAACACTCTCCTCCAAATTCCATTGCTCTTATGCCACGTGTCCTGAGATGCCCCATCCTGCCCCAAACCAGATCCTTAGCTAACAGGACAGAGGCAGCTGCTCTGGTCCCAACATCGGTGCATTTATGCCTGCAGGCAACCCCTTGGGAAATTTTACTTGCAGCTGGTTTAGGCCCACTTGTCCTCTTAGACTCATTCATGCAAAGGAACAAAATCCTGTGACAGTGGCTGTGGGAGATGAGAAGCGCCAAACAGGCCACCAGTACATCTTCATCTGAATGGAAACAAGCAGTAAGAGAGGAATCAGAAGAGAAAACTTCATACATCTAAAAATTCACTTCCCCCTCTATTTAATTTGCAACACAAATAACTGTAGAGCCTTTCCATGGCATCAGTGGGGAGCTACACTTTAAATTCTAAAGCCAAAAAATTCAAGACTATTTCCCTGTTGGATTTGAGAGATGCTATAGAAGGACCTGTAATATTAAAAACTGCTAAACACTCTTCATCTGGACTCCAGAAGCCTTTGACATAATCTCAGGGTCAGCAACGAAAACTTCAACACCTGAGAGCTGCCTGAAAACCACATGCCCCCAAATCTAGTGCAGACCTAAGGCTTTTCTCCAGAGTAGAGCAGGACTGTCCATACAAGTACATGTCCACCATCTGGCTCCAGCAGGATGGAGTGAGAAAGGCCAGGAGCATGTGAAGAGCACAGAACTAATGTTCAGACTCCATCTCTGTTGCAGTTCTCTGGAAGTACCGATTAAGAGACACGAGCTGGTATAAAACAGAGCTCTTACTATCAACCAGTTATGTTAAAGTAATTCCAATCATGTAAATCACCACTTAGCATTTTAACTGTATTTTATCAGTTTATCATTGTCCTTGGCAGTAATTCTAATTTGCAGGATAACCTCTTCAGTTATATAGTAGTGTGAACACATATACAGGGAGAAATTTGGGTGGTCACTTTAATTAAGTTGACCAAAGACGAAATACACTGTTCTTGACAGAACTCAATATCACCTTTCACCTTGACCACTGGTCAAAGTCACATTGCAACCATGTAAGAGCTCAGAGTTTAATACAATTTATGTCCCAGGATATAGGAAAATACAGTATTGTTTCCAAGACTAGATAAAAGAGATGTGGACTGAGAGATCCGTTTATAAAGAATGTGGCCACATTCTTTTCTTTGTTCAAGCCAGCACTTAGTCATGGCCTGCTTCCAACTTAAATAGCTATTCCAAACTCCATGTATCAGCCTTTATTTTAGAGGTTAGAGATGGTATCTTTACAATAAAAAAGATTTTTTTTTTCATGTTTGACCTTAAATAAAGAACCATATCTACAATGAACTTAACCGTCACTGAGGAACATGCAGGTAACAGACCATTTCTGCTCATGCCAGCAATGATCAAATGGTCAAAGCTGACTTTTCTCCTGCTCCTGCAGACCTGGAACAACTACAGGGCTTCCGCAGCTTCGGCCCAACAGCTTCTGTTTAAGGCAAGTCCTCAGGGAGGCATTAGCAGAAGTTAACTGGATTTTCTGAGGAAGTATGACGTTTTATTTTGTGATGTTTCTTCCTTACCCTATTAAGCTTACACGATACCAAAATGCAAACCCCTCTGCGTCGCAGAGCTGAAAAAAGAAGCCTTTAACTTCCACTGAATCTAATGGACTTTGTCATTTGAAAGGAAGAAATTCTCTCCAGAACTCACAGAATACTTCAATTAGATTGAAGGACTTAGTTTGTATGCACTGTGTCAAATTTTTCCAGTCAAACGAGCCTTTAATTCTAAGAGACACCAAGAAATCATTGGGTATATGGGCTTCTTGCAAAATAAAACTATCAGCGCTATACAACAGTTTGAAAATCATACATTTTCAATCCAGAAAGAGGCTACTGTGATCATCTTTGCTGACCTACCACTCACACACAAAGACCTCCTCTGAAACTCTTCGCATTCACAAAAAATCGAACCATCGTTCCCCCCCACAAAAAGCAACCAAAAAACCCTCAAAATAAAACTAATAAAATCCCAAACAGACCTTTGAAGAAAATATTTTGTTTTCAAACAGAAACAGTCAACCAGGGAAAATACACTATCCCCGCAAGGACTTGAATCTTCATTTCTTGAACAGCTGTGTCAAGACATTCAGCGCTTTTATGCCCTCCCCTATTATACTGAAAAGTAACCTTCCTGTTACTCCATGCTGCTATGTTCTTTATGTACATACTCAGACTCAAATCACAGATCGGTGGGTCCCCACATAGAGACTCAGATCATGTCATTCTGCCTGCTGTCTGCTAATCTAAACAAACTAAGCTCCAGGACTTTCTAGTCATATGACAAGTTTTCTAAAACTCTTCTCATTCTTGTTGTTCTTCGTAACAGGTTGAACCTGTGCCAAACCCAACTGTTTATACATCTATGGAGAGCACTAACTGTCTAACTGTCTCTTAAAAAGTTGAATTTCTGAATATTCCAGGTAACAAGAAATAATCTGAGACAGATACAAGATACAAAGAGCACAGCTGAGTGATGACATGGACTCAAAACCCCAGGATTCTTAGAAACAGACTGATTTTTTTTTTTCTCTCAGAAATAAAAGTCTGAAATAGATTCATTGTTCAAAATATTCTGGCTGTCTGGACCAAGAAAGCTGTTGTTATGTCCTCCTCCAGCTTCAAAATGAAAAAGAACTTTACTCAGTTCTTCTAAAGTAGCAGCCATTTGACTTCCATGGGAATTTATGAATCCTCGGTTGTGTTGTTACTGTTAACAAGAGCTGACAGTTAAATGCATTTCATTAACAGAAACTAGAATGAGAATGACAAAACTTTAGCAGATCAGACCTGTAATTGAAAAGGTGACCAGTGTAAGGAAAAAGAACTGTCTGCCAGGATTGCACTTGCCTCTCACCCATACTGATAACAACATATCTCCTTGTGACCTGTCTTTCTTTCACACTAGTTAGCAAAGCATCAGCAAGATGGAGATGTCAAGAGCAAACCTATGCCAGCATCAGTTCCTCCTTGCACATCAAGAGCAGGAGTAAAAGTAAACCCTAACAGAAGAATTCAAAACACAGAAGATTTTCACAGCTGAAAATGTACAGAAGGTTAGCAAAAGCACAGTAAAAGTAAACGGGGTTGACTGGCAGCTTGTGAATTGATTTTTTTCAGTCTTGGAAGAGCAGAGATAAGATCTACCCAAGGACAATTGCTGGGATACGAAACTTGCTTGGACTGCTTGCACGGAATAGATATTCTCACTATGCAGCTTCCTCATTTGCAAGCATTGCTTTGAACATCTGTGGGTTTCCAAAACCTACTGAACAAACCTACCTCCAGATGCACAAAATGCCAATTTAATCCAGATGTAAAACAAGGGGTAGAACCATAATACTGCTCAGCTGCAACAGAATAACAAAAATCCTAGTGCTGGAATGTAAACGCTGCTTGAACGGGGATCGGAGTAGAGCTCCGCAGTTTTGTGCAAGGGGTAGAGAATAGGAGAACAGAAGAACATCTAAAAGTAATCTGCTCTGAAGAAACCCACCTTTTGGGTCAACCATCCTTAGCAAATGCATTTTGTCACTGAAAGCTCCTTCCCCGGGTTCACCAAATTTAGAGTAGTTCTACTCTCAGTTTATATACAAAGGTTATTCAGCCCGATTGTATAGTTTGCTATTGTGTTCCCTGCCACCAACCAGAGGGGAAAAAAAACCCATAAAAAAGAAAAAAACCTACCACTATTCATCCTATTATATTTAGGGCTCTGTCTTCCCCTGCTATAACAGCTTGCTTGATTGCCTTGTCCTCCTGCTGTGCCATACTCTTTTAGCTCTGAAAGCACTCTGGGAAAGTGAGGATCATTTATGATATACTTGTATAGCACCTAGCAGAACAGGACTGGGGCTTCTGGTCAGCACTGCAGTGTCAAATGCACTATTGATCATCTGAACATTCAGGCTTCCTTGCTGACCTATTTAAATTCAAATTAATCTACGAAATTTTTTATTATTAATAATACAAAATGTGACCAGTCTGAGAGGCTTTGCCCATTTCTGTGACATCCTTCTTTCAGTTCTTGAGCGTCTCAAAGACATAGCCTTAGTGTAAGCCCTTTTGGGATGCACCTCACTCATTGCTCTGCAGAGGATCATATCACAGCTCAGCCTACTCTGTGAGTAAAGACTGGTCTTGTAAACAAGAAGAAACCATTCTCTCACCCAGCTGTTACTTGGAAAATCAAATGCAAGGCCCCTGCCTCCCTTTCTTCCCCTAGGCATGGTGGAGAGGCACCAAAGAGGGGTCGGGCTTTTCCAAGATCCAACAGAGCTGGCAGACTCCCAGGATAAATGCTGCATTAGTCTCAGGGCATTGGAAAGCTCCAGTCCTTTTGCAAGCATTTGGATTGTCTGAATGGCAACGATAAAAGGGAGGGGGCGGCTAAACCCACCCCCACCCACAACCATCACAACAGCATTCCAGTGTTATTAGAAATCCAGCTGTTCTCTGCAAACTGGCAGGATTTACTGCGCATATTTTGGTTAAAGAGACAGATGAAATTCCCCTTCCCCATCCATTATCATTGTATAATCTATACAATACATCAGCCCAATGGCCATGGCAGTAAAGAAAGGGGAGAGGCAGCATTAGTATTCAGAGCACATGCACCACACAAGGCAGCAGGTTTTATGATCTGCGCAACCTGAAATAAGCACTTCTCTTCCCTGGGGAGCCGGGTTAACACCGAGGAGCTGCATGTTAAGTCCCAAATACTTCTACTAATATACATCCTTTCCAGTCTAGGAGGAGACGAGGAGGCAGCATACCTGTCCCGCTCACGCTGGCACAGATGGCTAAGGTTTTTGTGGCTTGAAGTGTCACATCCCTTTTCTGACCCCAACTCCTCCATGTTGGCAGAGCACTCATCCTCCAGCTCTTCGGCACCAACCAGGCAAAGCCATCAGCTGTCAATCAGTTGTCACATCTACCTCCTCCCAGCCTATTCTGACATCCCCCCTCTGCCTGGTGCCAGGGGCAGCAGAGAAGTAATCTGCTACGAGATTAATTGCTCCGTCTGCCATGTCAGCACAGCTATGGTAGCTTCTGCATTTATAGGGAGTGGAGAGAAAAGGGTTTTGTGGGCAGTTTTTCACCATGTGTACATAGTGGGGTTTAACAGTTGCGTGAAACAGCTTGTTTCCAGCTTCTGACACCATAAAGCCCCTGTTCTCCTGAATGGATGTGCCAAGTCAACCAATTTGTTACCAAGTAGTGTAAATGATCATTTGCTGCTCTTAACAAATGATAATCCTAAGAAAGAGATCATATAGGCATGGTTACATTTGAACACACCAAAACCCATCCAAGAAATCTACCATAGTCTTTCACTTCCAAGATTCCCAGAATAACTGCACGACAGCCACCTACATTTATGGTCTGCCTTCAAAACTGCTTTATGTTCATCTACACCCAAGCTGCTCATTCCTCCCTCCTGTCTTTGTCCCATTTTTTCTGGCTGCACAGGGACCCAAAACTGTTTTGTCAAGGTGGTTTTCTGCAGGAATGGTCCTTTTCTAGCTCACAGCACTGCCACACAAGCACCAGTCCTGGCAAAAAGGAGGTGGCAGGGATGCACAGCCAGGAGGGAAAACAGAACTGAACTGCCCCTTTGGGCACCAGCACACATCTTCCTTAGCTTAAAGCAGCTGTGAAACAGCAGTCCCCAATCTCCCCCTGCTTCAGCAGAAGAGGGTTGTGTACTAGTAGCTAAATAAAGTTTCCTTTACAACCACAACCCAGATTTTCAAATGAGCACCAGCACTAGTTTTCAAGAGCTCAACGCCTCACAAGCTCCTGAAACTCCACACTTAACCATGTTTCTTTTGGGAGACTTCCCCTATGAGAATTAAACCAAGAAAAAAAGATTTCTTCTCCAAACAGAGGATGAAACATCAGAACTTTGAACCACTCAGAGATACTTCACAAGGCTCTTCCAAGTTACAAAGAGATTACAGTATCTGGGAGTTAAAGTGCTGACCAAGACATCTGAGTGGGAACTTTGGGCACCTGTCTGCCTTTACCCTGCTCAGAAGTGATACCCATCCTCAAATTATTTAGTCTTGTTTTATTAATACAATATTGGTTTAGATAATGAATGCTTATTATTTAGATTTGTCTCAGGATTGTTTTGACGTTACACGACACTGCCCTTAGGACCAATATTATAAATTAAACAGCAAGCTGCCATCATTTTAAGTGCTGTGATTTCAAAAATGAAAAAATAAAAGAACAGCTGTCACCCAGGAAAAGAAAACAACAAAAATGGAACCTAAACAAACATTCCCTTAGGCTGCTATTGTTTTCCTGATAACTGGGATGGTATTTCCCCTTCCCCACTCATATAGCAGCAGTTGGAACAGGAAGACTGGTCTTTTCCATTGACAGGTGGTAAATCTTTTCCTGGTGAACTGAAGGTGAGTACTGAACCCCTCACTTGTATAATATGATAGAACTTGACTACAAGGAAAGAGGCTCCTGCAGAGATCTTGGGAGTGATCACTAGTTGCTGGTGATCTTGAGTAAATGGGTACAGCTTCAAAAAAATCACAGGATGCCTGTCCAGAAAGGTCTTCATGAAGAGTTAGTCCCTCAGCTGCCTTTCCTGACAGCTGGTGAATCTGTTAAGGTGAACAGATGTTGCTGAAATCGGGGAGTGGAAGTGAGGAAAGGGATGTTAATTACATTGGAAAAGATTCTGAGATGCTGTTTGGGGTGGAACAGTCTGAAACTGGGATGCACATATTAATGGCATGCTGAGCCTTCCTATGTTCACAGAAAACAGACAAAACACTTTCCTTGCTCTTCCTCTTTAGGCTGTTCACCTAGAAGGAACAATAGGTGCTCTCACTAAGGCAGAATTTGACCTCTAATTAGCAAGTTCTACAGTTCAGGGAAATACTTCTCCTCTTGACTTGCGGTTTCTGTTTTTCACTGAATTGTTGCAAAGACAAGCCCTTCTGGCACAAACAAGCACTTGAGTGTAACCCATAAAGATAAAGAAGCAGCCTGTCTCTGCCCTTTGCACTGGCAGAGAGAGGGATCTCAGTTCTTTAAGAGTCACAGAATGAGAGAACAGTTTGGAAGGGACCTTTAAAGGCTATCTAGTCCCTGCAATGAGCAGGGAGATCTTCAACTAGATCACTGTTGCTCAGAGCCCAGTCTAACCTGGCCTTGAATGTTTCCAGGGATGGGGCTTTTACCACCTTTTTGAGCAACCTGTGCCAGTGTTCATCTTACAAAATTTCTGCATTATATCGAGTCTGAATCTACTCTATTTAAAAACTATTACCCCTTGTCCTATTGCTACAGGCCCTACTAAAAAGTCTTTCTCTATCTTTTTTATAATCCCCCTTGAAGTATTGAAAGGCTGCAGTGAGGTGTCCCTGGAGCCTTCTCCAGGAATTCAAGAGAGTACTGCCAAGTACTGTGGTAACTCTGTACTCCTCACCAGGAGTCGGGACAGAGAAATCTTTTCCAAAGTAACTCCTGAAGATGGGGTAGAATGGAGGAGTCTAAATAGGGAACAGCCCCACTCAATAACCAAGATGAGCCTGCCTTTATAGCCTCAGTTGTGTGGGCATCCTCAGGGCTGGATGCAGCTCTTGCTGGAGCACAACTCAACCTCATCAACACTTCAGGTTCTGGGATTTGCTCCCAGATGGGTTGAGAACTCCGTGATCCTGCTGGCAAGGCAAATATAACGCAAAGTCAGCACAGTTCACACTAAATTTCGTCTGCTCTTGGTTTCTGCCAGAAACCACACCTTCGGTTTGGGCCAATAGTTGTGTTAAGGAAGGAAAATTAAACAAGGGCAAAGGCAGAAGGGGAAGAAAACCCACAGAGAATCAGCTCACACTCCTGAGTCACAGCCTTCACTGCAAGTGCCACCTCTGAGCACTTTCCTGAACTGAACCTTCAGCAAAGCAACAGTATCACTAATTTCATTTGGGGGAAGGGAAGAGGCAAAGCCTTGGGAATTGGAATGGTGCTTGTCCCCACTGCTGACAGCTACGTGAACACTTTCCTTACCACAGACCGTCTCCTCTCGGGATAAGCAGCCAGTGGACATCCCTCCTGCCCGTTGACACTGCACTGCCACCTCCCCTCTTTCAAGGCAATTTGGCACAGCATCCCTATGGCAACTGCTGGGGTGGGAGGATGGCTTTGGTGCACCTGAGGATTGGCGCGACCCATGTTAGAAGCCAACAATACGAGCCGTGTAAGGAGGCAGCTGCCTTAAGACCACCACCAAAAAAAGCCAGTTGCAGGCATGCCTTGCACCTGTCGCTGGAAAGAGCTCAGTTAACAGCACCAGCAGATGGCACTTGAGAATACACAGCATATTTCTTGGGCTGTGTCACCCCCATAACTTCCTGTGTCTGGCAAACAGCCTTTTGGGAACAGCCCTCCAGTCTTTTGTATCAGCTCTTAAATGTCGTGGATTGTGTCCTGGCAACTACTGCTGGAGAAGTAGAGCTCAGCTCGTTATGTCATTAGGCAGAGCCCAGCTCAGCATGTTTCCCACTTGCAAGACTAACAATAAAGCCCTGTTTTGATTGCATGGGTGTATTTAAAGACGTCTTTTTTCTAAACAATACTGCGTGGTGCCTCAAAGCCCAGGAATGCAGCACAAGTTTTGTACACACACTAGTAGATGTAGCCTCACAGCTAATTTTAGAGATCTGAACCTAATTATTGCTAAATTGAAGATGGGTAAACTAAAACAAAGATGTAGAGCACGTTGGCTGCAGTTTACTAAGCCATTTGCAGAATTGAAATAATAAGAGTAATAATAATAAAAACACAAATAAAACACAAAACCAAAGTAAACAAACAAACAAAAAACACTGGAGAATTTGGTCCTTTGTTTTCTGCTATGAACGAGAACTCAAATCAGCAGAGATACAAGTCAGACTTATAGAAGAAATTAAAAAAAAAAAAAAAAAAAAAAAGANAAAAAAAAAAAAAAAAAAAGAGAAAAAAGCCCAGTATGTTTAGTTACTCTAACGGAAAGTAAAGCTAAAACACTCAGATGGGATTATTCAGACCTAAAATCAGCTGTTTAGGAGGGCAGGAAAGGAAACAAATATGTCAACTAAATTGACATTGAGACACCTGTTAATTACAAATACATTCTAGGAGATAAAAGAATGCAAACAAATAGTCAGTGAAGGTCAAGAATAGGCTCCTACAGCAACTCAGAGACATAAATGGCACTTAGGTACAAAACTTTGAGTGACTTGGCTGGGATTAATGAGTTGGGTGCTTATTCTCTGTATAATGGCTCAAAGGTAATAATGACAAATGGTGCTATTTAAATGGAAAATAAATAGCCCTGTCTCTTTAAGGACATCTTATCTCATTCTCGGTGGAATAGTGGCAGCCATAAAAAAAGCTGTGATTTCAGTATTTCTCGTTATGACTTCTCTCCCCGGTCGTCTGAAAATAAAAGGCTACTCTGTAGTTCCAGATCAATCTAACTAAAAGAGAAGAATTCACTTACAAAAACAAAATAGCAGCTCTGACACTAGTTACGTATTCATCACATGTGAAAATGGCCCCATAATGCTGCCTTCAAACCTTTCCAACAAGTTGTATTAAATTAGGTTGGGTTTGGATTTTTTTTTATTCCTTGCACCAAAAGCAAAATAAATATAGCTTTATTTAATGCTACTAAAAGGTTCAGATTCAACTGGAACCCCAAGGCATCTGGCTTTGTTGTTAAAGCACATATACTGACTATTGATTGGTGCAGTCCTCTGTGCAAGAGAATTTGTCACATCAATAGCAACTGAAAAATACTCAGGAGCTGTAATATGGTTTAAATGAGCAGTTACCACATCAATATAAAGAGCATTTTCGGTGGCAGTAGATAGGAGCCCTTTTGCAAACCTAGTATTTGTTTTAAGATAAAGGAATGACAACTTTTTTACAAGGAAGATTTTTTTTTTTAAAGTAATGGTGAGCAAAGCAGCAACCCCTGTAACTGTCTTGTGATGACAGCACTCTCTGGGCAATAAAAGCCACAATGGACAGAAAACTTCCAGGTAGGAAAGGAATGGCAATACTCCGAGCCAGATGGATGTAAGGGCTGAAGAAAAACTCTGCTGCTCCCTTGCCTCCCTGGTCTTTTCCAGTGCTGCTGCCCAGAGCACACCTGTGCCACGACCACAGATCCACCCCAGACTTTGCTTCCCAGAGCCCCAGCGTGGCACAACACATGAGCTGGAAGATCCAAACCAGACACAAACGCACACCAGACATGAAAAAAAAGACAGAAGAGAAGATTGCTGACCTGTCCTCAGTGCCAAGCAAGAGCTGGGGGAGGATAAATCTTCTGCCATGCCTCTGCCTCCAGCCTCCTGGGAGAAGGCAGTACACAGAAATGGCCTTTCCCTCACTGTAGCAGATCTCTTTCTGTTCGTTTTCCCCCCTTTATCAGGGTGGTTGATCCTGGCCACAACTATGTTTTTAATCCAAGAAGATGTCAAAAGACACTGAAGCATTGGTAAAGCCACCCTGCGTTTCCAATTCTGAAACTGGAAAGGGAGCAGAAGAGCTCAGCTGCCACCACTTTACCAGGGGCCAGGTAACGTCCTAAATACCTACAGCCTGCCACTCCTGCAGTCCTGGCTCCATGTGAATCTCAAGCCCACAGCTGATATTAAATGGGATCTAGGCAGGCACAGAGAGACTCACTGGCCTCAATAAAATGTAATCTAAATTAAAACGTCAAATAAGGTGCAAGAGGGGCCACTCAGGAGAAGTCCATGAAGCTCACAGCAGGCTGGAGTGGAGGATGCTTCCTGCACCACTGCTGCATTAGTGGATGCTGGGCTTGTGAGGCCTGACACAGCACAGGTGGTCTCACAGACCCACCCCCTCCCCAAGGTGTGTTGCCTCTGCTTTGGTCACAACTGAATTGGGGAAAAAATAAATAAATGGGAAATCCACGGCAAGTAACAAGTCTCCATTTCATGGGCTTGAAAAATGCCTGTTTTTCAATAATGAGAAATAGTTCTGTATTTTCAGAGGTTGGAACATACTTTTCCTGACTTGGTGTATTTATAGAGTACAATTCTCTCTCAATCGCATCCCTCCTTCCCTTGGGTTCATGTACAACGGACATTTTTGTCATTCAGGCAAAAATCCCACTTAGGGAAGACAAGAAGCGGCATGTGCTGCAAGTTTTGAATGAGATGAGAAATTTCACACTATCCTGATATCTTCTGGGTAACTGCTTATTTTATGATGACTAATAGGCAATTACTATGGTAATACCGCAATACAACATGTGTGAGGTTTGGAAATGAGAAATTATAGGTAACTACTTTGGACTCATTTCTATGGTAACAAAAAGTAATTGTCATTAAATACCAGTTATATTGCGGCTGTACCTGGTAATTATAGATTTTTTTATGCCCAGTAACATAAATAAAACCAATAAATTTATTCAAAAGGTCCACGATTGTTTACTTATATGTTGTTATATAGAATACACAATGACAAACACCTAATTAGGAAAAATAAACTCCATTGAGAGGTTCATCTTGTCATCTGAGATGGATACTCTGTTTTTCAATTCAAGGCAATGCATGAATTTCACATGTATTAAATGAAGTTAAGGAAAAAAAAAATGTTCCCCTCCAGAAAAATAGGTGAAAAATAATGAAGAGGCATTATGCAAATGATAGTATGCACATGAATAGCCATGTCTCACAACTGAACAAGTGATAGTAAGAACCACCCAGTCACTGTGAATATACATACACACACCCATATATATGTATGTAGGTATAGGTGTATCCCCCTAGGTGATATTATCAAAGATCAAAATCAAAACTCCTCATTGTTACAGCATATAGCTCTGATTTATAGTTAAAACAATTCGGATAAAGTCCACATGTGCATTAACGGTTAAAAAACCCTCATAAATTATATGTGTACACGAATGTTGAACTTTTTGACTGTTTCTAGAGTCACAGAAATAAAGATTTATTTAAGATAAATATGAAATGTTTCACCTGGTCCAAAGCCTAGTTTTCTGTTTGTATTTCAAGTCTTTCAAAAGGAATGTTTAGAAAAGACCGGTTTTTAAACAAACCATGCCATTAACAAACAGAAACAAAAGAAGATTGGCATTTCTAAAATGCTGGTATGAATCACTCAAAAGTTTCCCAAGCCTTCCCAGATAATTTTTTTTCACTTGGAACAATTTGCTAAATTCAACCCCTTTCCACAAACTATTTCAGTCCTTACAAAACTACATTTCTGGGGAAAAAATATACCTTTTGCTCAAAACATTTAATCCCAACGCAGCTTTCATAAGAATACTGACACTGCTTATGTTGAATTTGGTTTTCCAGTCTGGGTAGGGCTGGCCTCCTTTCTGTCCAGCAAATCACACTGTTAAGCCCTCGCACCAGCGAGCAGTAAAGAATTGTGCTGAGTTCAAAAATATTGTCCAGACAGTGAAATGAGAAAGGATTAGAATCAGCACGTGCCCTCTTCTCCCCATTCCCACAAATTCTTGCAGTCCCTACATGCAAGCAAGAAGGATACTGTAATGGTGACAGTTCAGAACATTTCAGCCAATTCATGGCTTTAATTTACCAAAGGCTGACACTGTCACAGTTATCCAAGTGAAGGCAACACAGAAACGGCAAAGAACGGGAAGACTTACTAGGTCATGCGACAAAGCCTTTAGAGAACGGTCAGGATATTTCAACTGCCTTGTCATGGCATTTCTGGGATACCTCAGTGAAGAGCTGCCCAGACTAAGCAACACATCCCTTTTGGTGCCAGTATAGGATTTCGTCTCTGAAAGGTGAGGCTGACAAATTGGAACTAATCTAAGGCGGTGTGGTACAGTCATCTCGCCTGCAGGGACACATTTCAGCATTCAGCTGCAGAATGCCAGCTTAAGAACAAGCTCTCGATAAAGGAAAGTTCAGGCCAAGCCTGGGGATGCACGACTTTTAAATCAAGAGTGCTTTTTTTTTTTTCCTTAGTCTACCCCCACCTCCCTGGGGAGGTCAATAGGTTCAGAAGATGATAATGTTATACTGCAAACAGAGGGAGAAAAGTCAAGAAATCTCTCTTCCCCTGAACTAGCTTTCCTTTATTTCCTAAAGCTGTTTCACAGTTTAATCCATCAGGGAGGGTGAGATTAGTGTTATGGAGAAACACACAAGTATTTTTATTTTTGGGCCACGGTCTTTCAAACTAAAGCTAAAGATCAAGTCATGCAATCCCAGAAAAAGGTGTTTTTCAGTTTAGGTGAGAGCTGAGGACAAGTTGCCAGCTTGAACAGAGGGCAAATTATGGTGAAAACTCATTATTTTAGCTGGGTCAACCAATAGCATCTTCCTGGGCAATTTAATTAACAAGCTCACGTGGCATAACATTTTTTACACACTGTAACTCTAAAGCCAGTTACACTTAGAAGTGCAGTAATTTGATGCTTTAAAGACATCAAGAAAAGGATGAAGCCTGTCTTCCTGTTTTGTGAAAGACCACGTCCTTGGCCACAGTGTGGCAGCTACCTGTCATTACGTTAGGAGGAGTTGGGTATATTCATGTCGCAAAAAAAGGACTATAGAGGGGGATTTTTTTCACTGAAGAGAGAGCTCAATGTAGTGGTCATCCTCACAAAAGAGCATGATGCCAGCAAAACAAGCAAACAGGTAGCACTGCAAGCAGGTGCAATCCCAGTTAGCCATTCAGTATTTTGGCTTGCAGGTGAATTTGCACTCTGAGGGCTCCACTTCTCTGCACCTCATCCCTCCAATACTCCTACCCAGCCCACTCTCATCTACTTAAGTGTGGTTTGCTCCTGATTTTGCATTTTTCACTTCTTCTCAGAAAGAAACAGATGAAAACAAAAATTGCGTATTCTGGTTTCTAAACAGTCAGTCAGAAATTCACCAGAAATCGAGTCAGGTAGAGGTAATTTCATGAACTCTCTTGGTTTATGCGCTTAAATTATTAAGAGATAGAACCATACTAGTTCACTTTCTATTAAATAAAAATGTATGTCCTAAGATTACAATCAAATTACAACTTTTTCCCATTTATTAAAAAAAAAAAAACCTAAACAACTTTTTTTTCAAATTGTATATAGACCTTCCAGACATTCTAAAGTAGAAGGGATGCTTAATCACCCTTGTGTGTCCCACAGGGCACTGTGTCTTTTCATTCCTAACTGTATGGGTCTACAAATTCTTAAACTCTTGCATAAACTTGAATAAATCAGTAAAGTTTAGCACCCTATTTCCATGCATCCTGATAAACTGAGCACCGACATTCATTATCATGACCATTTCTTTTAGAGCCACCTGAATGTACATGTGGCGTATGAACAACTTTCCCCGCAGATGTGTCTGTGCTGCGAGCACTTGTGCTTTATAGCTACAATATTGAACTCACTTGTTGCTGGTTATGAACATTTCACCACATCGAAGTCCCTCTAGAGTCACAACCCATTTGGTCTGTTCTCTTGAGAATGAGCAACAGTCTATAGAAAACAGGCAGTTCTTGGCAGCATTGTTGCAGATTTCGTTTAAATTCCTAAACCTTGGTTAACGGATTTTGGAGGAGAGCACAGGACCCACATTCTAGGTGGAGGTCCTGCTTCCCCAAAAGTGACAATGAAGAAAATCTCATCAGCCAACTGTTGCCATATCATCCTGCGTAAATGAGTGGTTAGTTCCGGTTTTGATCTCAGGAGAACTAGTACATCCCATCCCTTCTATGAGAATTGCTGACACACTCAGTCTTTTAATGGTGCCCACTGTGCCTGGGATTTCAGAGGACAGTGAAGTGCATCCGACAGTGCACTTTGCCAATTGTGCAAAGCTGTGTACTGATGGGGTGAAAAAAACCCCTCTCTCACACTGGCAGGAGATCAATTTACAAACTCAAGCATGAGGTTTAATTACCCATTTCATTATCTTAGCTTGCATAGCTCTGAACGTGAACCTTCAATGAACCAAAGAAATAGTCACCAGCTGCTGCTTTGAGAAAGAGGGAGATAACAGGAAGGAGTTCAGATGCCTAAAGCTGCTCTTGCTGCATATGGCACCCCTGTTTGCAAAAGCAGGGGATTGTCCCCAGCCAACAGATCTGTGTTAGACCATGCTACGTGGAAGTCTTCTGAAAGTCCTGTTTATGTGCTGATCTGAACAAAGACCAAAAGAGATGAAACAGAGTTACCTAGTCAATCACTGAGAAGCCTCAGAGTTAAATTTTCAAATGCAAGCAAGTGATCCTTAGAGATTGTTTTAGAAATTCATCCACTAAATTCAAGTAAATAAATTGTGATGTGCTTGTGGATTTTGTATGAGGAGGAAATAAAGTGTTTGCTGTAAATTATTCACTCAGCACTAGTTAACTGCAATGCTGGCACATTACTAGGCTTTTTTAATATTCTTCTCAAGGTAGCATTTTGCTTATTACCCTAATTTTTAAGTTATTAGTTACATTGGGCCATTTGTAAATACAGTGAAGAATTGCAAGAAAATCAAATGTTTTTCCAACTACCTCATTAAAAGTCTCTTTAGTTCAGGAGGGTTGAAAATCCTGCCTATCATGAAAAGTTAAACCAACACTATACCATCAGGCTCAGCAATTCCAAATTAATTCACATGCCCTTTCACAGTACCCGGGTTCCCCAAAGGCTTTTCAAGTTATGAGCCATATGCATGTTTGTAAAGCTGCGTGCCTCTCAAAAACTGTAAATAATAGTGCAGGGGAAAAGCCTAGAGGGCAAGTGAATTTATGGGGAAAAACGAAAAGTGCTTAATTGCAACTGGAGTTGCTTATGTGCAAGGCACCTGGAACAGAGGAAAATGATGTAGTATCAGAGTCTAGAGCCAATTTAGGGCTTTATCCCTGTGTGGTGACACATTCTGACAAATTCCCACTGCTGGCAGACTCCCCTACTGCAATATCACTATCTGATTTTGGATTTGCCAAGAGCTGAGTGAGCATCACTGCAGCTGGAAGGAGATCATGTGTTCTCAGAAGTTTCACTTAAAACGTATATAACCGCTGTTGAAATCACCCATGCAACTCCCTACCACTTGAGTTCAGTAATTAGTACAGCACAGGAGGGATAAGGAGCACATATCACAGAATCATAAAGGTTGGAAAAGACCTCTAAAACCATGGAGCACAACCATTAACCCAGCACTGCCAAGTCCACTGCCAAACTGCGTCCCTGGGCATCACATCCACACAGTTTTTGGAATGCTTGCCAGGGACGGTGATTCCACCCCTGCCCTGGGCAGCCTGTTCTAATGCCTGACCACCACTTCAGTAAAGAATTTTTTCCTAATATCTGATCTAAAACTCCCCTGGCACAACGTGAGGCTGTTCCCTCAACAAAGAACGGCCAGCAGCCCCATTTTCTGCACCTTCTAGCTTCTTCCTCAGTGGTCTCCTCACTCTTACAGTAGCCCAGTCTTATCCTGCTTAGCAGTGCAATATGTAATTAGATCAAAGATCAAGGTAGCCTGGCTACAGAGTGAATTGTGCTATTTAGTCTTGCGCTGTAAGCAAAACTACATGCAGTATATTACATTTCTCAGGGGCTTCTCCAGAGAACTGTGTGGTACATGTAATTGCCCCCACAAACAAATCATCAACTAATCAACTGCTTTTCATTATCACCTCCAGCAGCACATTTATTTTGTAAATAAATGCATTAAGAGCAAACAATTTTAGGGAAAACAAAAGATTATCTGAATACGATCTCAACAGAGGAAGTAGTAAAGTAGTAATTCAAATACTAAAATGAAGGAAAATTAGCATAGGGTGGAATGATTATGCTATTCCATGTATCTCTATCTATTATGGCACAATAACAGAGTGAAATCTGTGACTTTAATGGAGGATCTGGGTAGTTTAAAGGAACTGTGATTGACTGATACATTTACATAGAGGCTGATGAGCAGCATAATGAATGCATTTATAAAACACAGCTAAGGCCTAACTCTAAGCTGACATTAACTCCCACACTTAGAGGAGGCTTGCAGAGCAGATACCCTGCTATCTTGAAGAGTTGCTCTCTAGCACTTGGAGGACATAAATTTGCTGTTGTTAGCCCCCTTCCTTGACAGGAACTCCAGGAAGCATATGGACACATGAAAATCTCCAGTTGAGGAGGAATTAATTGAACCAAGCCACATAAAACTCTGTGACAAAGCAGTGCAAGGTGTATAAGGCAGATATAAAATGCACAGATTCATATCCCACATCGTACCTGTAATTTCCTAGGTAGACTCCATCAGGATTGAGCATGGGTGCAATCTTGAAGACCAGGTGGTCTCTCAGTACTTTTGCAATAGGATGGTGGCTCACAAGGAAATCAATTATTCCTGGGGGAAAAAAAAAATGAAGAAAGAGTTTGAAAAGGGGGAGTTATGACATCAAAGATTTCCAGACGTCTATCTGAAATTTCACATATAAAAGATTAGAATGATCATTCCTCTTGGTTTCTGGCATTGCTCCTGCTTCCAACAGAACAAACCACTTTGCAGTCATGTAGCACCTGCCATCTTCTTAAAACTCCAAGAACTTTGAGGAGAAATACCTTAGTCTATCCTCATAATCCAAGTACGCTGTGGTTGCACTATTAGACACTGTCAAGTTTCCATACAGGGAGAAGTTACTACTCATCAGCTGAGCCTTGATAACAAAACATTTATCCTCCTAAGTGGTGAAATGAAGATACCTTATATACCCAGCCTACACACATGAGCTCATACTGCAGCTCAGCTCATGAGTGGCCACTTGTTGAATTGAGGCACCTCAGATTCATTTGAGCATATGCCCAGACCTACCCTTGACATATGAACACAGATTTCAGATCATCTGCATGTATAAAGAGGTATAAAACGCCTCACAAAAACTGGGGTAGTTACATAACCTCTGCACTAGGCACACATACACTGTGGGATTGGTAGACTGGAATTTATAAGGTCATATTCTTCACTTATTTTACACTCATAAAAGCCTGGATTAACTCCACCTCATCAGCTCCTTTAATGTGGAACCAAGGCAAGTGACAGGGGAAGCAGATCCTAAATGCCCTTCCCTTGGGCACATCACAGCACCAGAGCCTGCAGGAGCTCCTGCCTCTTGGCCTTGTGCTCAGGGAGCGACTAAACATTGCCTGGCCCCAAGGCTGGTGCTGGGGCAGGAGACAGGAATCTGGCAGTTAAATTCATTGCTTATTCCTCCACTGAGTTGGTACTGACAGAAATAGCTTCCAGGGAATTAATGTTGAGATAAATTGAGTTCCTGTGTAATCTCAGGACACCCACAGATAGGTCATGACGATTTGCTATTTATTGTAAGGTCCATCCTGTGAAGCAGGAACCATTTACTGAATTTCCCCAGAATAAATCAATCACTACGGTCTAGTAACAGGATAAAATTAAGCAGAGAAAAATTAAGGCTGCTCATCAGTAAAATTTCACTAATGGTGAGCTCTATTAGACTGTGGAATTGTCTCTCCAGGGTAAGAGTGGAATCCCGTCATCAGAAGCATTTAACGCTGGACAGGGTAAAGCCTTAGGGAATAGCTTTAACAAATGACAATTCAGCATAGAAGAGATGGCATGGGATAACTAGCTGAGTTCAGAAACCCTGACTTTAGACCTGTTTTTTTGTGATTCAATCAAAATATTTAAAAAATAAAAATAGACCCCAGGTAACATACCATATTAAATGCACTTGTTTATAGCTTGGTTGGAACATACATTAAAGATCGGGCCAAAATCTCACATCCTGTACAACTCCTTCATGGAGCTTATTTCCTAAGGCCTACTTTGTGTTTCAAATACTAACACAAATCTGAACCTATGCTGCTGTTGGAATGAATTCTACTTTGCTGAGGCACATGGAGAAAAATGAGGCTTCTGAAATGGCAAACATGAATCAAGGTATAATTGACTCTAAACTTCAGCAATTTTTTCATCTGTTAGTGACTAATCATGAAGAAGGGAAAGTCCCTTTCTGCAAGCAAGTCTTCTACTTCAGAAGAAACTAAACCTGAATTTCTGAGGCAAATTAGCATATACATAATTACATTGCTCAGGAAATGTTTCTGCAATTACCTCCTCCCAATGAAGGAAACTGAACATCGATCTGCTTTTTGGCTGCTGTTGTGACTTTTGTTCATTATACAACAGCAAGAACATGAAGAAACGACAGGGACACAGTTGGATCCTGAATAACCAGATTTCCTAACTGTATGCAAACATGAAAAGCTTAGCTATGTTAAACTGCCGCTCTAACTGTTTTCTGGCACTGTCTGAAACATAATCCACAGTATGTACACCTGGAAAGCTCCAAAGTACTTAAAGGAAAATAGCCCCACACTTAGTCCATGGTTTCTCAAGATGCTATGCTGGTTTTAGTTTTAAAAAGCTTGGAACTAGACTCAGCTATACTCAAACATCACATCAGTTCATGTTTTCTAAAACACTTGGAAGAGTTAACCGTTCAGCAATCATTATGTCCAGAAAAGACTTTATCCTAGGATAGGTATGACTTTTCAAGGCAGCTGCAATAAAAACAGCATAAATATCATGTTGTGTACACAGTCTTCACCAAAGGCCTTTGGTAGAGCAGTTTTGCCGTGTGATCTGGCAGCACACCCAAGAATGCACATGCTACAGTTCTTCATGCAGCAGGGAGGACCATGAATACCTCAGGAATAACATGACTGCTTTTCACACAGGAGCCCAAACTCCCAGAGCTTCACCCTGGCTGTAAGTGTGCCAGGGAAGAGGCTTGCCCGGGTTCTGCTCGTTTTGCCCTTGTTATTGGTGCAGCCTCACTCACAGAGCTTGGCAAAAGCGACTTGGCAAACAGAAGCTACAGTTTTCAGCTTCACACAGCGAATTATTCTTCCCTAACCAAGAACATGCCATGTTCTATAAACATATAACATATATACCTATCTGTATATATTTTATATATATATATAAAAACTAAATCTATATACATAAACCCAGTGGGTGAGCCTCTGCTCTGTGTGATTCACTGCTGCACCCAACTAAAGGGAAGAGGCTGATGATTTTGGGCACCCAGGAGCTTGGTGTCAAACAAGACCCAGCATTTCCCAGTATTCCACGGGCTACTGGGGATACTACCGCCAAGTTCACCCAGTCCAAAGAGATTTACTTAATTTTCTTATTTAAGATACATTTAATTAAGCCTGAAGAAACCTTACCCCATGATAAAAATACAAAGCAAGAGTTAAGAATAACTGACTCATGGAATTCTAACCTGGAAGTAAAGGCAGTTCTAAGGGACATGAGAGAAGCATTAGATGAAAGCACACATTTACATATACAAACCTCACCAGAAAATTATGGTAAGCATCCAGATAATCAATATAATTAGCAAATAACTTTGTCTTCCAGAGGAACCCAATAGTTCTGGACCCTCTGAAATAGTCTCGATCAATAACATTTAAAATAAAAAGATGGATAGCAGACTATTAAAAAAAATACCATTGCAGAGAACTTGGTCCTCTGGTTAATAAATCAATACAAACTAAATTTTACAGCTTCTGTAATCAGCAAGAGACATATCAGTGTATCTCATTAGGCCAGGGTTAAGAATTTGGCAGCAACCAAAGCCCATTTAATATCATTTACTTCAAGGCAGACATGGCAATACAACAGATGCCCTAATTTATTTGTTGATCTTTGTAATAAAATAACAGTTTGCTGGTAAACAGGAAGGGTAATGATGCCAGTCACCCTTGTTAGTGGCTAATAATTGCTTAATTTGTCCACTAATTGACCTGTGCTACTGTTGAAGCACTGGATCGTGTTGCAGGGCATGAAGTAAACAAGGCCACTGTAATGTTACTTTGGAGAATGACTTCTGGAAATAGAACTACTTATTGCTATAAATTTTGTTTTCACAGATGAGCAGATTAATTGGTCTGCCAATTAGTCTGCTATTAAAGAGAAAAAGGGCTGCCCACAGATTGGATGGATCTTCGAACTGCAGCCCCAGTTTGGGTCAAAAGGAAATAATCCAATCTGAATCAGTCACATCAGCTATGAAAAATAAGACAAGCATTATTTAAAAAAACAAATCTGTGTGGCTGGAGATCAAGGAAAATAGCCCAATAATGAAGTATTAACTCTTCAAGTGACTTCAAAATAAAATGGAGAACATGATGGAATGGACCTACTTAGGCATATTATGGTGTGGAAAAGTTCTCCAATTAAAAGAAGCGAAACAATATAGATTATTTTCCTATCAAGCTTTCTGGAAAGCAATTAAAATCTTTATTTTTCAAATAATAACATGCAATTATAGATGCTGCCTGGAACCAGAACAGCTCAGAAATCAGCATTCAGCCATGACATAAGAAGAGGCTTATTCATAGTCCACTAGAAATGAACCAGAGTCTTTACATTAACTTCAAGGAGCTTTTCACAGTTGTGAGGGAAAGGAAAGAAGGAAGTGAAACCAAGGAAAAGGCAAAACAATACTGTCAACTGCAAGTATTAGATACACAGCCACAACGGCTTAAAAAACGTTAGCAGTTTTTTAACAGTCTTTCTCGGTAAACAACCACTGCAACCGCAGTAAATCCGGACCAAATTCCCTCCTCTCCGAGTCACTTCTCTACCATTATTCTTTCTCAAGGCTAAATGCACTTTTTCAAATTCTCTTGCCTTCTTCAGCTGAGCACCTCTCATCTGCTCCAACACTATGTCCTCTGCTCACCCCAATCCAGCTCAAATTATCTACTGGTTCTTCACAGGCAAGTTAATCGTTCACTCTTTCACAACATGTCACTTCCACTGTTCTGTCAAGATATTTCCTCAATCAGCCACCTTAAACTCTGTTTAAACTTCCTGCTGGCTCTAACATGACCTCTCCACATTTGCTCCTTTCCAAAGAAAAGCCTGTCTTATCCCCTGTTTTTAACATTACTCCATCCTTTCACCCTCAGTCTGACAATATATTTAATTGTGTAACTATATAATACATTTGCCCTGCTCCTATTACTGAAAATCTAATCAGCACAGATCCTAATGCAATATGGCAACTGCTAATGCAAATGTATCCTGGACTGTATCTAGTATATGCCAAGAAAGAAGTGATTTATATTTTCAGACCCATTTCCTAACACTGAGTAGCTGCTGGTATCCTGCAGTCAGCTCACCATAACCTGCAGGTTAAAGAGGATGTGACAATTAGTCTCTAACAGAAATAGGATATATTCATTGGAAAATAAGTATCAGGGAGTTCTGAATGCTTATGCTCATATAAAACTATCGAAATACACTGTTAAAAGAGACTGAACCAAATGTGAATGACACAATACTTATGTTTCAGTGGCGAGTAGGAAAGTAGAAATATGGGGTTGGGCTTTTTGGAGAGGTTTTCTTAATGTGATGGCGAGAAAAACATCAGATGCTAGGGCCAAGCAGCTGCAATATTCTGTCTCCAAAGAACAAGTAAAGCACACACAGTAAGCAAGAGCAAGACATTGCTGTGCCACCATTTGCCTGTGAAGGAACTCTCCTTCAGCAGTGGGGCCCTTGTCTGTTCAGCCTTTGCCCTCTCCTGTGGGACTGCAGGAAAAAAGAAACCCACGCATCCAGAACAACAAAACAAAACACGAGAGAGGCAGATGGACGCTCTTCTCCATCCCAGCATGGTGGGAAAGGTGTCACAGTCACACTGAGCCCTGCCCAGCACAGGTCCCAGCAACGCTGTGCCAGAGTGGTCTCCAGAGACTGTGCATCTGTCCCTTCAGTGCAGCCCCCAGCAGAGGCCAACAGACAGAAATGGTCCAGTGATGTCTTAACCTGAAGCATTTACAATATTCAGCATAACAGCAAGAAAAAAATGAAAGCATATGAATGGTGATAAATGAACAGAGCTGACTCACAGTGGGGTTATTGACATGATCTAACATCTTGCTGTCACCAGAATTATCCCTACAAAAGTTCATTGCATAGAGGGATCCATCAGCACAAGATCATTGCAGATGCTGACTCTGCCCCTTTTTGAAGTGCTGCTCCTCCTCCTAATGTATAAAAACAGACAAACTAAAATCGGTTTTGTTTGTAGTTTTGGGAGTTTTTTTACACTTTTTAGAAACACATTTCTTGGGTAGGGGAAGGAGCACACAAGGGTGAACACATTGATGCTAACATCAAAACAAAAGAATTTATAGATTTTTGAATGCTTTATTAATTGGTTACTTTATCTCTTCAAAGGTCCCTTTGGAATCCATGGCAAAACCAAGGTTTTATTTCATGAAGATTATGAAAAGTAATATGGGAGGTGAAGAAGCACTGCATAACTAAGCAGGCACCTGCTTACAGTGTTAGATAAAGAAAAATTTGGTGCCTGACTTGTGTCACTGGTTTCCAGATGCCAAACCTGACGCATATGTCCATGCACACACCTCTCTCTGAGTAGTTTCTGCACTTAAATGAGAGTGGAAAGATCCAGAACTGTCTGTTTTCCATGAACCCCATCTCTGGCCATCCTCAGTACACCCGAGTGCAAAGGAAATGAGTGCGAGGGTGTTTGCACTCAGAGGGGTGCAGCACCTTGCACGAAACCATTGTGAGCCTTCATCAGATCTCACTTTTCAGGTCAGCCTCTGCTCCTCCTGTTTCCTCTATGCTGATGTTCAGACTTCATCTAAACTTCCCCCAGGACAGGCTCAGAGGGGACCTGCACAGGCCTTCAGGTGCCACATGATGAAAAACAACCAAGTTCTTCAAAACTGCCGAGAAGCTGACAATATCCCCAGCGATTCCCAGGGACGGGAAGCTCCCAAGGGAGACAACAACTAAACAATTGCCCATGACAAAATACATCAGAGCCAGCCAAGGCAGGTGAGACAGCACTAGGAAAGATGCAGTATGTGATCCAGAAACATCCCTGGTTACCTTTCTTCTGAAGCGTACAGAAAGCGAAGGGCTGATTGATTCCAGGAGAATCAATTACCCCTTTTGATCACAGAGAGATTTGTCCCCAAATAGACATATAAATACTTCAGTGCTAGGTAAGATCTCGTTGCTTGAGTTTGGTTGGTTAAAAGCACCCCAAAAAATCTTTAGGTCCCTGCGATTATTTGGTTTTTTTGTTTGGTTGTTTTTTTGGGGTTTTTTTGGGAGATGAGGGTTGGTTGGTTTGTTTGTTTAGTTTGGTTTGTCTTTTCTTATATCTGCAACCATCACTGTTATTGGGGAAAAAATAAAAAAGCAACAGTTAGTACCTGGTGGATTATACAAATGGCCCCATTTCACCTATTTTTAAAGAAGTTTTAATCAACTTGAAACAGAAAAGTTGCACACCTAACTTAAGGATCCAGCTGCAATAAGCAGATTGATTAGAAACACATCAAGCTGTATCACGGCATGTTTGTTCCTTTATTTACCGTTTAGTCTCTCATCTATTCTCTGCTGTAACTCTAGGTCTCTTCAAAACACAGGATTAAAAGCAAAGGAAATCTCAAATAATGGGATAAAATGAATGTGCAGGAAATGAATGGGTGAATTAGATTACAGCAGATGAAACACTGAGGTCTCAAATGCAAAATGCAGGGAGTTTATTTAATTTGTTACTCTTTTAAAATGAAAATATGCTCACTGACTTGAATTAGTGATTTTCCTGGTTTAAGATATGTTAGGGCATTACAGATAGGCCTGTTTCCAGAGCAGTGAAATTAATGGAAAACAGCCAGTCTCCCAGGGAACACACTAGCTCACTGCATTTTGCCAGCCCCGTGGAACAGTGGTAATGTCAGCTCCAGAGAAAACCATGCTTCTGGCTAGAAGAGCTGCATGCAAAGGAATTGATAACGACTAGCAGCAAATACTTCAAATGGCAGAGCAAGGCACGGTGGATTTTAACTCCAATTTTAACGTGCATGGTAAGCACAGACAGTAATTGATTCAAAGAACATTTAAAAAACTATTGTTCCTGACCTCCCCTTCCCTCCCTCCTCCAGTTCGCGTAGGGTTTCACAAATAATTAATCTGGCGTTTGGTGCGGCTGAAACGCAAATCCACATGAAGGAAGCAAGCAGTGGGAACAGCAGTCAAGAACCTCCCGGATGGATTCTGTCAGCATGAGAGAGAAACTGCTCTGTCAGTCACTGACCCAAGTCAGAGCATCCCAGCCCCTCACCTGCACCCCTCCAGGTTTCCCAGATATGTTCCTTTGCATGTAATGACCTAACTGAGGGGAACAAAGGCACTGATGGAGGACCACGAGTGTGTGGCAGGCCCCTCTAAACAGATCAGCAGATCACAGGTTGTGAGGACAGTGAGTACCAGTTGTGTTACTGCATCACAGCTCTACAATTGAACAGGACTGACCATTCTGGTATCCAAACATTTTAACTGCTTTCCAGAGTTATAAAGTTATAAAATTCCTTCTCACACTGTTGTACGGATAAAGGAGACATTTCTGGAGTTACAACCTCAAATGACATGTGACATCAATTAAGATTGCAATTTCAGTAAAGATTTGGGAACACCTTGCCACAGTACAACATTCTAGACCTACTAGTGGACCATATGATGTCAGACTAGGCAGGACTCCAGACTAGAACTAGGCAGACTTCCTTTTCCATTTTAGTGTGTCTGCTGATTGGACAGGACTGAGAGGGATGGAAGCCCTGCAAATTTATTATGGATATTCCACATCAAGGAGGTACACTTATACCACTGCCCTTCATGTGAAATATCCTACTCTTTTTGTTAGATGTCTATGTTTAAGACCATGCAAACGATGCCTCAAAACCCCAAAGAGTTCCAGACCATAATGTTCCAGATGCATTTCAAGCAGGGAGACTGTAGCGAAATGGAAGTGACTGGAATAGAGTCAGCCACAATTCAGCAGTCTGGAAGTGCAATCAGTTCAGTGCAAAAAGTTGCTAAGTGATGAGTGTTTGGGATTTCCTATGTATTTTTATGAGCTGTATGTAGCTCTTTCCTCATAAAAAGATTCACATCTGCTTTGAAGGATATGCAACTGCTGGTGCTGGGCTGGAGCACAACATCCCAATTCAGCACTGAAAAGATATAGATATACATTGCCAGCAAAACATAATTAAAGTTGGCAATCCCAGTGACTAGGATGTGGGACCAGAAGCCAGAATGCCTGATCTTGGTTTCTAGCACTGCTGATTTTTGGCAAGTTGCTACCAGAGTCTGCTATTTTAGTATGTTCAACTTGAGATAGCAGTGGCCAGATTTGCAGGGCAGCAAAACTGGCTTCTCTGGGGCCAAAACCAGCAGATGGGTTTTCCAAACAAACTCATGAAAGCTCATTGGAGCCGACTGCACTTGGAAATGTGGTAAGTGGCCACAAAATGGGTTTACTAGGTGTTGAGTAAAATTCTGAAACTTTTCTGTTCCTACACAGCTGTCACTAGAGGAGATCCGTGCCACTGACAGTCCATTCCCACCCAACTCTGCCCTAAGATAAGCACTTTCTAAAAATCAGCCCTGTAGAGGTGAAGATGGCAAGACTTTTGGAGAGACAATCAGTATTGCCAGTCAGTTCAGAAATGAAGGCTTAAGTACTCTCAGTTCTGCTGGTTTTTTTTTTTTCTTCCAAACAAAATCAAATGCATGGGACCCATAGGCTCTCTCCACCAGCACTGTGAGTCCAGGTGGTACTTCGGGTTAATCTCCCCCACTATTCCATGGTATCCGGCTCTCCTTTCATTGCAGCAATGGGAGACCCACTGGCTTCTAAAAAGTGGATCAGTGTAGGGGAGCAGAATGAGGGCGAGGCTGGATTTGTCTGGCAAAAAGTGCAAACCTGAATAGAGGGAAAGGGACTGCTTGCTGACCTGTGTAGTGATGAGCCCATACCTCAGCCACTTAATTACCCTGAGGGCTGATGTAGATTGCTCAGCTACAAACTAATCTCCCCAGGCCCAGAGGGCAGCTGTACAGTTCTCCAGTAGAACTGGTACACCGGCAAAGACCTGTGGAATTTACTTTAAAGAACCTGTCAGGTTGACAAAGAGAGGAGGTATTGGCAGGAGCACACAGCTGCTGCTGCAGGATTGCCCAAGGGGTTCCTAAATTCAGTGTGCAGCACTGAGTGGGTGGCTTTGTTGGTTAGCTTTGTTTTCTTTAATTTTCTTAATATGCTGTAAGGAGCTTGGAGTTCTCTTTGCATCAAAATGAGCCTACCAATACCCCGTGGATGATGCCTCTTTTCCTCCTGGGAAAAACAAAAGGGTTCCTGGAGAAACACTGCAAGGATCAGATGATCTCGCTTTATTAATGAATTACTTGGGATTTATCAGAATCATTCTCAAGATGTTGCTTCAGAATATGATGGCTTGGTCATTATTATTCAGAGTCTGTCCTTCCCATGAGTGTGAGTCCTCTAGACAGCTCAAAAAATATTTGCTGCATTATGGTCCTCAGTTTTTACAGAATTAACTAATGTTAAATACAGCTATGATTTAAGCCTTAGAATTGAACAGAAATACGCAGGAGATTCCACCTTCCCTGATGTGCAAGAAAAAAAGACAACACAGAAAAGAGGCTTGATTGCAAAGGGGGACAAATAAACACAGGGGGAGTAAAATCTGGAATGCACGAACCAGAGTTAAGTCAGCATGTACCCCGGCAGAATTCACTCAGGCATCCTTGCATTGTTTCCTGCTATCCTTATCAACTTACAAAACATCAGACTTTTCACCATGGCCCTGAAGGGGACTTTCAGCTGTACACCAACAATTCACACAGCACTAGCAAAGAGGTAAAAAACAGAAACAGAAAATCACTTCATTCTCCAGTTTTCTGTTTAGAGCTGTAAGGGTGTCTTGCAGGGGGAAAAAAGAAACTAGATCATTATGTTGTTGTTGCTTCACCCAGGACCAGGCTGAGCTCCCCAGAGCCTGGAAGATGACTGCTCTGTTCCCCATCATGACAACTGGACACGTGGAGGTCAGAAACCTTTCCGGGGCCAGCAAGGAGACTGCACCACGAGTATGAAGTTTCCAAAGTTGCCTGCACCAGGGAAAAGATTCCCAGTAGAGCTATAAAAGTGATAAAAATAAACTTTGATGGACACAGGGGACTAAGCAGACTTACTTCTACTTGGGAAACCATTAAAACTTGCAAGGAATAGCCAATAATGACGACCCTTCTCCCTTCAAGCCTTTTGCTGAATCACCTCCCCAGGACTCTGAGCACTCCCTATATGCCCAGAATCACCTTTTCACAATCTGGCAGCAGTGCCTTTCTCTGGGCATCAGGAACCTTTGGGCTTTCAGTGTGCTTGGTTCAACAAAGGTGGGCACTGGGAATGGAGGGCTGGACTAGTTTGTCCTAACACCTCCCTTGGGGCTTGCCGTATAGCGCTGATTTGCAGGTACAGTAAGCACAAGCAGCAGCTACACTGTGCTCTGAGTCTTACAGTATTAACTGTGGTAGCAATAAGAACTACAAAAGTCTGAAGATGGATAGATTAGCCCAAGAAAAGAATGTGTTGTAAACCAGGAAGGCAAAAGGTTGATTTCTCTGGAGGGAGATGGAGAATGCATTTACATATGAAAATCTAATACACAGTGAAAAAGGAAAAGGGCATTACATAAATAAGGCTAGGGAAGAAATGAAAAATACGTATTTTTAAACACATTCTAAAAATGGTTTCCAACATCTGCAAACATGTTGCTCAGTCAAGCAGAGACCCAGAAGCAATAGGTTTGAGTCAGGCAGGCACACACAGAGACAAGAGGAGCCCTGCAGAACATCACTCATTCACAACTATCCTTTCCAGTTTCCTTCAGCTGTGGAGCATTGCCAGAGTATATTTGCAGTATCTCTATTAATTTGCCTTTACCTTTAACAACCTGTAGACCTTTGCTATTGGCCATATCACAAGTGGGCTACTCAGCTAGAAAGAGTCCTGCTGCAACCCAGTGCCAGTGTGAAGGTAGAACATGACCTCATGGAACACAACAAGAGCACATGGGATGCCCCCACAGGTGACGTGGTGCCTTAACACTCTGGGTCTCTCAAAAAGATACAGGTACAGGATTCAGAACAAAATGGGAATGTGAGCTGAAAGGAACTCTTTCCTGTGCTTCAGCTCAGTTTAGTCCACTCAAGAGAAGAGCTGAGGTGTCCACTCCTCAGGACTGAACCCCAGCTGTTCACTTGTGCTGAAAATGTGGCTTTGCCATTCATATATGAAGATGGCACATCCCAGATCCTCACAGTGACAACTAGCAGCTTGTCCTGGTAGGAACCTGCACAACTATTTGCCCTCACTTCCCCTGGGGAGACAAACAATGCGATTGCTTTGTTACTCCTGATGCATGAAAACTTACACTAAGCCAGCTGTAATGGCACCTTTCGGCTGCTACATTGATTTCCACTTTACTAGGTTTGCAGGTTATACTGCTTCACTTTTACAGGATTTTCCTGTCCTTCTGTTCAAAACAGCTGAAAAGGTACAAGGCAGCCTACCTGTTCCCAGCCAGGCAAAGGCACCTGCAAGACTCCAGTGGCAAAGCAGAGCACAAAGTCTGCAGGCACCCAGTAAGCCAGCACTTCTAAAATGGACAACCGTCAGATCCAGAATTAGAGGGAGAGAATCCTGTTAATTCAAAAGAGCTACTTTACACTTTCCTGTGGTTACCTTCTGGTCATGAGAAGGGCAAGAGTGGCTCCACAGTTGCCTTGCTCTTCCCGAGAGGTGGCTCCCTGTCCCCTGAAAGTAATGTGAGCTTCCTGCTTGCTCTGGGTTTGCCCCTCAAAGACGTCTAAAAGTAGCACAGAACCAGAAGCATGTGAGACACTAAAGTAGATCTTTATCCATTTCCCTCTCTATACAAGGTAGCAAGTAGTAGAGGGTGAGCAGTTCTAATCAGTGTCAAGCAATAGTCAAAATGGAAATGAAACATGGAAGTCCATTTGCACAGCAAAGTCGGTACCCTCAGTCTCGCCAGGCAATGGAAGCGGGGACTGTGCACAACACCTGAACTACTTCTGGGTGACTGGGGGAAAAGAAAAGGAAAAAAAAAAAAGAAAAAAGCAGTGCTTTATTTAACAAAACCCTAACCCTCTGGGAAGGTCTGATGGCCAAGAAAATACTGTCTGCATCTGAACTTCCACCCCCTCAAATCAAAGAGGAAAGTTGTGTGTCTGCAAGTTGCTTCCAGTGGTGCTGAAGGGGACTTGTTGGATAGCTGCTTGCACTAGGCTCCAACAGGAAAAAACCTCTTTTTCTTCCCTGTGGTTTATTTTTTTTTTGTCTTATAGAAGAATTAAAAAATGACCATGTCTCTACACAAGGAAAAAAAATTGCAAAAGCTCTGCTCTGCCCCTCATCAGTGGAGATGGATCTGTTCTTTTATTTACACTGTATGACATCCAGGCAAGAACAAGCTCCACAGAAATAAATTAGGGTCACTCCCTGTCAGTACAGATGTGCTCCTGGCTGTTAAGCAGCAGAATATGGCATAAGCCCCTACCTCAGCTCCAGAGAAAATTTTGCTGTGAAAATGAAGCTGCACTGCAGATCCTAAAGGTGATGGTAATTAGCATTGGAGAGGGAATATTCAGAGAGCAAACTTCCCTCACATGAGTAGGGCCACCACAAGCCACTGACGTCTCTCCTTGTGAAGAAGTGAAATTCTCCAGGAGGGTATAAAGTACATGTTTCCATCTGAAGAGCACGAGGGAGAAAGAAGGATATAAATTTCAGGAGTCCTCTAAGGATTGAGAGGTTTTGTTGTTACTATTTTAGCAAGAAAAACAAAACAAAACAAAACCAAACCACCATTTCCTAAAGAATTCTATTTGGAGACAGTCATATTACAGAATCTACTTTGAAGCATATTAAACTAAGAAGGAATAAGATGCTCTTGGTTCCAGAATAAGAATTGCTGGAGAAATGTTCTATTGCACTCTGCATTCACAGCCTGCCTCAGATGCAAATGAACTCTCAAGTGCCAGCAAGCCCTCAGACAGAAGCTCTCCCCGAGCACTTTGCAGTGATGGGTTTAAACTCTGGCAGCACTGTGACCACGTAAGCTAATGTCAAGGTGCTATTTCCCTCATGTCCTTGGCCAGTAGGAACATTGCCAGGAAGAAAAAGCAGAGTTCACATGTAACCAGGGGTGAAGACTCTCTAACTTTCAACCTTGAATAGTCAGACTGAATTTTAACATCTTAAAGGTAAATTTAACTTTAACAAACAGCCTCTTCTACTGCATGAACATACAGACATCAGAAGGGAAAGGTGTCACTGAACACATTGGACGAACTGAGATTCTAGACTGGCAGGCACATTGCAAAGGTAAGGGTGATTTCCAAGCCACTGCAGGGGTCTCTCAGCTGAGTGTGGTGGCAGCCACCTCCTTGCTGCTGTCTCTAGGGCAGGGCAGTGAATTCCCTGCAGTGAATTAGGAGGGCAGTTCCAACACGTTTCCAGTTCTGTTCCCTGCTTCTCCCAAGGACTCAGCGACAGACCCAATGGCAGAAGGCTGGGTCGCAGCATTTTTCAGTGCTGCTCTTGACTCTGTGACAGATCGTGTCCCCTTTGATGGAAGATGGTTAAAGCTCAGCAAGGGTGAATGGCTTGTCCTGTAGCAGGGAATGAGGCACACCCTCTTGGCTGATTTGACACCACATGCAAGGGTTTGTAAGGAGACAGGACACGATGCTGATTAGTGTCATTCATACTAGAGACACCAAAGCAGTAGAACTTTAATAACTATGAAAATTGAGATCGCTCAGTAATGCTAGAAATAGCTCCTTTTGGGTACGTGGAGACCTCAGTGAACCAGACAGCACTTGCCCTGTTGTCACTGTCTGTGTCACATCTGTTCTGTAGCCACCCAAAGATGTGTCTTATGCTTGCCAGTAACATAAAGCACATCCAACTTTGTAATATTTTCCTATACACTGTACCACTGGCTGAAAATTTTGAAAAAAATTTTTCATAAGAATTCATGAAGACTTTCCCTTTCCTTCTTTTTAACCTGAACACAGATTTTTGCCTTTCTTTGTTCCTTTCCTCCCCCCCCCCATGTTTTGCTTTGTTTTTTTCGTTCAGTGATAAAGTGACAAAAAAGTAGGGAAACAAGAAAAAAAGAGAGAAAGGGAAATTAGGAGAAATATAAATGCGAGCTTGTATAAAATTTCAAGTAAAGGACTCTTTGGAAATCTGTATCATTAGAAAAAATACAAATTCATTAATTTTTATCCATCTCCAATTATCTTCTACATTTAGCAGCAGCAAACACAAAACCCATAACCTCTAAGACAAGGCATGGATACCAGGAACGTACCATTTGCTGAACATGTAATAAGTAACTTGACCCTTGAACCAACACTATAGGACACATCTGGAAACTGTCAGACATCAGGAACCAACCTACCTGAGGAGGGTGGCATTTAAGAGAGCCATGTTCAAAACTACCCTAAATCTCCTCTTCCTGTCTTGCCCACACATTAGAGTCCAAGCAGAGCACTTTGTGTCTACATTTCTTCCTAGATAAAATTCAACAGGACTGGTAAAGAATGTGCCCCATTAGCCTTCTTCTCCATCCTCAGAGTCCAGAGAAGTTGGACTGCACCGAAAGCAAGCCAGCCTCTAAAGGGCTGTTGTCTGGGGCAGAGGTTTGCTTTCATCCCAAGTCCCTTTTTCTTGCCCTCCAAACAAGCTTTACGCCCTTTTCTCTGTAAACTGGAGGGGTCAAGGTGGTTTGCCTCTTATAAACATGTACACAATGCCTTGCAACAGGCACACACAGAGCATGTGAGCAGTCTGTGCAGGAGCAGAGGAAGAATTTAATCCAAGTGCCCTCGTGTCAAATAAAAGTTTCCAGTGGCCAAGTCCCAGTCACACATGAATGGTGACTCCTCAGAGCAGCAGCTAGAGCGATGCACAAGGAGCAAGGAGGCAAGTGCAGGGCACCTCAGAGACAAAAGAACTGAAAACAAAATGAAAACAAAAAAAATCAATTCAGCTGAACCCAGCCAGGGCAGGCAAAGAACAAAGGGTCAGAAGATGAAGCTGGAAACAATAGACCAGCAAGATTAATATCACTTGTGAGGAAGAGCTGGGACACTACTGAAGGAGAATAGAAAACGTTTGAAGTATAAAAACCAGAACAGATTCCTAATTGTGAATCCTGACCTGCAGCTTGATCAGCACAGCTCTCCCACACTGCTGCACTTACAGAAAGGGCTCATCTCACAACTTAGATTCCTTGAAAGCAGTGATGGTCACTTACTAGGAGCCCTTTCTCTGTCATTAACAACCTAGCCACGCAAATGAGATCTAAATCAATCCCGAACTTCCTGTGGTTTTTACATCTTTGTTCTGAGTTTTGCATATTCATGAGCTGGTCTGATTGTACTGGGGCTGGACTTCAAGATTTCTGCCTGCGATTTCCCCAGTAGCAGCAGATGCTCCAGCACTGTTCGACCTGCAAAGTCCAGCTTTGGAAACCTGCATGCAGGTTACCCTGGATGCTCTTGGCCCTCAGAAGATCTGTTGCATGGGTGTAACACTGCTCCCTAGAAGTGCAGGGCTTGCTGCCAGAGTGCTAGATGCAGAAAATGACCTAACTGATAACTGGGCAGACAGGAATAAGCATCTTTATAATCCTCTTGGACTGCAGTTTCTTGTGGGGAAAAAAAGGCCCTATTAAGGAAAGCTGAGGGACCATGAAGTTCAGGTGAATCAATGTTTTCTTTTTTTCCTATCCTCAGACATCAGCAAAGTGCCACAATGTGCTGTTACAAATATGATACGCTTTGCCTTAGAGGCAGGTTGGTTAGAGCTGGAAGGAAATGATCTTTCAGCTAATGTTATCCAAAAGTATGACCAGTCAGGAAACATTGCAAAGCCGGTATGTTTAAGAGATTAATTGGGCAATCTCACATGGAGACAAAACAGACTCGCCTGCTGCTCTACAGTGAAGCCTTTCTCAATTCTCCCTCTTGAAGACCAAGGGCTCCTTTAGCTCTCTGATTACTGTAAGGAGGATTAGTTAAGCAGAGGTAGTCAAAGGCCTGCCCTGGGCAAAGGGCAAACCGAATCAAACAAAGCCACTTGACCTTTCTTAGCTGTGCAGGCAAAATTGACCTTGTTGTCCCAGGGATGGGGAGTTAGTGCTGATCCATTCCTCCCACTGGAAGCAGCAAGGTGAGCATGCAGGCCCAGGCTGGGGGGATGAGCCTGCCTGACCTGACCGATTTTCTGTTCCAGCTGCTACTGGTTGAATGGAAGAGGTGAAGCAGCAGCTTCTGCTGTTGGTGCAAAGGGGTGTCTCAGCCACTCAACAGCCTTCCCCACAGATGACACAATTTCTCCCTTGGAGACAGCTCAGGTCTCCCAGAGTTCTGCAGATTTCTCAACCCCTGCACAGTCCCCCTGCCACCATCACACCTCTGTCTCTTCTGTGCAGGAGTTCCCTGGCACATCCAGAAGGCATACATGGTAAGAGAATGAATCACATAACTCTATATCAGAGAAATTTAAACTCATTATAAATTTCCTCCAGCTCAGGAAAGCAGGTGTATAACCTCTCGTACCTTCCTGACACCACAGTGAATTGATTCAAAGCCTGTGGTGTTTTGTAACAGCTGATGTCACATTGGGTAGCAGGAATTCCTCTAACGGTCTATTTACATCAACACAATTTTAAAAGGAGCTTTTATTTCCATTACTCCAATATTGACATTTTATTATTCTCAGAACAACCTTTCTCTCTCCTGGGATACTTCACACTAAAATCTCATCCAGGAGATTTACAAGGGACAGACAATAGTGTTTTTCATGTTACTTTAGAAGTCAAGGAAGAGCGTGTTTCCCTTTGTATTAAAGCTTAGAAGCTGTGCACTTAAAGAAAAAAAAAAAACTTAGTGAGAAGGATGAATGCAATTTAACAACTTTAAGAGAGCCCTGAAGCTCACTTTGTGTTTGGGCTGTTGAATTCTGTTGCCTTTGTTTGCTTCTTATCATTTGGTTTCCTGAACTCCTGTAAAGGAGACCATGAACTGCAGCTCCTGTTCACCATGTTCCCTCACTGCTTCCAAGTGCTGAGCTGCCCCTAAAAGAACATGAGTGCTCCCATCCTCTCCTGGCACAACTCATGCACATCGCCGTCTGCATGCACAAAACCATTCATTTTATAGGAAGATTCTACTCTTTTTTTTGACCAAGAGCAGTCACCTCTAGGGTGGAACTCTGCAAGAGCAGATGCATTTTCCTATGGAATGCAGCCAGAAGACATTTGCATAGGATGCAATAAGTATTGAAAGGGAATGGAAGCTCTTTGTCTTTATACCTTTGGGGTGCCAAGAGAGTATGAAACACCCCTCAAGTGGAGCTTCCCTTTAGTTCCTTTCTTTTCAATATTAGCAATGCAGCCCACAAACAGAAACACTGGAAAGGGCTCCCACAAAGGGCATTCCTGCACCAGAGAGCCCTCTCAAGTCCTGCTGCGTGGCCCAGGCAGAGCACCCTCCTGCATCCAGAGATGCACTGCAAGCACAGCCAAAGCTGAACTATAGACTAAGCCTTTATACATATGGAGGCATTCACTTGGGGTCTAGAAGTAGCCAGGACAGCATAAGTGTTTGTTTCCAGACTCTTGCACTTGGCAGAGGAGACAAAAGTGAGAATTGACAGTAATGTAACAAACATGCACGTATAAGGTTCCCACTCCCTATGGAATCCTATTTTGCTTCCTCCTCTGGTAGGAAATACAGCTTGGAAATGAAGATGAAATCGCTTGCTAGAACGAAGAATACAACAGATAAAGTGAGATCAGAACTGATGCAAGCCATCCATTTATTCAGATGCACATTCAGTTTGATATGAAGTCTGGCAGATGATGTCCTTAAGCTTCTAAGGGCTTGATCATTACTGCAACAGGCAATTTCTAGGTTCAGTGTTTTTTCTCCTGTAGCGCTGCTGTTACCAAAAGCATCCTATACCAGTGCCTACAGAGTTTCTAAAGAAACTCTACAGCTTCTTTTCCTTAGGAGAATTTATACCCTGGAAACAGCTAAGCAAGGCCATCACCTCTGTTACTTCAGAAAAGTCCTTTTCACATTTAAAGGCTTCATTAGCTGCATTTATTCTTGCATTTAAAACATGCCCTGTCCTGGCTTTAAGTTACTATAACTAATGCTCAAAAGATTTATATTTAGTGAAAGAAAAAGAAAAGCAGCTTTTAACCCTAATAGTTTATTCCTTCTCTTTCTTCATAAGAAATATCAGAGGTTGTGTAAAATTCCGAGTAGGAGCAACAGGCTTCAAAATGGTTCTTCTCATACTTGTAACTGCTTTTCCCTCAAGCAATAAAAACCACACAAACCCTCAAACAAATAACAAAACAAACAAAAAGCCACAACCAAAAAGCCTCCACTCAAGTCACACTCATCATATTATAGGAACTTGACTCTCTTACTAACTCCTTCAGGGTTCCTGCAGGATCAAATGCAAAGAATTTGAAGGCACTGCCTCCGTGAAGTGAACTAGAAAAGTGCCACCAGTTTTAAGAGGCCATTGTGGAATCTGTCCAGGAATAAAATCCTTCATAGCACCTGGAGCGCCTTGGTCACATAGAGAGCAAGTTCAATTAACCACTAGCTCAGTGAGCCAGATCAACAGGACTCAGGAGACAGCAGGTGGAGACTTGTCTTCAGTCAGTTTGTCCCCTTCTACTCCATTCTTTTAACGCAGAACCAAAATTTGTACAAAGGTTTTCAGATTCTTTTTTTCTTTGCCCTTTGGCAAGAGGATGGGAGTCAAAAACACAGATCAAGAATGTAAACAGAAAAGCAAGAGATTGCCCAGTGTAGTCTGTTTCTTCATTTCATATTATCTGATTTGAGGTGAAGCAAGGAGAAGCATTCATTTAAGCAGCTATAAAGAAAGAAGATTGATTGAAAAGGAACTTTTGCTCCATTTCTTATGGATAAGAGTCCCAGGTGTCTATTTTCCTTATATTTTCTTTTTAATGGCTGTTCCCTATTCAGCCCATAAGCTTCAAGGTCAGCTTCAGGTCAAATTGCACTTAGCATGAGATGCTCAGCATCTGCAAACCCAGCTGTGGGATCCCTCTCCCTCCTGTCTTGCACTGGGTCTTCCATTCTGGGCTCCCAGCCTGGAAAACGATATTAGAGGCTTAGGGTACCAATTTTCATTTTTGCATTTAGATGCCATGGTGAATGCCACATTGGCAAATGTGTTAAAAAGACAACAAATGACATCCTACTAATAGAACGTGTTAAATCTATGAGTGAAGTACGTGTCTTGGTACATCTAGACATGCTTAGGCTTGCAATTACTGACTGCTGGCAAGAGCCAAAGCATAAAGGATAAACTTAAACATAGTAGTCACAGTTTCTCCTACAACTTCACAAGCATGTAAACAGTGAGGGACAATCGCTTTTCTAACACACAAAAAAAAAAATATAAAAGAAAGATAAAATCTAGCTACCACAGGAAGGAATATAAGACTATTAGAATATTGGGGGTAAGAAGGTGGGGGAGGATACTCCTAATAAACATATCTTGGATAAAATCCAAGCCTTTTGAAAGCTGGCTTATGATCAGTGTTTAGAGGGTAGGGGCCTGCACAGATTTTACACACACATATTAGTGCACACTACGTACAGATATAGGCATTACCTGACATATGACCCTACCTGTAAGAGTAAGTTTTCTTGCCTTAACAGTACAGAGGTGAAGAGAAAATAGCATAGATTTTCTTAAAAAGAGATACTGTGGGGGAGAAAAATGAGGGGAAATATCTAAAAAAAGGAAAAGAATTTAAAAGCACAATTTGAGAAAAATCCCTCAGAAATCAGAACAGCCCATGAGACATGAGTTCAAGCTGTAAGATGAATTTTTGCACGGCTTTGTGTTCACTATAAAAGCCCTCCAGGAGCAGCAGTGATTCCAGTTGGTTAGAAAATGGTCTGTAAGAGCAAACTGAAAACAAAATCCTCTTTATCCTGGACGCTACTCCTGTTTATTTATCCCCAAAAGTGATACAAGCATCAGTGCTCATGGTGACCAGCACCGTGTGAGGAGGAGAGAGACACCATCCTACCTTTGGATATGAAGGGTACTCATGTGAATATACTCTCTGGTGATTGACTCTCCTTTTTTCCCCCTCAGCTTCACAACAACTTAAGAACCATCAGGAAAACTTCCTAAAAAGGCTAACCTGAAGCATTGTAATAACTCTTAAAAGACCAAAAGGGAAACAAAAAGCTTCTTAATCCATCTTTTTATGAAGAGGCCCTCCAGTGTTTTGTCTGCCTTTTAAGGAACTGAACTACGGCTCAGCAGCTGCACCGTGTGTGAAATATTATAGCACTTGTTTTTAACTGCTGGGTGAGGTGCCTGATGATTCTAGGGAAGTCTGGCTACTGCTGCAAGCACTCCACAGCTGGAAGGAGACAGAAGTGTGTATCCAAGTTTATAATACTTGCACGTTTGCAGGAATGCAGGGCATTTGTAGCCAAAATTCAGTTTTCAGTGGATTCTACATAGTGGAACATGAAGAAGGATGACACAGAAACAATACAGCTCTGAAGGGGGAGATGACCTTACATTTCTTTCCTATAGCAACACAAAGATCCTTGCCTAGATTTATGATATGTGGGAAAAGTGGAGGACAAAGGACCAGTAGACAGGACCAAGCATATCCTGATGTATTAAGGCGAGACAACCTGCTTCTCAGGGACCTTGCCTCATCAAAAAAATGGAGGATATAATAGGTAGCTCCTGTCAGGCCCCAGGAAGCTGGTGTTTGGGCTACAGAGCTTTATATCCCTTGGCAGAGAGAAGGCTAAAGAGGTCAGGAAAGAGACCTGGCTAGCTCAAAGAAAACTGAGTAAGGGGTCAGTTATTATCTAAGGGCTTTAAAGAGGAAGATAGAGCCTGAACTGAATAAAACCCAAGATCAACTGGAAAAAAATTAAGAACAAAAAAAGTAAATTAAGTTTGTAACTCATTATCTATTCCCCTAGGGACTGGTTCTCCAGGCCTGGGCAGTCACAGTTCTGCTCTTCCAAATGTGAAATGCTGCTTGCTTCTGGGGAATCTTTGGGATTAGCTTCCATATCTTAATACTTCAGGTGGTGAGCATAATCAAACATGCAAGAAGAAATCTCTCCACTAATAAAAAAAAAAAATCCTGACATGTTCCATATGCACTGAGCTGGCATCTGGATATGAAATCTGCAACACCTAAATATGCCAAAAAGCTTCCCAAGACTCCAGAAATAAAATTCCTAAGTGTGCCCTCACTTGACTGCCAAAGGAATCTTTTTTTATCCCTTCTTTTGACCCTCTCACACGAAAGTTTCCAAAGGTGGAGCAAGCACCCAATGTCACATTTGGCAGTGCTAAAAACAATGCTGCAATGACCTTGAAATGGCTGACATTTCTACTTGTCTTGACACTGGTTATGCACACAAGGCAGCTTGGTCTGCACTGGGCAGAACGGCTCAGTGCCCTGCAGAGTTCAGTGCCTGTGGATCCATGCCTTTCCAAACGAGTCAAGCATGCCTCATAACTGCAGCCACAGCAAGTTTCTGATGAGCTTCTGATACCTCCCTGTTATTTTTTTTATCTTTCCTGCTCTCTTTTTATATTGTTTGGGGTGTTTTTTTCCCTACAAAACACAAAGTTTCTCTGAGACAATCAGAGCATGACTTCTATTTAGTTGTTTCATCAGGCTAAGCATGCCACCTGCTTTTACACATTCCCTTTTTCTTTTTTTTTTAATTTCCCTTTTGAATAAACTCTCCATTATCAAAATAAAATAACATCATTTACAAAGTACCACCTCAGCAGCATGCCTCAGCTTTCATTTCACAGGGCTATGCCAGCAGCCACAAACAGAATCAAAGCAGCCAATTAAAAATCCATATTCATTAACAAACATCATGTGTGCCATAATGCCCTGCATTGACTGTGGCACCGCAGGAGATGGGAAACTCGCTGAGTTTCCCTGCTCTCAGTCTGAAGCATTGTTTTATTAAAGGAAGGCTTTTACCTTTGCTACTCCACAGGCCAACAAGAAGAGGCCGAGTGTCCTGCTAGCCCACGGGGCCAGGGCAGCAGAAGTGACAGCTGTTGACCTTTTGCCTCAGAGAGATGCCAGACACAGGACCTTGCCAGGATGAGGAGCACACAGAGAAGACCATGAACCTGTGCCAGACCTTTCCCACCGAGGTCTTTAGGTACCGACAGGGCCAGTGGCAAACCAGTCTGCGGCACGACGAGCAGACAACAGAATAAATTCTGCATATGCTTGATTGATGCAGCTCATTGGCTCGGCAGGGCCAGGTCCAAGCTGCTGCAGCGAATTACCAAATTGCCCCTGCCCTTGTTGATTTACACCAGCAACACTTTACTACTGCAGACAGCCACACACCTAAGTACAGCATTTCAGACCTACACAATGAAGTTAGATGAATGCGTGCCAGGGTTATTTATTTATTTGTACCCACAAGCCTGAGATTTACAACTCTTCATAAATACAAGCTAGGCATTTTGCTTTCTATTTTTAGCAGGAATGCTCTGTGCAGCAAACAGCTGTCAGCCCCTGGGAGCTGTGCTCCTCGGAGCAGCAGCTTCAGACAAAGAGAGGCCTCTTGCAATTCTGTTGGAGAACTAGGCTCACTGCTTTGTGGTGGAAAAGAAGCTGGAATTAGTAGCCAGCAAGAAAGCATAAGCAATTAACACGGGACCAATCCCAGAGCTTTTCCAACCCATTTTCCCAAGAAAAAGAGCCTTACATGATCACATTGTGTCAATTCTTCCCAAACAGGTTCAGAGCCCAATTCTGACCGAGTTCAGCAAACATTCATAAGACTTGGACATAATCTATTCCTATTGCCTTAAAAAAGACAGGCAGCTGGGTATTAGATGAGAGGTTCTGCCAATATCCTCACTACTGAAGCGAAGACACTCAATGACCACCAAGTGTCATTAAGCAGGTATTCCTTATTGCAGCACCAGGCAGCATGGGGGATATCTCCTTCTAACGTGCACACTTCTCAAAACGGTGCCTGCATATTATATTTGCTCATAGTATACATATTCATTATATTTCATGGGATGGGTTTAAGCAGCTTTAAGCTAATTATTTCTCAGAACTCATTTACATGGTTTCTGCCTCCTTGCGCATGGGTGTTATCACCCAGAGGGTCTTCAGAAGAAGGCTCAAGGTCTTCCTCTTGGTTAAACTTTTGAACTTCCCTCGTTGCTCATGCTCTCTGTCATCTCTGTTAATAGCCAGACCACTAGTCCAGTTTATACCAGTTCAGTTCCTGTATCTGGTGTCTGAAGCGCAATACTGGATACGTCACTTTGACATGAGGTACATCACGTGATTATTGTCGGTCCCGAAAATAATTCCTGATGTATGCTTTATTTCCAAAAGGTTACAGGTTAACTATACTTCAGTTACAAAAGGTTAAAAAGTCTACTGCTTCGTTCCACTACGGGAGAATCTGTCATGTGAGCTCAGCCTTCTATCACAGTCAAAGCTATCCCAACCAAACACATGCATCAATTGGAAAGCGGATCCCACCAGATCTGCCATCTCTGTGCAGACACTCACCTTGGCAGACGAAGGAAGATGGTGTTTCCCCAGGATGGACCCGTGCAGTGATGAACACCACTTTCTGTTCAGCCCCTGGACGGAGGTTTGCTGCAGAAGAAAGGGGCAGAGGGGAAAAAAAGAAATAAAGATCCTTAAACTCAGACCCAGATGCAGAAACAAAGGACTGTTAATTTTCAAAGTGCATCCTTTTATTGAAATTGGTCATATGTTATAAATAGGCACAATCTGTAACCAAAAGAGGCAGCATCACCAGGTCTCCATGCTGGGCCATACAGCAGACTGCACGAGGGCTGCAAAACTAGTGACATGGAACCAAACCTGAAACAACAAATTTAGCTTTCTTTTTAAAAACCAAGATGTACTATAGCGAGTTTAACTGCTCTCACTTGTGATAAATGTCCCCCTGGGGCCACAGGAATAGCTGTGGGGGTTCAGTCACATGGAAAAGCCAATTGCACCCTGCATTACACTTGGTACAAGCCTTAACAGTGCCAAGCAACAGTGAAATGCTACAAATTACATTTATTAGGCTTTGCTCTGGAAGATTTGAAGGCTATTTTTCAAAAATCTGGTAACTATTTGGGACTGCATCTGCCCTGACTGAAAGAAAAGTTCAAAAATAAAGAAAGTATGGAAAACAGGCCAGGATTAAATCCAGCAACCTTCTCCAGTGATGACACGAAAACGTGCCATGTCCCCATCAAATTACAGATAGGTGGAAGGGAGATTTAGATCCCAACTATACTGACCTTAATATGGGTTAATCCCTAAGTACTGAAACCACACAACTTTAGCCACTTGCTTCAGCCTTAAACTACGTGGGTCAAGCAGCATCTTTTCTGTTTGTGCTGTGACTGCATTTAATAAACAGGAAATAAAATGATGCTCTTTCAAGATGGGTTCTGGGAATTTTAACGAGTATAAGAGGTCAGGACCTCAGTTAGATGTCTTATCTCAACCTGAACACACACGGCAGGGGTAATGCTAAGCAGGCTCCAATTGCTAGGGACAGTTTAAATCTTTGTTTTGAAGTACAAGTTTACACACTGAAAGGAGACTGGGAACTAAATCCAAGCTTCTTTTTTTTTTCCCTCCCCAATTTCAATTATGTAGAAGCATTGCATATATATCCAAAGTCAGACCTTTATTTTCAAAGATGTTTGAGAGTCCTTAGAGCATAAAACTGAGCTAATTTTTTAATTCTTAGAAATGCTCAGTTTTCCCAATGGTACCTCACACCTAACAGCACCACAGGAATAATCAATGCATTTTTTGTTGTTCTCAGGAGACAATCTCGGCAGTTTTCTCCTTTTATTTCCTTAGCATCTCTAGAAGCCCTACAGCTGCTCTGCCTGTAACTCAGCCATTCATTTGTTCTTTCATACACCAGCTTCACCATTCTCTGGTGGTTTTGAGCCCCAGAGGCAAAAAAATATGTAAGAAAGAATGTCTCTGAGAAACATAGCAGCTGGTAGGGTCAGTTCTGTCTGCAGAAGAAAAGTGGGAGGCAGCAAAAAGGAAAACAATACTGTCTGCTAGAAGTCAATGACCATCCCACATCATTTGCCTTAACATCAAGAAGTGTGGGAGGAAGGAGATAAATCAGCAAAACAACTTTAGAAAACAAAAGCAGAAGTCTGGGATCGCTTTTGCAGGAGGAGAGGAGTTTTCCTCCCCTCTTGGAAAACCAGAATTAAATTAAAGGAACTGTGGCTCAGCCATGAATGTGATGCTCAGCAGCATGACTACCACTCTTTGGATCTGGAATAGCACACCCTGGTTAGGAAATCTTTTGGACAGAGTCTTAGTTTGGGGTGTTTTCTGGCTTTGTCTTTGTTTGTCTTCAGTTACAATATTGTTTTTATTAATGCTTCATAACAGTTATTACAATCATTATTATAATCAATAATTCTCACTATGCAAGTCTATTTTAATTGGCAATAAATTGCATTTCCCACAAGTCAAGTCTGCTTTGTCCATGATGGTCATCAGTAAGGGATATCCCTGTCTTTATCGTGACCCATGGGCCTTTACATCTTATTTTTCTCACCCTGTCCTGGATAGAGAGACCAGCTGTTTGGGCATCTGGCTGCTGGCCAAAGTCAACATACTAAACAACTCCAAACACCATTTCATATTTTAATTTAAATGTTACATTGAAAATGCATCCTATTTTCTACTTCAGGATTTAAAAGATCAATCAAAATTAAGAAGATTAGGAGTGTATAGCTTTGCTTAGTAGATGCCAAAAGCACTTAAGCAAAATGACAGAAAGGCACAGTCCATTTAGCCACAACTTTGAGAGTTGTGGAAATGCAGAGTAATAGTCTGTTGTGGTACCACTTCTACCCTTCTAAATGCCAGAGCAGCGAATCTCAGAAACAAAACTATTTGAAAAAAACTAGTTTTCTAAGGAAAGAAATGTAGACACATCTGGAATTGTTTCTTTTTTATATTATCTTCTGAAAAGTATCTTGAAGATTGAAATAAACATTTTCTTTTCCCTTTGACGGCTACCACTACCATCACCATTGATAATATTTGCCTTGACTCATGACTGGACCTAAACAATCTGCCACTGCGTGTTACCCACCCTAGTATCCCGCTGCTCACCCGCTGCCATCCTGCCTCTCTCTGCTGCAGAGAATTCCCTTGGGCAAAGCTGTGAGGATCTAAGGTGCTAGTCAGAACAAACAACACTAACCTCAACGTCTCTTCTGGCTCTCAAGTTACCACAATGGTGATAAACACCAAGCAAATGTCACAAGGAAAAGAAACTCAATTAATTGCAAGCAAGCAGCTCAAATCTCTCACTCTGAATATCACTCGCACTGTTTGGCCCTCAACGCATGTTCCTTACCCTCTGATGTACAAGCCAGTCATGTGAAGCAATCCCATTGCAACACTCCCCCACCTTTCACTCAGGAAACAACAATTTCCAATCCTGGATACATATTACACGCTACTGCAACTAAAACAGGGTTGCACAGAAACCATTTCCTACTTAAACAATAAAAAAAAGACAGTGTGGTAAAACTCTAAACCTTCACAGGAAGGCTGCAAATTCACTTATCCATTTTCATTCAATTTTCATTTTTATGCTACTATAAAAACATGAAAATGACGATATTTCTATGTAGCAGCTTAATAATAAGTATCTAAAAATTTCAAGCAATTTCAATCCAATTTATGGAATTCCATTTGCACTACCAAAATGAAGTACTGTAACAGAACTGAGGTAGAACTTCACTTGATATCCAGGATCTTTTCTACTACCGTATCAGGCCGGAAATGGACAGCAGATTTGTGGTTTCTTTAGGTCTTATAGCCATGGTGTGCTAATGATTTAAATTCACAAATTAGTACTAAGGCTTATGGAGCACAAAGGATGAGCAAGTCTGACCCTAGAAGTCTGTTTCAGAAAGCCTTTAGACTGGTGCCCATCAGGAGAACTTGGAAGTGAATTTGACTGCTTGGTAGAGGACTTCAAAGTTGAGGCAAATCACTAGAAAAAACTTGTCATCTATAGAAGACCAGAAGGCTCTAATCAGAAGAAATGGAAATCCATCACCCTAAAAACATATGGCAAATAACCATTTGATTTAAATACCTACATATATTTTAATGACATATGTGTAGCCATTGCAAATGAATTGCATATTATCTTTCTTTCTCAGGTAGTTTGCAGCATGAGGTGGGCTGTTACCAGAATTTTATAATCAAACTCCTGTGAGTTCAAGACTCCACTGAGGAAATCAAAACAACTCCATTGCATTACACCTCACTGTGCCACCTCGGCTTGTCTGTGTCCAACATAACCGCGGCATCCGCGTCGAAAGCGAACACCGATGTCGGTGCTGCCCCAAGTGCCTCATCTCTACCACATTAAACTGCTTTAACAAATCAAATCCAAGCAGCATTTGCCATGCTCTGGTTTTTCCTAAGAGACCAGATCAGCACCTAATGCCATTTATTTTTGTTAGTTCTGGCCACGAATGTCATTTCGGGTAAGAGCGCACATCTCAGCAACACAGGAGTGCAAAGCAACAACATTTTTGGTCACTACCGAATCTCACTGGACTTGCTGAGGTGAGATACACACAAGCTTTTCTTTCTTGCCTTCTTATTGCTGACTTGAGCAGTACAAAGAAGCTGAGACAGAAGGTCAAAATAAAGCCATTTGTACCACAGAGAGATGAGCAAAGATGGACTACTGGTTTTGGAAGTCAGACACCTAGTCCTATGTACTTTTACCTGAAATGGGAGACAGGAGTATCTTGGCTCCCATGATGGGGTAGAGCACTGCTACAGGGGACCCTCACTGCTCACTGACTCACCTCACCTGCCGCCACATTCAGTCAGCTCTGTCTGGAGCACAGAGGGTTTTTCTTTAGCAAAGCCTCACTTGTGCATGGACCATCTACCCAGCAATAGTCCTGCATGTAATGCTCAAAACTGGATCCAAAACCCTTCAAGTTCCAGATTTTCATTCATTCACAGGCTCTGCCCCCGACTCTGTCAGGTGCTTAAATACATGATTTGTTTGACGGACTTGTATTCTACTCAAAAATGTGCTTAAACATAATTTCGGCATGAGAGCTTTGCTGAATTGGGGCTGTCTTGCAGGAAGCCTGCCTCTGAGATCATTGTCACAATGTTTTAAAGTTGGAGATTGTGCAACTATTATCCTTTATTGCCCGTTTTATGCCAAACTCTCTTTTTCTTTTTACATTCCCCTTAAAAGCAAAGCTATTTTGGAGCATTTAATATTATTTAATCTCTTTACTCTGGCAGCATAGAAATTACAGGGACCATTACAATGGTCCTGTGTGAGCGTATGCTTTATTGATGTATATGCTGACCTAATATCAAATTGATTTTACTTAGCTTTTCTGCTGACCATGGAAAAATGCAAATTGGGTATTATATTTGCACACTAATTTTATTGGGCCCCTGTGTCTTCATAAAAAGATAAAGTTTGGGCTAATAAAAATAAAACATTTCTGGGGCTAATATAGGCAAATGTTTATGTAGGCAGGTAACAAATTGGTTTGTCATTTAGGGGAACATAAAGAGCACTAAAATCATCTTTAGGCAAAATAGATTGGTGGCTTTTGCTTAGCTTTTAGCTTTCATTTGCAAAATCAATTTAACGTAGCACAGTGTCTCAAAGAAAGGGTGGCACAAGATTAAGACATTCATTGTATTCCCCCTCCATAACTCCCCCTTATTCAGAGGCCCTGGGATTTGGGTTTGCTCTTGTTCAAAGCAAATTAAATATACTTCAGCAGAAGATGGGAAAAAAGGAACCTTTAGACTTACGCCATAGGCAAGCATCCTGTAGGGACAAACACAGGGGCAGGTAGGAAAGCGAGACTCAGTTTTCTGAAGGTAGATGCTGAAAGACTTATCAACACTTGTAAGTGCCACCAGGAATCTGAAAGTGTATTACCTGTATGATCTCCTTTCTGGCTATTTCTTTGTTCTTCCTTCCTCTTCCCTCTTTAAGTCTCCTATAACAATGCCTTTTGCATCCCTAACGGCCAGCAATCTCTGCTGGAATGCAGCTCAGTGAACTTCGATGACAGTTTAAGTAGATGGGCATATATCAACAGCCTAACTTCTATTTATTGGAAAGAATTGACCTATTTAAATCCCAGAGCAGGCACTATTTCTATTCAGCTCTTGTTTTTCATCCCCTCCTTCCCTTCCTCAATTGCAGGGTATTCGGAGGGGTTCCGTGTAGTGGGAGGTTACATAAACAGTTTCAATGTTAATACTTGATTGCATTTTCAACTTAATAGCCCAGCAAAGGGATTTGACTGCAAAGCAAAAGGCCAGAAATATCTCCTGGTAAAATTATGCTGATGCATAGATCAAACGACACTGCAGAGCTATTTGCAAAATCAGAAATGGCAGACGACTACAGAGCAAGATCCCCCTTATCTCCCTGCCCCACTTGTTTGTTTTTAATCTTCATTACATCTTGTAAGCAACCATTTTTCCATTTGGGCTTTCTGGAACTGGCAGCTCACTATGCTTTCGAGGCAGGAAAATTAACTGCATGCAAACCCAGTCCAGGTATGCTCACATCTTTCCTCCTTCCTCTAAAAAAAAAAAAAAAAAGAAAGGAAAAAAAAAGAAAAAAAAAAAAGAAAAAGCCCACCCCTAAAAAATCTGAGTTTTTTTTTTTTTTTTTTTAAATTACATAAACACATTTGAACTTTGGAACATACAGTCCTATGAATAAGAATAGAAATCTGGAATGTGAACAGCACATTACTCGTCCTCAAATGGCCAAGGTGATGACAACTCACAATTAAGGATGCAGACAGTAGCATTTAATGTCACCTACCTGCATCACTGTCATATCATAACAGTTTAGCAGGCAGTTCCCCAGCCTGCTTTCTTCTTCCCTCTTCTGCTTTGCTATTTATAAAGTCAGGTTGGAGTGTAGATCAACCCCTTGCCCTCCAGAGACCAGAGACACGCAGTAAATTATGGGAAGGCTAAGTGGTACATCAAATGTGCCTCCTCAAAGCTATATATCATCTTGTTAAATTTGATGTCTAATCCCAGAACCCCAGAAATTACTCCCAAAATCCCAGAAAATGCATGTGTCCTTCAGATGATATAGAGCAAGAAAGTAAAGTTTACCTGCAGGGAAAAGAAAAAACACCAAGACAAAAACATTCTAGCCACAATTTGCTAAAGTCTTCATTTTACTTGAGTGTCTTTCAATGCTATTTCCTTAAACTCCATCAAGTTAGAACTCACCCACCTGCATTTGAATATACAAACTCTGATCTACAGTACTCTTTTTTCCTTGCAATGGTTGACATTAAATTACAAACTGAATAAACCAAATCACATTTTATTTACCTCTCTCTAAAAATCCAATAGAGCTGTAGAAGCTTACATATGTGGTAGCACTTCTCCAGTTACCACCAGTGACAGTAATACAGATCTTCAGTCATTCCACGGGGTTCTCTTAACTGAGCTCCACAACCCCCCATCAGTAAAGACGAGATAGAAACACTGAGGAGCTGCCTGCTGCCCCAGAGGAAGCAGACCTCATTCTTTGGGAAGGAGTAGATGCTGACTGGTACCTATCTTGCTCTCCCTGTTCAAAGCTATCATCCCTCTAAAATTCTCACCATCCCAGTAGCCTTGACTTGATACAGAGGGATAGAACCAAAGCATTCAGAGGCAAGACATTTCCACCTGCAATACACTACATTACATATGGGTACCTTTTCAGTTTGCCTTTAAAATCCAGGGATTCAAAAGATATTGCTAGGGCCTGTTATAAAGCAACTCTCTATCAGCTCTCTCCAGTGGACAGGGCTACGGCTATGTTTGTTTGCTATAAGTATGCATGGGCTGAAAGATAAGAGAATAATTTATGTCAGAATTTCAGCCAAGATAGCAAAGAGGGAATTACCAACCCCTCACAGAGTAGTCCAGCAGCTACAGGAGCAGCCAGAACACCTTTGTTCTGTTCTCTCCAGTTTTTCTGTGGATTTGCCTGTGATTAACTTTAGTGCTTAGACTTTTCCATACAAAAATTGAGCAAAACCATGTGCCTTTCAGAACAGAATTGAGAGTCCCAGTACAGCTATTCTCAAAGCCCTTCTAGTTTCTTTGAGATGCACAGCCACATCCTTGTGCTCATCATGGATTTTTCCAAGGAAGGCAGTGCTGAAAATGACATCTATAGCTGCCGTAAGATGCAACCTCCAGAATCTGTCAGTCTAATCATGTCTAATCTCTCAAGGCCAACAGGTGAAATAATAGGGAAGGAACAAGCTGCAACACAACATTCAAAAATCAGGAAAGATGATTTTAGGAAGCTGTAACTGGAAAACCTTTATTCACCAGGGCTTTGCCTCCTATTCTTCATTTAAACAGGCAAAAGGTATAACAAGATCAGAATTGAAGAACAAAAGTTGGAGAGGCATGAAATGTCAGACAGTGCTGGATACCTACTCAGGTACCTTGTTCTAAGTAGGGCCAGGTCTCATTCTGTGAGGAAAAGAATTGAAAAGCAACCAAAGTTTCAGCGCACTGGGCTAAAGACTCAAACCTGGGGGAGCAGTGAAGCAACACAACACTGTTGCTGGTTAATTGTCTGTATTCCACCTTTTAGACACTGACTTGAACAACACAAACCCTTCTCTTACTCGTCCTAAAACACTCATTGAAAAGAAGTGGGGACACCCCATGCTTGGTTACAGGAACACAGGGCATGATCATTTTTCTGATTTTTGTATTGCACCAAACCCTCCCTGAAAGGAAGGAGAAGGACTGACAAGGCTACAGAGAATAAAACCTTCAGTGTACAAGACATGGCTAGAAAGTAGTGATCCCAAGAAAGATGTGTAGAGTGTTCTGCAAGAGGTTTTGGCCTTGACTGAACTATGACTGTGTTCTTCAGAAGCTGAGCTAGTGGTCAATAAAAAGTAACCTGCTGAAATGAGATTCATGAAGAGCCATGCTCCTCAGAACGTGACACTGACCTCTCTGGGAAGCACCAGCAGTCTCTTTGGAGAGAGGATTGAGCCTGCCAGGCAAGAAACAGACACTAGTGAATAACTTCTCTCCTTGTATTCATGGCTTGCCTGAAATCAGAATTCGGACCTGATGACGCAGCACCAAAAATTAGGGTGCTCAGTAGAGGGTCTTACACGCTAAATACAAATTCTGAAATACTTCAGCAAGATGGGGGATGCAGACTACCCTCAGGGCTGAAGCACACACATCCCCCTAAGCCAGCCAGAAGAAAAATCCTTCTTTACTGTAATGTTTGACACTGGCTTCAAAACAGGGTGAGAAATATGTTCTTAATGTAAGCAGGATGGCAAAGATGGGGTGGAAAGGGTCCCCTTTTCACAAAGAAGTGGAATGACCCCTCTTGGTCACACTGCCAGGCCCCTGCCTTTTTTGTTTGATTCTTTGCAGTTTTTGATCACAGGGACACGATGTCAGGGAGCCTGTGGCTCAGGAGAAGTCTCAACAGTCCAAAATCAGCTTTGTTTAGGTATGTGTATTCCATTCTCTTTTGACTGAGTCCAGCATCAGCAAGTGTCACAGACGTGACCTCAGACAGAAGTGTACTAAGAATATTTGACTTATATCATAAATCCCACAGACTGGCAGGAGAAAGTCCTGTCAACACCCTTGTCCTTTCGTTCAAAAGAGAATGGTGAGATGTATACCCAGAGGTAGGGCACTTTCCATTCTCATTAAGGGCCAAGAATTAAGCAAGCTGCCATTCTTATTCAGATGCTGCCTATGACATTTCCCCCTCTGTTGCAAAAACAATTATCGCAAAGATGTTTAAATTCCACCTGGACACATAAAACCTTCTCTCCTACTGCTGCTTTAGTCCCCTGCCTTACATCAAACCAAGAACAGCTCCTCTCGCAGAGGTGATTCTTCTCAAATCTCTCTGTAAGCACCACAGTGACTTCATGTGCACACAAGTGTCCACCGCTCCTAATCGTCCTTTTTGTCCCATCATTAGCTAGCAGTAAATTCCAGAGGTGCAGTCAATCAATACAGCATCGTGCCCAAGAGAAGACACATTTTGTTGCCTGCATACATGCACACCAGAAGGCTGTGTGAGCTTTGTAAAACCTATCTAGTCAGCAAACTGTTAAAACCAATTTATACACGCGCACACTCACTCTCTCTCTCTCTCTCTCGGCAATAAGCCTATGGAGAATTTTAATTAAAGGAGCCTTTAAAAGTGGAGGGGGAGAAATCTAGCACAGTGAGAAATAAATTAATAAAAACACGCTCCAAGTTGAAGCTCAAGGGGATCACTCTCAGTCATCATTTATTTAAAGGATGGGACACGTCAAAGATAGGAATGTCAAGTGGGAGATGCTGTGAAGCAGCAGAGGACAGAAAAGGGGCTGACGAACTGCATGCCACAGCTTCTGTAGCAGATCATTTTTTTGTCACGTAGGTTATATTTGTGGCTGGCCACCTGCTGCTTGATATTCATTACCTCTCAAAGTCAGGCACTAAAATGTCTGTATTCCCTTCCACGTTAGGCCTGGAAAGGACCTCTTAGCTCATCTAGACCATCCTTAACCTGGTCAACACCCCATTTCTGTAGAAAACTATTCCATTGCCTCACTGCGAGGATATTTTTCTTGCTATTCAAAAAGCAGTTTCTTTTCCTCAATTTCAACCTGTTTCTCACTTGCCTCTTCCCTTGGTGTTTATACTTTTTAAAAAATGGCTTAACTTTGTATGCATTGGTCTGGCTTTTGCTCGGGCCATAGACTACTCCAGAGGGACTAACTGACCCCTCCAGATGAACCTTACACTCAGGCAAATCACAGATCTGTTCAATTCTCATGTCCGTATGATTTTTTCATAGAGAAAGTTTCAAAGCCCAGATGAGATCTGGCTTCCTTCTCTTCACCTGCCATTCCTGCAGCCACTATATCATATCTTCCAGCCTTTTCCCATAGCACAGGGAAGAGATTTTTTCACTTGAGGCCAGTTGCAAACAAGCAGTGCCACATTTCTTAACTTTAACAACTCCCAGTATCAGCTGCTAGAACAATTTCTCATCACCTCTGCCTGTTTTATAGCAGCTCACTGGGGTGTAAGGTGCTTGTAGGATCAGTGTCCTCAGCAGCCTCCTGGGTTTCCAGCCCTGCATTCAAGGGAATTCAATACTTGTAGTTGGTGCTGTGTCACAAGCCTCCCAAGCATCAGGTGCAAATGAAAGTTATCATCCATAATAAACCGTGTAATTGTGCTAGAAACCCATACACGTCTGATCCTTCAACTACAAGAATTATGGAGATCCAATATTAACTGCATATCTTGACACTCATTATCTCATTTAGAGAGTCTTGTGCTGTCTATTCTTTGCCACCTGGATCCCTTAGTAGAGACAAACTTCACAGATTGATAAGATCCCACATCAGTTTCCATGTAAAAACATGGAAATGCAACTCATTTTCAATGTAAAAAAAAATTCAAATTATTCAAAACATTAATACATATACTTGATAGTGAATGTAAATTGAATTATGTTTTGCCCTTTCCCATAAAACAAATAGAAACAGCCTTTTCATGGAAAGAGGGTTAGAAAGGTTAAAAAAAAAAATGAAGAAAGTCAAAGTCATTACATTCCAATCAAACTTGATAAATATGTAAATTACAGCAACTAAACAGTTGGCTTTGACAAATTACTTCCACGTAATGGATTTTTCATAGTAATGAGGCTACAATGCAATTGTTTTTTTAAAGCCTTACATTTCTCATTAATACAAAGTGTAAGTCAGCATGCACAATGGGGATATTTACCAAAAAAATTAGGTGGGGGAAAAGAAAATTTCAGACAGCAGTTGACATCACAGAGGGATGCCACAGCCTGAAACGGTGCCATTGCTTCCATCAGCATTGACACATTGTTGACTAGCATTTAATTAAGTGGCTTGAACTTGAGGAACTACCCCATGCCAAAAGCAGCATCAAGCCCAGGACTTTGCCACTTATTATTAATTTGTGATATATTTACCCAGCCAACACTATCAAAGGGACCAGCTGCACATGCTATACAGACACTACAAGACCTACGAAACTGGCAAAACATGCAAGAAAATCACTTCAGTGGCCTACAAGTAACTTCCCTGGCCACCAGGATGTTCCTGCCTCAGTCAGTTCTTTGACTTTTCAGACCATGTCAACCATCATGGCACCTGTGCATGTCGCTACCTTTCTAATGTGGTTTGAACACCAGTCTATAGAAATAAAGATTCGTGCAAGAAGATGACCCTGGATCGTGGAACACTGCTTTCAGTTGCCCAGTCATTGTCCTCAGAATGGCCTGGTGTTGTCCCATCCAGTGCAGCCTGCTGACAACCGACCTGCCAATTGCTGCTACCATTGAGCCTGTATTCGTATCACCACGTTCCACGGCCTACAACTGAAATGGACTTCTCTAGGCTTTTCCAACAGGGTTTTCTCTCCTACTACATCTGCAGAAGCAGCACTACTTCCCCACCCCTACTCCCATCCTGATTTAAATAGAAAAACTGACTATATTAAAGGGGGAGTGGAAAAGATTAGTCCATTTCCCCATGTTCCCCAACTCCCCCACCCTTGGCATCATCCCATACAAAGCCGAATTGCCCTGGTGCCAACAGGGCTCGGTTTACATATTCTGTACAATGCAGAAGTTCCTGAGCAACTATAGGGAGAATTTCAACATGCATGTCTATGTAATTTGATAAAATTTTGGCTGCTCAGCCCTTCCTATTTGAAGGAGGGCTGTATCCACATCCCCTCACTATAAGGAATTCTGCCACCTGGCGTTTTAATTGCTGAGCCAAGGCCACATAAATGAATTTAAATTTACTCCCAAATACTCTCAGTGTACCCAAGGGTCAGCCAATACAGGATGGTGATAGATCAAAGACTCTACTGCTGATTTTAAGTTATTTAAAGTAAAAACAACCCTTCTCACCCCAATCTGTTGAAAGTACATAAGGGTGAGGGAGGGAAAACACAGCCAGGGGGAATGTCAGTGGGAAATAAGGACAGAGGAGGTGGAGGAGAGGACTGTTTATACATCTTCTAATAAGCCTATAAACCCTGGCTATACCTCTGCATGCATGCATTTCTTTTGCTGATATAGGATGCATACTCCATGTAATGCTATTCTTGTGAGCCAAGAAAATCTGCATGTAATACAGCAGGAGAATGCTAATGGCCTTCAGCTGAGCTGGAATCCAACACTGTTTCCCTTTATCAAAGGTAGACTTCAGAGCAAAGAGTCAACATTGGGGTTCCTCATGGAGTTAAAAATCAGTGAACACAACATGACCACATAGATCCCTGTTTGTGCTAAGTGTTCCCCAATTGCACAGGAGTTGATAATTCTTCTCAAATATCCCTCAGGCTATAGCAAAGGTATTTTTCAAGCAGCACAGTAAGAGAAAAGCAATTTCAAGCCCATTCAAGTGATGAATCCTTGAAACAAAGATGGGTTAACCACCTCACCCAACACAGGCTACTGAGTCATTGGCATAATTGCCAGCAAAACACCTGTACTCCATCTCTCCAAACCTCCCTGGCCCCACCAGGCTTGGGGGACAGTCCCTGTTTTGTTTGACACAGATCTCTCATGGAAGCTGTGTTACCCAACCACACTTGTTACCTAAACATACTGTTCTCCAGTCAAAAACATTTGAGAGATTTGTTGCTAATTCAGATGAAAGAAAAATTAATAAAGGGACTCCAGGGAAGTTGAAAAACAAAAGCAACTGAGACTTAACCCTGCCGTCCTTAGCAGTATGTGACACAAAAGCTTGATTTGAATGAAAAGCTAAGTCAGTGTTGCAATGACTGTCTTCTCAGTTTATAAACTGATTTAGAAGAAGCAGAGAACAGATTACTCCTAATTTGCTTTATCTCTGCATTCCCAATCTATTGATTATAATAATTGGAGAAGCTATCTTCCCATTAGCCACAGTTATTACTGTACAGAGCGCATGCAAAAGTCAGAGTGGATTTGAGGGGTTTTGTTTCCAGAGTGTTGGTGTAATGCAGCGCTGCACATTTCCAAGGCAGACAAGGAAAAAACAAAGCTTCCGTGCCATTAAGTTCAAGCAGATTTTTCTCGTCATTGCAGAATTGAAACTTTCAAACCAGCCATGTCCACACTGATGATATTTAGGACTGAACCCTGGAGAGACTTTTCAGAAGTTGTCGAGTCTGAGCCCAGACCACTGTCCTAGTTTTGAGAAAGCTTCTAAAATGAGGGAAAAATTTCTGAAGGTCATTGTCCTCTATCATACAGATGATGTAGCATTGTCTGAATATGAGGATAGAAGTTCTTTTTGTTGCTCTTCAACTGAACTGATGAGTAACCTTTCAAAAGACATTCAGGAATAAATCCGCAAACAGATTTAGCCACTAAAGCAGCCTAAATCCCATTTAAGTCCACAGTTTAGAACTTCAAAAACTGCACTCAGCTGTCACCTAGTTCAGGAGATGTCAGTATCCATAGGCAACCAGAGCTCTTCCTTTGGCCAAGTCTCCCAAATATCCACATACCTTTGCCTCTCCCGCAAGCTTTAAACAGGCATTTCCAGATTGTACCTAATGGAAGACTACCACAAAAATCACAGGAGTAAAAAAATAGTGGCAAAAATCCCTGATTTTTCAATACTTATAGGCTAAGCAGGCTTACCTAGTGTGTGGAAAGTCCCCAGGCTCAGCCTGAAGACACCTGAAACCACATTTGCACTTCCAAAAGTATCCTAAACACATTATATTGAAGATTTTTTCTTTTTAAAAGTATACAGCATTAAATAGCCCATGAATCAGAATGTTGTTTTCCTCCCTTCCACATTCGCACCCTGAATAGAAGATTACAGGCTCATGATTGCTGTTGGTCACCAGCTAATCCACTGAATATTGACTGAGGTGTCAAAGAAAAGTAGCTTCAGCGTGAAGAAACAAGACCCTCTTCCCCATCCCCAAAGCCTGAGGATGGGGATTCTTTGAAGGCTCAGATTTAGAACACACAGTTTGGAAAACCCTAAAATTACAGGGGTTGTGTCAAAACATTGTTTCTCTATCCCAGGTATCCTCTGACTTGTCTGTGTAACTGCAGGAGGGAAGCCGGAGGAAGAGTACCTCTGTGCTGACAGAAGATGAGAATTTAAGGCAGGGGCACGATTCAAGGTCTGTCCTTAAACATGCTCTACTTGGCTGCCTTGAGTTAACTGGGGGTTTTTAAATCTTATTTTGGGCTTTTTCTGCGAGAACAGATGACTGCTGAAGAACTGATGATTATTTTAAGCAGCAGATCAGGTGCCTTCAAAACTGAGAGAGGGGTGAGGCACTGGAACAACTTGACCAGAGAAACTCTGGATATCCCATCCCTGGAAGTGTTCAAGGCCAGGCTGGACAGGGCTTTGAGTAACCTGGTCTAGTGGAAGGGATCTCTGCACATGACGGGGGGTTGGAATTGCTGATCTTTAAGGTCCCTTCCAACGCAGACCATTCTATGACAAAAATTGTTTTAAGGGCTGTATATATCCACACTACATTTTTTGACCTCTGTTTTCACAACTCTTGACTTATTTTCCTCCATTTTGAAAAGCACTAGTAATGATTATCTGGTTTGATACTTTGCTTTGAGATCATTGAATGGGGAAAAAAAAAACCACAAAAAACACCTTTACATCTGCTTTCATTTATTACTAAAGCCAAATTACGCTTGTTTCTTCTCTTCACTGTAAAACAATCTGGAAAGCGCTTTCCCAAAATCTGCACCTTGATCATGCAGTATTTTATCTACAAAAAAGCAGATCTCAGGTTTTTAGGAGGGTTTTTTTGCTTGAATAGATAGGAGACATCAGAAGAGGGAGAAAAGCACCCACAACAAACCACCAACAAACCTTTTTTTGGAATTTGGTTTTTAATATATTCTTTTCCTACTCCTCTAGATGGGGTCACATATATGTAAGTGGCCTTTCATGGCAATGTATGTCCAGGATTACACCAATATAAGTCAGTAGTAGATATATTTTAGTTCTATTTTAAATATGCCATTCAATCATTTTTGCTAGAAAACAGAACCTGAGCTGCATACAAATGGGTCACAGTACCTCATGTTTACTGTTAAACATGAATTAAATCTGAGTAGCTTGGCATATCTCTATACTTAAAAAAGCACCATTAATAAGATTTCATTAAATGGAGAGCTAATGTGTAACAGCCTTATATCAGATATGTGAAAACAGAATTTCATAACAAGGTTGGGAGAAGTATTATCAAGGACCTAAGCAGAAAAATCTGTCTTTCTCGATACTGGAGGAATTTATATTTGAAGAGTGTTCTTTCCTATTGAGATCTTCATTGACTTGTACAAAAATACCGCTTTTAATCTCAAATCCCCACTGGCATTTTCATATAAGCACTGAAAATGCTATTGGGCTTTAGAGATTTAATTTAATGAAGGAAAAGTATTTCTATTAAAGTGTGTAATTTTTTTTTATTTTATTTTTTTTTTAAACACAACATCATCTGAGGAACCAGGGAAACGGGATTATTTTAAGCTCCGAAAAACTGACTAACCTGTGCCCTTGTAGAACTCCTGCTTCACAAAGGAAGCTTAACAGCTGTGGCAAAGCCTGTAGATGCGCTTGAAAAGGGAACCTACTGGCCCAAGTCACATACATACTGAGAATGCCAAGCCTGGAGATGGCAGCAGAAAAAGAGGAAATGAAATGTCCCCGTGCAGTCAGGTTGTTTGTGCTAAACTGCTGCATCATTAAGCTCCATTCTGAAATGTCAAAGATGGGGAAAACTCAACAAATAGCTACTAAATCTTCTGCATTAATAGACTGATCCTCTCATCTATTCATGTCAAAAAGTATTAGGTCTGGCTGGGAACGTAACAAATTCACCGTTGGGGTAAATGAAAGCCACTCCATCAATTTGGGCAGAATTGCACCCGTTGGCTCCTGTGATGAGATAAGACTGAGTTATGCAATTTAAGATTCCCTTCATACTTATTCTCACGGTGCTGCTTTTGTGAGGCTAAAAACCTTTGCTTTATCGGTGGATCACCCATGTCTTTATTGTATGAATATTCATTACAAATATAAATTCCTTTTCATATTGAGAAGGCAAGCGCACTTGACACCAGGAGGCCTCTCAACAGGACACTGCCAGGGCTGACAAGCTCAACAGCAGTTGTTCTATTTGTGTGCAGAGCTTACACAAAGTTAAATGTCCTCAATTTAAAAAAAAAAAAAAAAAAGACCTATTTTACTTAGGAACCAAACAGATCACCAGGTTACAGCAGTGCAAACCTTATAAGAGTTATCTACTACAACAACAGCTGGGCCAAGGAATTAAATGAAGAAATACTGCGACAGGAGAGAGTAACACAGATATAAACACCTGACTTCTCACGAGATCCACTGCTTATCTTGTGTTTGGACAGCTAACTCTACAGAGAGGTTGTTTATGTAAGGAGGTATAGGTAACAGAGAACCCAGACACCATCACCAACAAGAAAAAGGGTCATCTCCTGTTTCTGAAGTGAGACAATTTGGGCAAAAAGGGAGATAGAGTCCAAAGGACTGTGATGAAACACCAATCCCTCATAACTAGCTGGTAGAGCTGGTGCAGGTTTCAACAGATCTCCAGCCCCAGGGTTTCACCACAGCCCAAACAACAGCCTGCTTGACCTCTCAGTTTGCTTTCCCAGGTTTAGCTGCCCATCCTGCCTGTTCAACATTCTCAGGCCTTTCAGGTAAGTAGCATTTCTCCCTAGGCACGAAACTGTGGACAAAAAGATAATTCTGCTATTGACCTCAATAGATCCATGATTCCCCTGTGTGCTTATCGACCAGCCAGTGCAGCAGAGTATCCTACCACTTGGAGTTTCTGTGACTAACAAGGTAAGCCCAAGCTGCAACTGGGATTTCATGTAGCTTGCTGCATCGTGCGAATCGGTTTCAAAGAAACTGGTGCTGCATTTCAGAAGATTAAAAAGCAGGAAGAAGTTAAATATGATAAATCTGGGGAACATGGGCAATTACCTGAAGCACGAGGAAAAATAAATGCACAGGAGTCACAGATAGAACATAAAACTAGTTTTTTACTTAAGCCTAATTAAAACAGTGGCAAAAGATTATCCTCAAATCTTTATTAAAACAAACACTGTTTGGTGGATATTTGGATAGCCACACATCTGAGCTTAACACACAGCTATTTTAACCTAATTGCCTCAATTTATTTTTTTGTGGTGGGTACAGGGAAGCATGATGGACCACATTCTGATTTCATTTATTGCTCTTGAAATAGTCCCATGCAGGTGCACAACTCAAGCATAAAGATAAATGTAGTTTTGATGCTTGGATTAAAAAGCATCCAGAAGTTCCTATTTTTTCCCCTCAGCTGTCACGCAAAAGCATTGCTAGCAGTCACAAGATTGCTCTTTTTTGGTTTTGCATGAAAGCAACCAATATTATTAAAGCATTTTTACAGTGGCAGTTTTGTTTCTTTACCAAAGAAATAAGGGATGCGCTGGGGTATACCCTGCAAAAAACACAATTCCTCCTCAAATGCTGTCACAAAACTGGCAGAATAGTTCCATTCTTCCACAATCTAAGCATAAATAGGAGAATAAAAACCTGATTTGATGACACATGATCTGGATAACACAAAGGTCCATCTAGCCTCCAGTAATAGTCTCTATTGAATACCCATGGAATAAGAAAAGCACATTGTACACAGAAACAGATCCTTTCCCAGCAAATCCTGTCCCAGTTCTGACAAATAGGCTTTTTATTATTGTTTGTTTTAAAAAATCCATAGATTTTTCAATCAGAAGCCAGACTGACTGTCTCTCTAAACCAGTTTACCCAACTTCTGATTCAGAACCTTTCTGAAAAACATTAATACCCCAGTCATGAACAGCCTCAAACTTTGGATGCAAGTGAAAACTTTACAAGCGACCTCTGCCACCACAGAAAACCAAACAAAAATCCCAGGACTGCTGATAAAAAACCCGCTGGGTCAGGCTCAAACCACAAGGGACCATCCTTCAGCCAGCATAAATCGTTACCGCTCCACTGGAGCCAGTGGAACTCTGACTACTTGCCTCGGCTAAGGAATGGCCCCGAGTCACTGGCTCATCTCTAATGGCACTGCCAGGGGACAAGGTGGGTGGAAGGGAGAAAACAGGCGGGGAGGAAGGCAGATGTAGAGCAGCAGACTGTATTTTTGTAAAGAAGCTGGCAGTGTTAATAGAAATCCTCCCTCTTCCATGGCATTCTCATGCAAAGCTCAGATCTGAAGGTTACCTGCTTCCCCAGTGACTTGAAATGGAATTTTTTGTAAAGTAATCTCTTCAATCTGTCTCTTCTTCTACTTTACAGAGGATAAAAGTAACCATAAAATGCCACCATTTTTGAGCAAATCTAATCTGCCCTCCCAGTAATACCAGGCCACACAATGACTATCTCATTTTCTCTTTGACAAATGTGGAATTATTGGCTGGTGATTGTCAAAAAAATGCATGTCTACATCAGATACATAACAGTAAAGACAAATAAAAAAATATGAAACACTGAGCATAGGCAATAGGAGGCTCATGTCTCTGACTGGTGACCTGTTCTGCAGAGTTAGTGACAGAGCAATCTGTCATTTTCTTTATGCTGCTTATGGCTCTCCCACTCCTCTTTTCCACTTCAGTTTCAGACAAGGAAAGAGGGGAAAAAAAAAATTAAAATAAAGGACAAGATGAGAAAAAACTATTTACTTCTCCATGAAGGGTAAAAAAAAATATCAAGCTCTTAACAAAAGGAAAGCAGTGAAATAGCTTGTTTCAACAACCTCATTGGAGGTAATGCAAGGTCTCTATAAAGAGGCAACATCAAAGGTTTCTAGGGAGGAGGTTTCACTCGGTTATCTATGGACGGAGAGAGTCTAACTGAAGCTCAACAAATGCGGAATGCAAACAGTAAAGAGGAGAGACAAAATAAGCATCTATTCCAGACTCCTAATTATCAAGGACTGGGAGAGGAAGAACCAGTCCTTGGAAAATCCAAAGCATCACTAAATTCAGCAAGAAATAACAAGCAGCAAAAGAAGCACTGACAGGCTCAGCAGGGATGCTACTTCTGCAGCAGATATGAACTGCAGGAGTGCCAGAACAGTGACACTCAACTTGAGTGGTGACTGCCTGATGTGACCACTGGAAAGCACAACACAACTCTGTCCCTGAAGAAAAGCAAAGAATTTTCACTGCATGACTGAGCAACCCACAGCCATATCTGGGTTAGGCACAGTGACTCAGATCCTAAATTGAAAGGAGGACTATCCTCTCCCATTCAAAGTAGAAACCTTGAATCCCTTTAATGTGCTGACAATGGCAAGGTTTGTACATCAGTCCCAGCACTCAGACAGCACAGGGCCAAGCTGATGTGAGAGCTCCTTTGCCAGCACTAGCAACAAATGTTACATGGAAAAAAGGTCAGTTATGGCCTCAGGCAGAGGAATGGTGAGTCCCTCTGGCTCCCTGGAAAAGCACAGGAGAGCAAAGTCTGACAGAGGAAGTACTGAGGATTCAGGAAAGAGATTAGACAGGAACGCATCCAAGAAGATACTCAAAAAAAGCTCTGTCCTTTTTGAATCCATGGGATTTAGATGATAAAGGAGGAGTCAGGCACCAAACCAGGATTTATCCCACCTGGCTTTAACTATTTAAGTGACGAGCCAACCACCTCCAGAGAGCAAAGCAGGTGTTAGTGGGATCAGGCACCCTTTGCCCCTTCCAGTCTCCTTGCACTGACTGCAAAGGGAACAAGGGGTTTTCCAACTTGAGCAGCTGAGATCAATGCTCATATTTAGTTATGATGAATCTATAGTTTAGTCTCTCCCCCTTTCTCCCTCTGTGAAATAAAGGTCAGCCCTTCCCTATCACTAGTGCCTCCATACTTAGCACAAGCAATTCTCAGTGTGAAAGCTTCATCCTGCTTCTCCTTCACACGGGAGTTTTACAGCTGAGGGATTCAAGTAAAACCTCGGTTCAGAGATGTAGTTTTGTTAGGTGTAATATGGTGTTAAGTTTTAGTCCATGACTGCCTAATCCAAGCCAGGTCCTGGGAATACTCTCTGTTGGGAGAAAAGGCAGCATGAGCCACATCTTTGTGGTGTGGAGAGCAAAGAAATGGGGGGAAACGATAAACATCCTTCTTAGGTCCAGCAACTGCATTAAAGAACTCCCATCACAGCCATTATACTTTATTCCTGCACTTTCATTTTCCAGTGTCATGAGACACACTCTAAAGGCATATTTGCATTGCCAAGGTGTTACCAAAGTGAAGTGAAAGAGCTTAAAGCTTCTCTTAGAGACAATGCATCTATTCATGGTAGATAAAGGGATTAAAGATCCTACTAAAATCCATTAGAATCAGGAGTAATACTGCCACATATAGTTTTATTTTGCACTTTTATTATACCTTTCCTCACAAGATCTTAGAGCACTTGTCAAATGAGAAATTAGGCTCTACTACTTTAGCAGCATAAAATAAAAACTCTGCTTTCAGATAGAGAGGAAAGCTACAGTGACAGCTAAAGGTCACAGAGGAATAGAGCCTGGGTACTCTTGCTGGTGGGTTCTGCTCTAAAGCCCATTCCCTGTTGCAATGAGAGGGATGACGGTGCCACATAGACACAGTACTGAGGGTAAACACTTGTCTGAGTTCTCCATCTCCTCCTACCATTATATGCGCAATTTTTATTTGAATGCCTCATCCTTTTTTTCCAGAGTTTTCTGCAAAATTCAAATGAACCGTGAACAAGAGAATGAGAGGTTTATTGAGCCATAGCAGGCTAACGCTACCCATGCTGCTGCATGATTCGAATACTCAAGTGGCCCAGATGCTCTAACATTCAATTAATGAATTCCAGAGATTTGGGAAGGGGGTGGAGGGAAGAAAAAAAAAAATTACACAAGATGTTGGCTTTGCCACTGCATTATCCTAAGTGTCTCAGTCACATGAAGGTTAATGAGGAGAGTTCAAATGCTAAGACATAATTAAATAGCAATAATTAAAGAAGCTGACACAGCTAGAAGCAGCAAATGGAAATAAAGTAAGATTGTTTCCCCTTAAAAGAAAGTAGGAAGTTATTGCTTAAACACAACTCTAACAAGTTTATGAAATGATTTCCTGTATTCTGAAACATGAGGCAAGCGCTCATTTATTGGTATCATTACACACTGAGTGCTGTTTGCCTTGCCTTCCCTGATCCCATTTGCCCGTTTTTGGATGGGATCCTCAGCACAAATGAGGGCCATTTGGCAAGGCTGTACCCTGCTCACACAGACATGAGTCTGTCCTGGCTCCCGCAGAACTGAAAGGTGCTCGTGTGCTCCCCAGATGAGCACATTATGAAAACTGACAGGAAAAAGCTCTGTAAGACAGCCAATGCTCTGAACCATAATATTCCAGAAGCAGCCAGTGCAGGGCATAAAACAGTCAATGTTCAGAAAGTATTCAGATCCTGAAAGCTCTGGACATTTGGCTTCATTGGACATCCTTGCTCTGGACTGGCTGGGTTCACACAGCATGAAGCAGAAAGGAGATTTAAAAAAAAAAAAGGCAACTTTAATTTATTTTTCTAATTAATTTGCAGCTGCTAGTTAACATGCATCTTTTGTTAATGACATCAAAACTTCCCACTGTTCAGAAAATTTCACTGATTTACTGAACACTTGAGAATCACTCAGCACTGTCAACATGGCAAGCACTGCCGTGGTAAACACCAGTTTGCCTGCTGTTGAAATCCAACTCTGCATTAATGGAAATGAGGGAGACAAGAGGATACCTCCTAGATGAATAAAGTTATGTTTAGATACACGTAGGGAAAGGAAAGCAGACTGTGCTGTTAAAAATTTAGTGTAAGCCAGCCTCCCCTCAGAAAGTGTCTTCTCCTAAAACAGATTGATTCTGACATTTCACCTTTCTCCTGACCAGTGTCTCCTGCAGTACTGATACAGCATCCATCACTGCAAACACCTGAGTAGCACCATGTCTCCCTTTGTAAACCTGCCAGCAGTCAGCCGAGCCAAAACTTGCAGCATTTTTACCAAAGGTGCAAAATCCAGTATCAGAGCAGACAGGTAGCAAGCTCATTTTCATCTGAAAGTCAGACTAGTGTTTGAAGATAGGTCTCAAGGGCTGCAAATCCAGTGCATCGACCCACTCAACTCCCGTGAACACTTTCTTGGGTCATTTTGTCTTACTCAGATTAAAATTATGAGGAAAACATCACTAAGAATAAGAGGAGCTAACAAAAAAAAAAATCCCCTCTGTGCCTATCTCCATTAGTAAAGTGTGATGACCTTGTTCAGTGGTGACCAAGGGGAATCTGTTTACAGATGACTGGTGGCTGAGCTTTTGACAGCAGAAATATGTCTCCCATAATACGTTTCCCTCCATCTGAGTTAAAGTGCTCTGCTGTCTCTTTTCTACCTACTGATGTCTTAAATTCAAGGCAAGAACTTGGCAGGAGTTTGAAACCAGGCAAAAGGCACTGCATATATATCCATGGAAGTTGTACATTTGGAAGCTTAACAGACAGAAACCTAATTATAACTTCGTAAGTTCTTCCCAAGGCGGATTCCACAGTGGCAGAACCCGGATAATCAACTTCCTAAAGCTGGTCACAGGAAAAAAAAAAAAAAAAAAAAACAAACATAAAAAAATCCTTCTTTTCAAGAGAGATTCAGGAAGGAGTCTTCTAGTCACAAAGGAGTTCCAAAACCACTGTCTTCAAAGAGATCAACCACCCATGGTAGCCTTGGTACCAGCTCAAAAATAAAATAATAATTAAAAAAAAAATCCCAACTGAAAACCTCTAGACTCAAGTATTCACACTCATTTCAGGATCTGCACCAGCAGAAACCCAAAGTTTTCTCACAGTTACTGTAGTAAGGCTTTTTACAGAGACTTAACACTGTCAGACTCAATTTGGATCCAGAGAAATGAGATAAAAGTAAACCATCTTTAGTTTTTAAGGCCAAAGCCTGCTGAAGTTCCCATGACACTGACCAGAGGGCATTTAGAGATATCTGCCTGCTCATGGCATGTTTTCATTCTCTCACTGCCTCAACTGCTAAATTCAAAAAAACATTGCTGATTTCGTCTCTTATGTTTCATATTTCTTTTCAGGTTGTTGGGGTTTGTTTTCAGGGTTTGGGGTGGGCTTTTTGTTGGTTGTTGGTTGGGGATTTTTTTTAAAGATGAATTGCTTGGATGACAGAATCACAAAATTACATAATCATCAATTGTGAATTGTTAGATTAATGTAAAAAAGTCACAACAAAAATTTGAGAACTTGCACAACAGGAGTCAAGGCCTCAGTGTACTGACCATCAGTCTCCAGAAATCAAGTGTTAAAGCATGAACATCCTGAAATGTTTTATCCTTTGAACTGCTTTTAATGGAACAGAACGACCTATACTAGTGGCCTTTACTAGATTACAGGATGCAAAGACTAACGCTGACCCTTAATAACCAGAACCTAAAATGTGATCAATTTGCACCCTCCAGATAAACTATAAAGATGGAGATAGTACCCTTTCAGAATCAAAGACTTCTAGGAATTACTGATACAGGTCTGTCTCTGGGGGAGTTTTTTAGTGTTCAACTCTTGATCTCTCACTACTTCTTCTTAACAAGTCTTTTCCTGTTTACAAGACAATTTTTTCTGAAATAAATGCACATAAACACCAAGATCCTCTAGTCTGCTGTTAGAATAACATGCTCATGGCGGAGGAGATAGGAAAGGAAGGAATAAGAAAGGAAAAGAAGATAAGGAGGATATAGTGATAAGTTACTGTACATCAGCAAAAGACAAGTTTTATCAGGTAAAACTCATGGAGAAACAGTTGTAAGTAATTTATACTTATATAATCTTACAGAAATATATTTATAATTCTGCTTTTATGTGTAACCTTCAGTTCACCCCTCACACTGCACCTTCTGTGGGACAAGAGTTGTACCACTGTCTTTTTTCCGTGGCTAGGTACTTCTGTATGACTCCAGCCTAACGAAACATAATTTTATCCTAATCTCCTCTGTAAAGCTTATCATCAATTGTCAATTATCCACGGCATTGGGATGAGAAGACGAAATAAAGTTGGCACAGCAAAAGAAATTGATAAGGTGAAATACATTTAAATCGGACAAAGCAGTCACTGAATTTGAGATATATATTTTTGAAGGTGAAGTTAAGTAGAATGAGATCATCAATATACAGAAGGGTTTCGAAAAGATTAAGATCAAGATGATTCCTAAATAACATGGATAATTGGCTAGTGAACAATCAAAAAACTTGACTATACAGAGGTTTCTTTCTTTCTTAGAGTGCATTTAAATGCACCATTTCATCTCTCACTGTGATTTATACTACTTTTATACAGTCTGTATTACAAGGAAGTTTTGGCCTTCAAATCAGATAGGTCCTCTAGGAACTCAATTATTCACCCATTGAAAAGCTACATGAAAGCCCTCCATGTAGTGATTTTTCCTGGCAGAGCTTCGTAATGAAGTGATGTCCCAGTCAAACAAGATGGTGGAGAAATGGGGAATTGCAGGCAGTACATTCCAAATTATACACGGACAAAATTAAATTACTATTGAGTCACCAATTTCACTATGTCAAGTTTCCTTATAATTAATAAGAAGGCTATTCTCAATTTTCAAAAGTAATATGTACAATGCAAGACCACACACAGCTGTTTCAGAGCAAATCAGAAGGTTTTGTCCATTAAGATTGCCAAAAAATTATAACATGCAAGCACAATAATTGGAAGTTTTGGCATTTGCCTCAGCATAAACACGCAGCAGACACAGCAAAGAAATTCTGATTCTGCTTTTAGATACAGATATAGAAAATGCCCATTCCAGCACTCATCTACTTTCTGGTCAAATGACAAGTATCCTTTCTCTGCCAACACTAAAGGTAAAGTATATCCACCATCACCTTCATACATTTAAAAACAAAAATAATAAAAGGAGAGAAGATACTACCTAAATAGGCTTTTTTATATATAGGAAACTCTATATTCATTATCCTTGAGGCCAAGTATATGAGAACAGATACAGTCACAATATTCTTTTTTTCTTTCAAATGCTTCACAATTTAAAAGAATTGGGAAGAATGATGAAATTAAGAAAAGTAGAGGTGTAATAGGAGTCTTAACCACAAACACCGCGTGGTTAAGACTGCTTACCACATAAAATACTGTCACTACCATTAGCCCTCTGTTTATTGTGAACACATACGAAGTTTATTTTTCCAAAGTAGATCTTTAACCTGCCATGCCTGTTTGTTCACAGGGAGATGATGTGTGGGCTTCAGAAGATTGCATTTCTAAAGCTTGGAGGCAGAACTGCAGTGGAACTGGGAAAACATCTACAGAGTTTTGCCCATTTACATCACATAGAGTAGTAATCCATGGTGCAGTATTCCTCTTAGTATCCACCCCCCCTTTCACATTTCATTGCTAACAACTCCATACTGGGAATCAAGTTTGTATGAAGAAAACTTTCTATAATTGGAAGCAAACCATGGTAAACATCCATTTGATTTGTGTCTTACCTGGGGTATCCTGCCTCCCATCCCTCAGTTAATGCACCTCATATCCCCTGGAAATAGCACAATATTAATACAATATTCCAATGAGTCACTTATCTCCACCTAATAGTCCACTCTCTTCCCTCATTCCCCTAAGCATGAAGACAAATTATATATGGCTTTTAAATTCATTCTTCTGGTAATAAAGAAGCTTATCTTATCAGTTATTGCATGCATTAAAGTGTTGTCCCCTGGAGGTATAATTTCCCACCATACTTATTTTAGCATCTGTTCAACCAAACTATATTTACAGTCTCTGTGTACTAATATCTGACCCCTGGCCTTGAGGTAGGAATGCTGATCCCCAGCTTTATCTGACAATTCTTCTTTTCCTGCAGTGGCCTCCAAAAGTAAATGAAGATTAGTTTGCTTTCAGGGTTTATTGATTAAGCACTGTAAAGGATGGTTGTTGTGAACTAACTCAGGTCATAATCACTTAAACAGGTCTCAGGAGCCAGAACAGTCATTTTCTTGCAAAGATAACTGAAACCACATAACAACATATGCAAGATAAACACACATGGGTTTTAGGGGTAGCTGGTGCTTTGTGTTGTAAAGAAACACAGAGAGAGAAGCATGTTTCCCCCTCCTTTACAAACCCTCTCACCACTTTCCCTTAAGCTCAGGAAGGGAAATGGGGGTGATCATAATCTCCAAGATGCTACCGCGCGGTCACGCATTTTCTTCTTGCACAGTGCTTTTCATCAAGGATCTCAAATTACTTTTCGAACACTGATTAATCCCTACCTGTGAGATAAGCATACTCATACACACAGGAGGACAGAGGGTGTTCAACAGCTTATCCAAGGACACAGAGTTCATGAGCCGTGGAGATGGTAGCTAAGCCCAGCCTTGGCCGGGAAGCAGGGTAGGTGATCCCCAGGGGACACCTCCAACCCACGATACTCTGTGCGATGCTGCACGAACACGTCACCCCTCGCTTAAAATAGTTTTATAAACACCTTCACACAGTTATTAAAGAAAATCATCGTGGGTTTCGAAATAAAATTCATACATCCTACAGGAGCGGCAGTGGGCAGGAAGATGGCCTCGGGCTGGAAAGACATTATGTTGGAGGAGGCTGGGAAGAGTGGGCCTGACAAGAATTTCAGGCTTAAATTGGTTCTTGCTGAAGACAACAACAGATCATCTATCACCTCCCAATAGAGTTAAACCCCAGATATAACCCCAGGCCCCTGGGAACAAGCATAAATAACAGGATTTCCAGTGAAGAGCAAGACACTGAAGAGCACCACTCACTATTAACTTCTCAGTAGTGAAAGGACTCCAGTGGAAACATGAACTCTGGGTTTGTGTACTGCAGTCTGTGAGATTCTGCATCACCGAGGCAAAACAATTAAGCTTAGTACTAGCAAAAAAAAAAGGCACAGAATTGTCACTTGACACACACAGAACAACCATTTCTTAAATCTGCGCTTAGTATCTAAGTTACTTATAATGAACTAAGTATGTTTGTAAGGTAGCTGGCAGGTATTGGCAGAAATATTACATAAATATGTAGAAGTGTTTGGTATTTTTGTAGAAGGTGACGAAGACAATTGAATTGCTTAATGATGTCCTGCTTAAACTTTCAAACTAAAAAGAGTACAACACTTAAAAGATTTTAATGAAGCTGTACAGGGGAGTAACATTTTAAGTATACACAGAGATACAAACTGAAGAAAATGTAGGATATATTAGATGAATGAAAAAAATCAGTGCAGCTTATTTGAATACTGATTTGTTTAATAAACAAATTGCTGAAGTTTTGCAGTTTCTGCATTATGCAGTTCCTGGACATCTGCCCTGCTACACATAACATTTTCCTCTTCCTGCATCCACAAAGCCCCCTCTCCTATGAGCAGAAACCCAACCCACACACCAATTGCTCACCTGTCCTGACCTCTCTGTCAATGCATTGGTTATGCCATCCTATTTTTCTGCTTTAAGTTCATACATCATTATTAAACATCATTATTGGGCCCTACCCTTTAGCACAAGGTTGTCTTCAGGTATTTCTTTCAGATTCAATATGGGTTTCTGTGGTGAGTAGTCAGTAAACCTGACTCCAAGTGAAGGGATAATATCCCTGTGTTCCTCAGTGTTCACTACACAGCTCTGCTTTCCAATTACTCCTACTCCTCTGATCATATAAGAGCAAAAAAAAATAATCAGAATTCATGAGGTTGTTTTGTTCTATTTGGTTTTTTGTAGGTCCTTTAGGGAACTAACAGCATGTGTCTTATACAAAAGTATCAGAAAAATGATAACTAAGTTTTGGCCTCCACAGAAGACTCTGAAGTGAGCCATGCTGTCTGACCACTGTATCTAACAAGATGCAGTTCAGTTGAAGAGTTTCTGGCTATACAATAACATTCTTCAGGCTGCAGAGCAACGTGTAGATCACAATCATTATTATACTAATATCTAAAAATCTTGCGCTGTATTGTGAAACAAACCTTGAGAAAAGATGCAATCAATAAGTATTTCAAAACCAGTGCATGGGAACCAGCACAAGAGAGGTACTTGAACTAGCATTTGTTGTGCAGAAACAGCTGCTGACACATCTACCCTTCACAGAACAGTAACAGGGGAGAAAAAAAAATCTGTATATCTTATAACGAATTTTTCCTTTTCACTTGAAGTTGGAGGAGGTTATTTGCTGAATTCCAAGGTTGAAATCTCTTTTTTTTTTATAATATCAAAACTCTTGGAAGTAGTAGAAAACAAAATCAGATGTAGTTTCTCAGGATGTTCCGTTGGACTAAGGGTTGACAATTGTTTTTCCTGTGCTCAGAAGTGGATCCCAGGTGGGATTTAAGGCAATTGTGAAGTTAAACCCATTTTCTTCAGTGCACCTCTTGTCTTTCAAGAAAAAGAATATATATTTTTATATTAATATATATGTATACACATATACCCAGAGGCCAGCACTTCAAGCTGATTGAAAGAGTACCTGCACCAAAAGTCTGTGTTGCAAGACTCCTAAATCACTGATGCTCAGTAAGAAGAGATGTCAGGGACCATATTCAAGGCAGAAAAGACTGTGTAAGCAGAGTTCCTCATCACTACCCTAATACCTACATTTGGAAAGAACAGTACAAGCCACTCACACTTCGTTCTCTGACATGATTCAGCCAAACATCTGGACAAACACAAGTCTTTAGAAAAGCTCCTTCTTCATACCTGTCTATTTTCTGTTCTTCCATTTTAGGATCCGGTTTCAAATGATGCTGGTTATTTCAAACAGCCCAATTATATTCTTGAACAGGAGTATTTGGGCACATTTCCTCTTTGCAAAAATATGGCCACTCCTGTTCAGTGGAACTTGCATCCAACTTGATTTTCCAAAAACGAGAACACGCAGCACAGACAGGAAACCCTCACTCACCCTTTGCCTCGGAGCCTACTCCTCCATTTCATCTCAAAGTTCACCATTTGATTGACATTCTGCACTGTGGTCTGGTCTGAATTTCAGTGACTGGGGTATAAAGCCAACTTCCCTCATGTCAGCAGAAAAGTACAGAGCATCCAAAAACAAGAGCTCAGACACACAATCAAATTGCTCAGTCCTGAGAAGCCTCTCACCTGGGATGATTCCTGTGGTTCAATATGCTCACCCTGTGAAAAAAAATTAGCTGTGCTTAAATCCCAGGCTTTTTAAAAAAAGGTGTTTGGGCAGGATGATGTTACTGCTTCTGACCAGAGGGGCATCAGAAGTGCCCAGAGGCAGCCAGGGTGGCTCAGCTGATGCAGAGGAACTGGATGAGCAGACATAATTTAGTCAGGTCTCAAATGAGTACACATTGCCAGTGCTACCTGTGCGAGCATAAACAGCATGTATATTCCATGTGTATTATATCATACAAAGCAATATTTTAAGGAATTATATTTGGAAATCCTCTTCGCACATTTGAGTAATTGTCTGAGGGGAAGAAAGCACTAAAGACTTGTTATACTCAGATGTTTTTAACAAGCTCTGCCTGCACATCCCTCAATAGTTCTGGTTCAAGATCTTAATATTTATTTCTTACACACAAGCTTCTTACTTGACAGAAAACAAACAAAAAGCTTCACCCTTAAGCAAGATGCTTAACTGCTGGAAAGATGTTTAACTTTTCCTTTGTTCTTAGCCTGGGAGAGGAGGGAGAAAGCTGAAATTTCCTGGTCCAAGTTACTCTCATCATGCTGCATCAGAGCTGGCTAAATCAGTCACGCTGCATTACGCTCCATGGCTGATTTAGCCTCCTATGATGAGTCACTGCAGTCAAGCGTCAGCAAAGAGATGTGCTACTTTAGAAAAGAAAAACGAAAAAAAAAAAATCAGGGCAGGGGCTGTGTGGCTAATTTTGCAATTTAAAATGGGTATTTTTTTTTTTTTAATTTTTAAACATGGTAGGAGTTTATTTGATCAGCTGTGACTGTTCAAAAAATTGTGTCCTCTTTAGTCTTTATTAATCTGCGTCTGGAGGCCGGGTGGGACACTGTCACACTAAGCACTGCACATTTGTGTGGGAAAAGGCAGTGACAGCGTTCCCTGCCATATCAACATTCCAGCGTAAGCAGGGGAAGGAAAGAGCTCAGAGCAGTAGGAGTCTGCCTCAGGGTTCCCAGACAATAATAGTTCTCCAAAACACCAAAAATCAAAAAAAAAAAAAAAATTAGTTTTAGTTTTTCCCATGTTTTCAAAGGCACAGGGATGAAGGAGGGGAAAACAGAAACAAAGATACAGGCTCAGACAAGGAGAGATGTCAAGTTTCAGTGACCTTGGCATCTCACCCTTCGCCATTGTGTCTGCAGACAAGAGAACTTGGACAGGAGTTCCCCAAATCTTGCTGCCCCCAGTAAAAATTACAGTGCCCAGTCTTCTGGTCTAGCACATCATCTTTGTGCTGTGGGACAGCAGATGAAGAACAAACAGGTCACTGACATTTTTTAGAGGGCTGGCAAAAGAGGCTTTCTTTTGGCACTTAATGTTTTGTTTTGTATTTCTACAGAATCCACAGACTGTATTCCAGCACTCCCAGATCTCACTGTCATCCCGGAAAACTACATAAATCATGCTCCTGAGACAGATCTCCTCTTCCCCCCGCCGGCCTTTTTTTCTTTTCAGCCTTCATTTCCTACTTCCTCTCATTTGCTTTTTGATGCTTGGGTAGATTTAGATTAATCTTAGGGCTGAAACATTACACTGAAGGGTTGTATTAATGCCTGATCTAGCTATCGCATCCTACTGTAATTCATGCACATCGGTAATAAAAATAATCCTCTGGGAGAAATATAGTGGGGAAAGGATTTTTTTTTTTTTCTCCTTGACTATCAGCACATTTTCATTCTAAAGAAAACTAAAAAAGAGCTTCTAAAATGATACTGCAGTAGAAACTTTTAATGGAAATATCTCTAGGTAGCTGATCATTCCAGTTCGCTGAAGACGCACTTTGTTTTCGGTCTAAAATAAAACAAGTGGGAAAAGTGCAACCCCAAAATATTATTAACTTCATCCCACGAATTTCTTTGCTTCATTATTACTTCACAGCTTCTAGTTTAAGAAGCCGAAGATCAGACTTTTCCACATATTGCAGAACATAGTCAAGTGCCACTTAATCACTTGCCGACAGCTAAATGGGTGCTCCAGAGACCCAGTCCTGTCCTCTTCACATGAGCATAATGCATCAGAACCCAGGTGCACCACTTCTAAAAAGCAGAGTTTGCACCAATTTTTCCTACTGTTAAGCCTCTTTTAAGCAACCTTCTAAAATAAGCATATTCTAATTGCTCATAACACTCAGCAGCATCTTTTGCTACAGGAAACTTAAAAGTGCGTTTTCCCTTTCTAAAAAGGCATCGAGGAAAAATAGTGATTAAAAAAGACAGTTCATCCAAGGCCATAAGAGATCACAGATTTTCTACAGAATTAATATGCATGATGTCGATCAAACATGTATTTATTTACAGGGTATATTAATGGAGGAAAGGAGAACAATTTTCCTTTGCTTCACTACACATGCTGACACGAACAAGTAATCATTCAAATGCTTTTAAGAGATGCAGTCTTGCTTGTACAACTCTGGAGTCACAGAGAAATGAATGTAGATTACAGCAGCAATAGAGAAGCTATAAATACACATACTCTGCCAGTCACATCTGGTGGGTTTTTTTAATATAAGATCGTGGTATTGATATATTTCTTCTGGTAGATGATTTAAACAGTTATTTAGGATGTCAAGATTAAAAATAGTGTTTTAAAGAACAGGCAAAGGTGTGATTCCTTGACTTCCTTTACTACGCCTTCAAGACATGCATTTCACCTCAGAAAAAAACCTGCTTACTTGTGAAATATCCCAGCCATTGATCAAAGATAAGGTTTTTAAACAAATAGGAAGCTTAAAATAAATGGTATTATGTGGGAAAATAAAATAACACACCAATTAATTCAAAGGAGTGTTTTGCTAGAAAGGATTAATTTTAACACAATATGAGTTTCAAAGTGAAGGTAGTCTTCCCAAGTTTCATATCTGTTGTTCGTGACTATCTTATCTGCATTTTCTACTTGACTGGTTTATAGTGGGGAAGTGGGGACAGGGTTAAAAATAAGAAAGGCATGTTTTAGTTGACTTGTTGTCAAACAAAAGATACAGAAAATCCTTCCTCACCCAGCTCAACCAAAAAAAAACCCTGGTTGCTTATCATTTCACAGCTTCATCCAGCTCAAAATGGGAAAGATTTCTGAAGGCCTTAAACTGTCAAATGGTGACAACCACTTTCTCCCTAGTTTAAATGATGATTCTTTTAGCTTTCTCTAAATTCATCAGTTCCTGGCACCCTGTCTGCCCTCTTTACTACCTTAAATAAATATCAAAATAAAAGGAAAACATTCGGAAATCCACCCTCCCAGCAAAGATACTTCTTCAGAACAGAACAATATTATTGCAGAAAATCTTAGATTTTTTTGCTCAAACTGGTAAAAGAATCATAGAAAAATTCAGATAGGAAAAGGCCTTCTGCCTTTCTCTAGTCCAATCCACTACTCTAAAAGGACTAACTTCAAAATTGGTTTTAGTTAAGTCAAGGCATTTAATTCTCATGTAATCTTCTTGAACTGAGGACAAGAAGATTTCCTCTGCTTCCCCCTATGTTAAGCAAAAATTATTTTTGTTACTAAATTTTGTCTCCTATGTTTAGCAAGCATTCATTGCAACAAAAATGTCACTTTCTAATTCCCATGTACACTTCTAAGTACTTCTGTATTCCTCTGGAGTAAGACACCAATTTGTTCTATAATCTCTAACTTTTTTTATGTATATTCCCCTGCCCCCAAATCTCAAGTGAAGGAGAACTAGCAAAGTTTTATATTCTATTTTTCTATTATTAGATTGTGCTCAACACAAAGAGTAAGTTTCAGAGGTGGCAAAATCAGCAACAATCCTGACTTCAGCAAACTGAAGAATTCTGAGTCACTCTACCATTTGAATTACAGTTTGATGCTGTGAGTAATAAGTTAAAGTAAGTAAGAATATGGTCCAAGCAAGCATAAACATACAGAGTATGCAGAGTTATGCAAGCCAAGAATTTGGCCCAATATATATTTAACAGGAGCAGTAGGCTATGCAGTACCCTACAACTCCAGGCCTTCCAGACTGAGGAAAGCAAGAAATATTTCTCTTATAGTTGTAAACCTTAACACAGCACTAGCAGATGCAACATTTTTAAAGGTAACACCACAAAACCATCCAGAGCAGTACACAACACAACTCATCTTTATTAGGAGACAGGCATCCTTTTTCATGGGGGAAACCAACTATATCCAAAAAGAACAGGAAAAGGGAGAGATAGATCACTTAATCTTTCAAGAGATAGAGGCAGATCTATGTGAAAGCCAGCATGGAAGGAGGGCATGACAACAAGATCAAAACAAAGGGAGATATTACCAGCAGAACAACTTGAATATGGCAAAGAAAGGGAAAACGGGAGTATAAAGATATGCCAGACACTTACAGCTCAGGGTAGTTGATTTGGGACAAAAAAAATTCTCGGCTTCAGAAGTCCAGCTGACTACCCTACAAAAGCCCCAGGCAAATATCAAAATTGTAGCTGCCAACTTCTAAGGAAAATTTTAAGTGTTTTACTTTATCCACTGAAATCTGCACTGCATCTTCCATTGAGCATGAAGCATTTCCATGGCCAGTATCATCCCTGGAATAATATTACAATGTACACAAAGATATTTGTCAGCCCATAATCAAACACCAAAATTGGTTCTGATGGAATGTGCAATTGCTCACCCTAGACAACACTTGCTGTCCAAACACATAGAAATTTTGTAGCTAAAGAGAACAATTTTTTAGTTACTATTTTTTAATCATCAATGCAGTCATCTCATTAACATGAACCAAAAGGAACTTGACCTAACATAATGTACTATGTCAGAAATGAACAAAAGAGCATTCCTTTCTAATCAGCAACCATTTCCAATTAAAATGTCCACATCTGGATTCCAGCTTATTGCAAGAGACTTACTTTGGTGAATAACCTGGCTTTCCTAAGCTAGTCAGTCTTGGGTGAATAAAATATAAAGGTAAATCTGTAACTATTCCTTCAGACAACTGTGCACTATGGATGTACCCCAGAAAAGCATGCAGAAGGATTAGGTGCCAGATCCTGGTCTCAGGTCCTTGCAACCCAAATTGGTAAGAATTTAACTCTCTTCTATTTATGGAGTGCTCAGAATTTCCCTTTTATTCATCTTTTGCTTTTGTTATATTTTCAGTGTTTCAAGGTAGCCCAGACTTTCTGGGCCCAGATGTGCTCAGGGCAACGGCAAAAATTAAGGATAATATTTTCACATACGTTCAGCATTACAAAGACCTCCAGTGCACTTCCAGTAATTCAAGGAGACAGGCCCAGTAGATACTGCCACTGGTGCACATTTTCCAAGAAGCTAATGCAATAAGCAACAATGGCCAGAAGTTTGGCGGAGAAAAAGAGGTCACCACATGTTTGGCAACACATCATTAACTTGCTAATTATGCACTAATGGACATCTGATATTTCAAAACCACTACTTGATGCAATTACATTCCACTTCCCTACATTAAAGGAAAGCTGTAACAGCACTACATCATCCACCTGCTGCATTTTTTTAAAGCCCGCGTAGTTCAGAAGAAATTAATCACTTCTACCCACCACTGATATCAGGTACCACAAATAAAACTAGTTTTAGTATTTAAAGAAAAAAAACCAAACAACCCACACCTTTGATCACCAACCAGTCCTAGGTACCAGGTACTAGGAATACCTGCCTATGGAAAGATTTATGCAGAGCCCTATGGTAATGAATTACAAGATTTGGGCCAAAAACTCTGCAGCTGTGCCAAATTTTGTGGAATGTCTGTTAGTCCCTAGTCCACAACATCTGATCCAATGCTAACAAAATAACAGTTCTCCCATTTTTTAATCTCAGGACTAATTGCAAATGCACCTCTTCTGTTAGATGGGGTAGTAACAGCACAATTTGCCATAGCAAGAGAAATTGTTTGGTGCCACCTTCCAGTTAAACATGAAAAAAATAGGAAAACCACACTTCTATTATCTTTCCTGCCAATCCAAATGTAACAGAAAAGCAGCTGTATCCACTGCCTCACTGCTGGAATACTTCTATCACCACCTTTCTCCTACCACCAGAAAGATTTCTCCTGTGGCACCTTTTTCCCCAGGTACAACAAAAACCTGTTTCCACATAACTATTTATTTCCTGTTTGCCTCCACATGTGCCAGAGGGTGCAGTGGCAGAAAACCAGGGATGTCTTGCCCAGATATCCAGAGGGTGACTGGCAGTAACAACCACTGAGGAATTCCATTATCCTTGAGCTTCCAAGTGCCTGCACTGATGGCAGGGTCTTCACACTGACAGTCTTAGCACCTGGATTCCTCCTCCTCCACTTTCTCCTGGCGGTAACTACTCCCTGTGTTTGAGTGCACCAAGTAGCAGCAATTTTACCACTGTTTGCTTTCATTTACTGCAGGTGTCAGGAGAAAAAAAATTTAAAAAAAAGGCAAAGAAATCCAAAGCTTGGCAAAGGCAACAGTTTCCTATGAACTTCAACTGATATAAGTTGCTAATTAATGTATTGTATGATGGTATTGGAATCACCTTAGAGGATACAGCTTCTATGCCCACATTCTTCACAGACTTCCATGTTAATCTGCTGGTACCTAAATAACTCCAGAGCTCTCCGACCTGCACAGAGGGACCCCCAATTCAGGTAGACTGACTGTTATCCCTTAACCCCTCCAGAGCGAAGTCCCAGCTCCAGGCTGGGCACAAGACTCCCCACATAAAAGGTGAACCAGTCAACAGCCTCCCAGGAAACCCCTTGGAGAGCAGCAAGGCCCAAACTTTGCCTGCTCCAGCTGAGGTGGGTTCACCGCCAGAGGAGAGTATATAAACACTTTACAATCTTCTCTTGTGCAAGAATGGGAAGAGGGGCCAAGAGCACCTTTCTGCAAGCTAGGTCTTCTCACAAGGCACAAAAGCCATGCTTAGCAGCTTTCATCAGTAAACACTGATTTTTGTTTTGTTTTGCTGTTTTTACGTGGTGACATTTTGGCAGGACTGAGGAAGTGCTACACAAGTAGCACCCGTGGGACTTCCTAATTTTTAGTTAAAATGTTAGTGCCTGCTAATGTCAGATATGTACAAAGTGTGTAAGGTGGCCCCAAAGTCCTGTTATGAAGAAAGTTGCCCCTTTTGTGTCTTCAGCTGGACAAGCCACCATTTCCCCCTCCTCAGAGCAACCACATGACGACTTGCCGGGCACTCATGTCATGGACAATACATCAATAGGTACTTTCTGGGTAATACCTGAAATACAGCACCAGCCTTTCAGGCAGAACTGACCCAGTGTAGCTCAGACATGAAAGAGCATTTATACAGCATCCTAAAAACAGTTTTAAACCATTTATTTTAAGAACTGCATAGTGCATCCTAGGGAAGAATTTAGCCTCAATGAAACATAGATGAAATTCCCTCAGGAAAGGCCTGTTTACATGCCAGCCCCCAAGGGCTCTTTTCAGAGTTACTGGCATCCTCAGATAATTTTGCTACTGTGATTTATATATAGCTGGGGAAGACCTTAGATGAAAATCACATGTGGAAGATCTGCAGTGCTGCCAGGTGGCCTCTGGAGGGAAAAAAGTGCTGTGAAACTTCTGGAATGGTTTAAGCCTCTGAGACCCTACAAGGCAATTTGGATTACATGATGGCCCATAGTAACATGCTGTTCTTGAACACACAAAGCATAAATACAGCACATGGAGTTAATAGGTTTTGTACTGCACATCTTGTTTTGTTTGCAGACAGTGCTACCAGAAACAGCATCCAATACAGTTCTGCTTCTTTTGTGATTGTTTTGGTGCAGCTCATGCCAAGTTATGCAAATATCCAATTTAAAGTGGCAATTATAAAAAGCAATTGCAAGTTAGCAAGCACTGGTCAAGAACTGGAAGGGATTGCTTGGATCAGTTCCCTCCTCCACTCCAGACAACTATGTCAGAAAAATCAGGATCAAGCAGGCACTTAATGATGTCTGCTTTGCCACTTTTCTCTCTGCCCCTTCATGTGATGTTCTCAAAGGATGTTTCATCTGCCAGCTATGATACTGCAGTGCCAGATGTCCATCAGCACCCATCACTAACTAAATGCAAAGGACTAGTTAAGAGCACTGCCACCCATGGCAGACAGGCAAACCTTTGTGGTCCAGGGCACCAAGTCTGGCACACCCACTGTAAAAACAACTGCGCAGAGTTAAAAGTCTGGCCTTATTTTCACATCTCAGTGGACACAGAATTGTTGTTAGTGGGGATGTCTATGTGCCACAGTCTGAAAGTACTTCACAAGTAGAGCTAGAAAAAGATAATAGGGATAATGGTCACCACTGTAACTGAAGCTGTCTGAAGGGTCAAATATTGTTCCTTCACGTAACAATAGTTTTTAAAAAACCCTCACAATTATGAAGGCAACATGCTCATCTCTGATGAAGCAGCAGGCACTGATCTCTTCTCTGTGTTGACCAGCGACAGGACCCAAAGGAATGGCCTGAAGTTGTGTCAGGGGAGTGTTTAGGTTGGATATTAGAAAAAGGTTCTTCCCCCAGAGGGTGGCTGGACACTGGAACAGGCTCCCCAGGGAAGTGGTCACAGCACCAAGCCTGACAGAGTTCAAGAAGCGTTTGGACAATGCTTTCGGCACACAGTGTGACTCTTGGGGATAGTCCTGTGCAGGGCTAAGAGCTGGACTCAATCCTTCTGGATCCCTTCCAGCTCAGGATATTCTATGATTCTGTGAGCTGAGGCAGTACCTATAGCTGCAAACCACTACAGGCTGGGCAGGAACCCTACAGGCAGGAGGCACAGGCAGGGAGCTGTAAAACAGCCCTTCGAGTCAGAGTGTATCTGGAAAGGCAGCTCAAAACCTGACCATGATCAACAGTTGGTTCTGCTCCTTTCAGTAGACCAGGCGTACATGTTAATTGCAATAAGCAGAGTTGCACCGTTAAATCGTGGTTCAGCTTGTGAGAAAGCCCCCAGCCATGATCTTGAATCTTGGCAATTCAGCCCAAGAGGAAGGAGTGCCACCTTCAGAGACACAGACTGCCACAGTCACACTTTTTAGAGAATAAAGCCAAGTAGATTTACCGTGGAGAATCCCAATCTGATGCAGCCAGGATTCAAGACAGTACTTGGCTAGCAAGTGATCAAAGTGTGACTGTTCTCCCATAATCACCTACTGCAACTTCTCTTTTTTTTTGCTGTCCCTCCTGTGCAGAACAAAACGAAACAACCCACAATATTTGATTCCCAAGCAGCAGATTACTTACCACATCCCAGTCACCTTGGGGGTACAGAAACTATCTGGAGCTCCATCAGAGTGCCCCCTGCCTGCACCGAGAAGGGCCCTAGCACACACATCTTCCTTAGCACCAAACTCTAAAACAGCTCTTCAAAAAATGACACTGTAACCTACACATACTTTGGGTAAATTACACAGCTTTATTTTCTTTTCTAGCTCAAAGGTAGCCAAGTGAATGATTCCGTATGTTTGCAACCTTTTCCCAGTCTGTGGTGGATTGTTTTGTAACCACTTAAAGGCAGCTGATATATGGAAGAACTGTTTGACACTCACATCAACCCTCAGAGTCTGCTGCCCATATGCAATCCTGGACCCTTTCCAATCTGCTCAAGGGGCCTGGTCCCTCTTGAAATACTCCAGAGGACCTCATTTAATCTCAGCATCTACAAAAAACTTGTCCCTGTTTAGCTTACAGTGAGCAAAGAAATACACAGAGGTGTGGTTACTGTGCTGAGGAATGAGGGAGTAGAGAAAAAGCAAAAAGTCACGCTAGGGGGGAAGGAAAGCTTAAAGGAGAATTAAAGAATCACAAAATGTATTCAGTTCAATAGACCTGACATAACTTGGTTATTGACTTCATAACGTACACAATTGTGAACTTTCCCAAGGCTTTTTACACATTAACTCATAGTTCACCTGGCACTCTCAGCTGTGCAATCCAAAGCTCTACACTCCAGTTGTTTGAAAACATCCTCTCTAGGCTTGGCAGGCAGCACTGCTTCCCAGTTTCATAGCTAGAGCTCAACATGCCATTCTTCATTGTTCATCCAGGGCACACCACCATATATAGAACCTCTGGAGACTCTCCTCTCCAGGGTCCAGCGGGACCAGGTCACCAGCTGGACAAAAAGGACAGGGAACTTCAGCTACAAGGGGTATGGGAAACCCACAAAACCATCTCAGCAATGAGAAGTGTGAGAGTACTGCAGGGAATTGCATGTTAGCAAAGGGCACAAAGCACTGGATGGGGGGTGGAAATTTGTGCTGGGAAGCAGGGAGCAGGGCGAGTTCAATAGGAATTTGGCACATGCATCAGCTCACTTCATTGACACTGCAACCATTTGAAAAACACATCAACAAGCAGATAGGGAAATTATCCAGCTGGATTGCAGTGCCTGTCTCTCCTGGGCATTATGATCTCCAAGTCTTAATCCAGAGACACTACAAGAAAATGCAGGGATCTGATGTCCCATCTCCTGCTGATTAGCTGGCAGGTATAGCAAGGAGACATGGGAGATTCCGTTTTTAAATAAAAAAGGCAGTTGCCAGCACCAGCTGATTGGCATTGATGCAAATAAGCCATCCCAGAGTTGAACTCAACCATGCCACATGTCAGCATCTCACTGCTGCATTACATTATGGAAATCAACCTCTAAGAAAAATACAACTAGAAAAGAAGAAACTATAATCTCAGCAGGCATTGCTCTGTTAAGTGCAGCCCCAGCTGCCAGCCCCATGCAGGACTTATATCCAAGTTCCTGCAAAACAGGCTGCAGGCTTTGCACTGGCTCTCCATCTACCTATACTGCAGTTTTATTCACTCTGCATTACCTGCATTAAAGGCAGGTACCTGCAGACTGAGGAAACAGGATCTAAAAGTGAGTCCAACACCCAACCCATGCTGTTAGTATCATACTGCCCAGCATATTAAACTGTGCCAACCATCCTGGCCCAGCTCCACCTCCCAGGTCAGGTCTGAAGTCCAAACCTCTCTAAACCCAGCAATGCTTTGCACTCCAAAAATAAAGAAAATAAAGAGAAAAAAAAATTTTGCAAGAGTTATTTAATGCTTTGTTGGGAATACCGAAGTTGCTAAGCACTAAACTCTCCTGTTTATCTTCAGGGACTCAAACCACCCTGCCATCTGCTTTTGCTCACTTATTTGCTCAGTTTAACCTTAAGCTTTGTTTTCAGAAATCTAGCACTGATCTACCTCATGTTCACCATCCATTTGTGGTCTAACCTTGGTGTTTTCTGCCTCTTACTTGCTTTCTGTCTGCCCAATGCAATTCTGCACTTTTTCTGCATTCAGCTGTGCTAATCCCATTTTGTAATCACACCACTCTCTTAATTTCACCTCCAACTCTAAGTCCAAGCTTTCTGCTTCCCACTCACATCTCCCCAAGAACTCATCCTCCCCCTTCACTCCCTGTGCTCCCTTCAAGACTCCCAGTGAGCTTCTATCTTTTGCTCAATCTTGTGGAAGTCTCACCTTTCACCCATGCATAAGATCTGCTATTTCTTACATGCCTGACCACACTCCTTCCATTCATGTCTCCGCAGAGGCATCGCTTCAGTGAGACCTTGCAAACAAATTCACCAACAAATTGTAGCAAACAGCTGTGTACCACTTTAAGACCAAGCTTTGGTGATCTGATTCATCCCAGACATTGCTTGCTTGGATGCAATATCCCCTGCCCTGCTCAGCTCACGAGAGCACTGAAGCAGGGACTGATTTCCTGTTCCATGAGGCACAGACCACACTGTCAGGGCCTAATAAACACCAGGCAACATTTCATTTCCTTATAATTAGTTGCATCATTTGACTCATAGTACAGAAAGAAAGGCACAAAAGCAATGGACAGGATTCTTGCTATCTATAAAAAAAAAAAATGGATCAAATTCAAATGCAACATCCAAGAAATGTTTAACAAACAATAAGTCTTCAAAGACATCATCATAAATGAAAGTAATCCTACTGCAGGGATTACACGCCCTATTCAGTCAGGGAAAGGGGATTTAGAATAGAAGTTTGTCCAAAATTATCTTCACATTATTGAAACTCTTGGTGGGCACGGGGGAAGAAGGAGAGGGGAACAGAAAGGACGGAAAGTTTTCCTTTTACTGTTCAACATGTTTTACTTCTTTTAGCAATTCAAGATCTCAGAGTCCTTTCCCAGTGAGTGATGGCTGGTCTCACTTATTGCAAGAAGAATTCGAAACTCCAGAGGCAGAGCTAAACACAGTAAAAGAAACCTGAGCAACAAAGCATAAACTGGAGATGCTTCCATGGCACCAGGATAGCTGGCAAAAAGATATTATACAGCCAGGAACTTCTTTTTGTGAGTCATGATACAAAATAGACCATATCCTAGTCTTGTCCTTGAAACCTACCACTACATGGTCCTATTAGTTGGGGGTCAATAGGTTATGGGGGCATTTAACTCCATCTTACACCTGAATATGCAAAAGCCTAAAAAAAGGATGTTGGGAGGGACTGGTGGCAAGAACTGCAGCAGTTGTTGTGGGGAGGGTTCAGCATGATTAACTACACTGATATTAGCTGGATGTGTGTCAGTCAAAGGGAGACTATTGAGTGTCAATCTGCATGATAATGTCTACAGAAGATCTATTTTGAGAGTAAGGAACAAGAAGAAAAGAGCAGAGTCTCAGTGGAGGAAGGGTGAACATCTGGTCTGAGGCAGACGACACTTTTGGAAATGACGGCCATGCAAATCACCCGTCTGTACAAGCTCAGAACAAAAGTGCACACAGCAGATGATCTCTAGGCTCATGCTGCCATTTAAATGGGATCTACTAAGAAACAAGCACACCATCTTCATCTGCAGCAGATTTGTTTTCCAACATGCTGGGCCTGACCGGGCTCCTCTGCTAAAGAAATGAGAAATTCCTGAAGCCAAGGACATTAGGAAGTGGGACATGGTGCCTGCCAAGTCCCTCTCTCCCCAGGATGTGGAGGCTCCCAGCTCATTCTAGATCAGTCACAGTGCTTTGGGCAATCTGCCATCTCAGCCCCATTCAGACACCAGCCAAACACCATTAAGAAAGCTACAAACTCCTCCACTCAAAGTTTAAGTGGAAAAAAGTATACGTGGTACAATCAAGACTGTCGTCTGCTTGGGCTTTGGTTTGTGTCCATGTCTCAGAGTCATTTAATGAAGCAAAAACCAGATTTGATCTCAGAGTATCCAACAAAGTCTGGGACATGCCAAGATAGATAGCATGGAAATCTGCTCCGTAATAGCCACAAGCAGGTGAGCCATCACAGGAGTCTCTCTCATTACACCCAAACACTGCAGAGGCTACGGATTTTATAGCACGTGTAAAAATCCAAGGGTTTGGAGGATATTGATCTGGACACGACTCAACACAGAGAAGATGGAGACTGGCCTGACAGGGAGAAGGGAACAAGGTTTATTTTGAAAGACAGTACTAGCTTTTGTAATCAGGAGGGATGATACAGGACAGCGATTCCTAAATTCCTTGGGAAGGGAAGACAAACACCTCTCACTCTAGCAAACTGTAGCTTCTTCCAGATTTCCTTTTACCATCACTGAGACATAACAGCTGAGGATTACAGGAGAGTTAAATTACCTTTCCTAAAGAACCATTTCCCAACACCTCAGATTTTTAACATAAAGAGAAAGATAGTCAAACAGTTGAGATGCTGTGTTGAACCCTGAATAGAAACTTGATGGAGTTGGGAAAGCTTCTTGCTCTCCCCTGCCCTTCCCTCTGTGCTGCTCAACTCCTTGGCTCTGCAGTTTTTGCTCCAAGCTACATGTCCTTAGGGTACAGGCAAGAGCTTAGAGGCTGGGAAACTCACATACTAAAGAGACTGTCAACCCCACAGCTCCCAGCCCAGTTCTGCAGGTAGAAATGCTTATTGTGGCTTGAGTTAGGACTTACACTTTGGAGTGGCAGCTGAATCAACCCTCCAAGGCTGTCAGCCTTTGTCCTCTGCTCCTAACAAAACCTGCATGGAAACCTTTGACTGAGGGACTTCAAGGGAGAAGAGTCAAAGTCCCATGAAAGGTCTGAGCAAGCCCACCACCACCATGGGAAGACCTCAGCAGCTGAACTTAAATCTGCACAGGGCAAAGTTTACAGCCTGCAGGTCACACAGGGACCTCTGCGAGCATAGGATGAAGCCTCCTTCCCTGCAGACTCATGCCTCATCACTGACCACAGCGGGCAACCAAGATGGTATAACCTTTATCCAAAAATCCCTCCTGCAGCCAAGCCTGCCCAAGAGCTCTCCCATGCAAGTTTTCTCTCATCTAAGAACAGCCAAGTCCATGTTGACATTTTCAATGTGACGCTGTCGTAGAAGCGCCTCATCAACCATCTTCCACAAGATTTTAGGGACACGCCTTTGAGACTACCATTTTCCTGTCCGATTTGGTTAGCTCATAGCAATCAGTGACTCCAGAAGTTATGATGACACACTACAGAGGGGAGGAATAAAAACAAATCATGGGAATAAAGTCTTTAGGACTCTGAGTTGAGCACTTAGGTTGAGGACTTGACAGGCGCTGCCCACACAAGTACAATTTGTATAACTGTTATCCAGTGGAGTAAGCGCTGTATGTCTCAGTTGGCAGCTGGAAGCAGGGATGTAAGTCACAGAAAAGAGTTGTTTCCAAGCCAGCCATCACACAAAAGTAACTCTTTGTGGAGTTTTTTCACATGCATTGTTAAAGTTGAGTTGTTGCTTGAAGGTACAAAGCAGAAAACCAACAAAAGCAAAACAGACTTTCAGAAGGGCAAGGAAATATGCCAACAAATACACTACACAGGGCTTCACCTTGTCAAGACTTTGGCATACACAGACTTGAAGAAATAAAAAAAAAAGAAATCACCTTTTGCTACTTGCTGTAAGAAATTTCACAATCCTCTGAAAACATACAATGAAGTAGCTTGTAACATCAAAGCAGATAAGCAGCTCCTGTATGGAAGACAAGGCAGCTCTCTCTGTTTAGCACGACAGTATTTTGTCATGAAACCAATCAATAATATTAATAGCAAGTAAACTCATTTGTTAAGGGAAAGATTTCTGCTCACGTTCCTTGAACTGGCAGATGGCCTCCCATAGATTGCAAATTTCAAGTCCAGCCCCAGAGGAAGGAACTTGGGGGGGGCAAATTTTTCCTTCAAAATAAATAAGCAGTTTGATTTAACCTTGGCAGAAGGGGGGAGTAGATTACCCAACTAGCTCAATTGTAAGAACACACAGAAATTACACTGGCATTTAGACTTTTTATATTTTCAAAAAAAATAGAACTGAGTTTCTGTCATCCCACCTCTGCCAAAGGTCTTCCAACTAGATCCAAAATACTGAAGCTTGGAAAGAAAAAGGTACTGTAATGAACAGAAAATATTCCTGAGTATCCAAAGCACAGTTTATTCCTCACAATGAGCCTAACAACTTCCCATGCACACAGCAGGGCATTCAAGACAAAATCAACTCAAAAAGAAGAAAGCGTAATTTCCTTTCTTAATAGAATATTAATTATAATTAATATTTTAATAATTAAAATAGCCCTGTTCAAGCTAAGAGGGCTGAGAGACAGAAGACTAAGAAGCTGTAGGAATGCTTATTGTTCTAACTTTGACAAAGAGTTTTCATGCACTTTTTACTTATTAATTCCCTAGCTGCATTTTGGTCAGGGTTCTTCTGGACAGGGATCAGTTGAATTCCTAATCAAAACCATGACAAGCAAAAAAAAAAGAAGTACCACTTCTGCTTCCCAGCATGAAAAATTTAGCGTAAAATCCCATGAACTGCAGTCTAATGACATCACACTAATGGAAGAAGAGAAAGCCTTCTAACAATTAAAAAGAGCCTTGCTGAGAAAACACACAGGAAATTGTCAAGCTGTCATTTGTGTCTCAACCACAGCACATCGGACAGTACTGCGGGCTACCATACACCCATTTGTCTCTTTGATGGGCTGTATCAGGAAACAATGCAGACTGAAGGAGGTATTTTCTTTGCTTTTAAACAGAAGGGCAACATCAGTTAGAAGATGCTGTGGTACCACCCACTGCTGCCTTCAAAGCCTGTTCCATGCCCGTGGTCCCGCTCTCCGCTCTACAACACCTGTGCAATCTTGGAGCAGCTCAGGAAACACCAGAGTTCACCCATAGCAAAAGACAAAGACGTTTGGCTTAATACATACTTAGTTCCCTAATAACACAATTTGCGTAAAACAGAATTGCTGGGGTTTTTTCCCCCACCTCCTGAACCTCCAGCAAAATTTGCCGGTTCCAGCGCCGTGACTGCTGACACGGTGACGTGCGTGGCGGGGAGAACACAGCTTGAGTTTTAGATGCCAGGCTGAGCATTCAGCACGGAAACCCTTGTTTTGGCTTTAAACCTGAGCAAATCTGATCTGGGAGTTCACTGATGGAGAATAAATATGGAAGAAACTGATTTCAAATTGTGTCTTCTAAAAGGATGAGTTGACAGGGCAAAAATAGCAAATGCAGTAGGTACCTGACTGCCATTGTTACATTTGTTTAAGCAGAGATTGCTGCAATGTTCAGGAGCCGCATAAAAGACTCTGCAATATGCAATCAAGTCACAGGTCTGAAAACACACCAAGAAACATCCAGTAACTGTCACAAATGATAAGAGCTGGGCAGATAAAAGAAGTAATTACATCTTCTTTGAAACTCTATTTTGCTATTTTTAGTGCTTTAATCAAGGGCCAAATTCTTCCACCTTTCTTCACACCAAGTAATCCTTTACTTTCATTACTTTCACTAGTATGGCTACAGGCAAAGGAAGGTACAATGAAGCCAGACTTAAGAGAATCAGAACCTGGACCAAAACATTTTGGATGGGAAACAGAGACTCTGACAAAACAGTATCATCAATAGCAAAAATAAGTATCCCTTTACCTCTTGGTGTGATGGACCTAGCTCAGAGCTGGAGGCTGAGTTTTGCTCACTGTGATATTTAGCCAGTGGCCTCTCTGGGGCTGTGCTGATCAGACCAACTGAGCTGGATTGTGGTCTGATGCAGGGAAATACAGATGGCTATTAAGGATTGGACTGCAACCAACTCATTCACAAATGTTATCAGGCTATCAGACACCAGTCATTTCTGGGCAAATCCCAGAAGAGAGGGGTAAAAGTATTTCCTAAACAGTACGGTTTTAGTATGAACCACCACATCAAAGCCTGCCACGACTGCCAGACTGGGGAGCAGCCTTGTACATTGCTCATGTGGTGGTTTGCACTGGTTCAGTGGCCTGAATCAGGGTAGAAACATCCAGAGCCAGTGCAAGAATCCTTTTGAGTACTGTGTTGTGTCTACCCCAGCACAGAATCCTGCCGTGGGAAGAAAAGTGCATGAGCAATACCCAGACAACCATACCTAATGAGTTTTCTTTGCTTTGGAGACCTATAAGCACTCTGGCAGATCAGCACAGCACCTGGAGGTGATTGTCAGTGCTTTAAACAAGTATTTGTCAGGTTTTGTATTTCACCAGGACTTGCCAAGTTTGGGTTATAACTCAGCTTCAGGACTTCATTCCTGTTCCTTACTGTTCACATTCAGATACTCAGTGCAGTGCTCTCAGCCTTGCTCAGTCAGTAAACAGCACCCACCGCCTCTTTCAGTCCCCTCTCTAAGCCCCTACAGAGTTTGCTCTGTGCTGCATGTTCCAGAAAAAAAGAAAGCTACAAAAACAACACAGAAAGGAACCAAAGACAGGATTACTGTGCCCCACTGCAATTTGTTAATGCATGTTTCCGTGAAAGAAGCCAAGTTTCTCTTTCTTGTCAGGCCTTTTTCTGGAAGAGAGGATATTAATACAAAGAGAAAAAACTTAAACATCCTTGGAGTACAAACTGTGTTAAAACAATCCAAGAAGGCCCTTAGCCTTCCCAACTTCCATCTAACAATAAAGTGCCTGGAAGTCCCTCCGTCACTGCAGCCTGTCTCCTCTGCAACAGCCCTGCCCAGTCCTGTCCTCTGACAGACACTGAAACGTTTCCCATCTCTCCAACCTGAAATAGGATACAGGTTCTATGTGTCTGAAATGCACCTTTCAGCACACAATTTCAGAAACAGAACTTTTTGTCTTTGGAGAAACCCTGCTGTAGCAGTGAGCCCAGGCCAGGTGAGTCAAAGTGCTTCAATAGGATACTGAACTCGACATAAGAGATTATAAAATACAGGTAGATCCTGAATTCCTGAAGTTCACAACTACTCATCACAAATAAAATGTAGAGACACACCTCGATCTGAGTGCCAGGACAGAAAAGTGGCATCATATTAAGGTGCCTGTGAGGTAATCCAGGGCACCCTTACACAAGGACAGGTGACCAGACATGACGCAAGACAGCATGGGATTGCAGCTGGCAGACGGCCACAAATGTGGTAATCAGGAAGGACTCTGAGCAACAGTTATATCATACAAAACACCAGCAACATGAAGTTACTTTGTTCCAGAGAAGATTTCCTGCCAGAGCCTAAAACATCAGCAACATGAACAGGGTGCAAAGTACAGTGAAGTGAATTAACCATACAGAGAGCCCTGGTAGACACTGACCCAAGTCAATTGAATAAGTGGGATATTATTCCAAGCTTCATTTCCAGCAGAAGCCATCTGACAGCTGTTACCTTGCAAATTGCTCTGTACAAACAGGAGCAAAGTGAGCAAAAAGAGCTGTGCTTTCCTTCCAGATTGAACTGGAGAACCCAGAAAAGACGTTTACTGAGAACAGTGTATTCAGAGAGCAGGAAAGCTATGAAGACCCTTCAGTTTTTTCTGCCAAGGGATGCTACCAACACCCATCTCATGTGGTGAGCAAGGCAGCCCTGGAGCAAAACAGACCTGAAGTGATGCAAGTGTAGCTTGATTACAATCATCTAATCATAGAATGGTTTGGGTTGGAAAGAGCCTTAAAGATCATCTAGTTCCAACCCCACCAGCCACAGGCAGGGATACCTACCCACATAGACCAGGTATCTCATCTGTGAGGTCTTCAAAGATCCTTAGCTGGAAAGGTGCTAAAAATACAAAGTGTAGTACTTAAAAACACTAATAAAAATATATTTGTTGACATTCACTATGAATCCAAAGAAAAGTAAGGAAAGTGCCAAATCCTCCACTTGAAGGAATGAAGCATAAAACCCTTACTTCATAACACAATCACTAAACAAGACAATATTTCCAAGCCAGTCTTTTGAAATTACACACAGCAAGGGCAGATGTATCAAGATTCTCACAAGAAAAGAACAGCTCACCCACTCGTTGTTTTGGGATTCTAGGAGGATCAAAAGGGCCATTTTAATTCTTCAAATCCCCCACAGAAATCTCTCTCAAACACATTTCAACCAGCTAGATGGTAGAAAAAGAAAATTCTGATCAGACACATCAGAATTCAGGGAGATCTGAGTGCAGAAACTTGTGAGCATTTCCACTGAATGCAAAGCAGTAATTAAATGCTTCCTGTGGAAAAGAAAGGTTGTCCCTTGGACACTTCTGTCAATCTGCATTTAACAGACACAGCAGCCCTCTCAGTTCAAGCACACAAGTGCTCTGGTTCTTTGCTGAAGTGACCTTATCTGCCAGCCCAGCCTGTCCTGTTCAATATCTGTAGCTCTTCTTGGTACATTTTGTGAACATGTGTGGGGATGAGGAGATGCAAAAAGGAAAAGCACAATGAACAGGCAAAGCATTGGCCCCAATTAAAAAATTAAACAGGTGTCCTGAGACTGTCAGCCTGAAGATGGAGCATCTACATTTAATTAAAGGGATAAGTTTAGCAGAAAGTGCCACTCCAGCTACTGTCAGAATGCATGATTAATTTGTGATAAAATACCCAGCACTGTCTAACAGAAGCAGACGGCTGGGGGACACATATTTACACAATCACTTGTTATTTCTTCAAGATATTACCAATGACCCTGGGCTTAGTGTCAGTGCATTAAAATGAAATTCTCACATCTGGTCTTTTGAAGTCTCAGACTTGCTGGAGGCTTTTTTCAAGTAGCCCCATGCAACAGCACGCCGAAGCCTGGGAAGGAGAAAGCAAGTCACCAGTGGAGGCTGCTGCCTCTCCACCATCAATGGGGGTCATCTTGTTTAGTTTCAGTTCATCAGTCCATCTCCTGCAGTGACATAAGGGCATGGCTCTTCCTTAAGCTCATCAGCAATGCCAGTCCTTTCCAAGTGATTCCTTAACAAATAGTTTCCCTGCCATGACAGCGGGTGCTGCACCCGCTGCTAATCAACTCCTATTTCAATTAGTGGGTAGAGTAGGGTGGTTTTTCTTCCTACATGATTGATATACTCTGCTACTGAGATGCTAAAGAGCACAATTATTTCTCCTCAATCACAGAGACTGTTTTGTAAACAATTTGGGTCAGATGACACGCACAACTGTACCCTGAAGTTCAACTTTTCCTTCCCATCTGATCATGTTTGAAATAACAGCTGTAAGGTCCTCGCTGGCTTTTGGCTAAACAGAGAAGTTGGATTTACTTCCAGCCCCTGAGACTCTGGAGGAGGCTTCCAGGATCACAGCATTTTCTTTCCCTGCACATCTTCCCCCAGGGAGGGAATATTGCCTTTTTCTGGCTTGGGCTGCCCGAGTCCCCACCTGTGGATACAGCTGTGCTTTGTTTCCCACGGATTAGCTGGAATGGTTTTAAGCATTTAACAAGGCTCTGAGGACACATCTGTGAAACTTCTGCTGAGTTGCTTCCCTGGGTCGAGACACCGACACACCGTAACAGATACAAAAACCTCCACTCAGGGCTCGCACCATTTCACACAACAGGTAGTTTCAGAGAGCCAATAACCATCTCTTCATACCAGCAAGCAAACACATGGGACCCACACTGAATGTGCCAAACCCTCCCAGAAAAGAGATTATTATTTCCCAAAGCACACCACAGTCCAACTGGCATTGAACAGGATGTTATTTGATGCATCTGACCTCTGAAATCTAGTTCTTAATTTTATTCCTGAGCAAGATGAGAAAATAAGGCAGGAATCACCACCATAACCTTCAGCTTCTACTTGATGTCAACCATTTCTTCCTACCCCTATCCATGACTGGGCTCCTAGCACCAGACTTCTCTTCAGAGGCATGGTGGAGTTTATTGAGACTTCACTGAGATAACTGTAATACAGGCACTTAAACAGCCACAGGCCAAAGGCAGGCAGTCACGCAAAGGTATACAAGATGTATCACTGTTTAAACTTACATCTAGCAGAGCTTTTGGCTGTCTTGGCATTTCTCTGAGCTGTTAACAGAAGAATTTTTTATAACGACTTCAAGCAATGTAAGTAGCACTTTTATTTAAAGTAGCCAACAGCTACTGATCAACTACCGCCAGCAAGGACCTAAATTAATGATAACTTGGAATACTACTACTTCTGCTTTAGTGGATAAACAGAAGAGAGTTAGATAGTGCTGCGAAAAAATATTCTGTAAGCCTAAAACTGGGTATATTTATGATTTGTACAGTTGTGTGGTTGAGCCCCTGAAGCACTGAAACAGATCTGAGGACACAGAACTTGAACAACCTGTTGATACTATTGTCTCCAGACCTCAGCTTCAGCATGAATTGCCTTCTTAGGCCTTCATTCCCAGAAGTATGAGCTATCAAAGTAATGTCACAAAGCACCCATATTATCAGCATTTCACATCCCCACCTGGATGCTTGGTTGAATTCATAGTTACTCTGTCTGACACTAATACGTTCAAAAGAACAATCTTTCTGTTTCCAAGAAGTTTCCCACCTCACATCGTAAGTTCCATAATCTCCTGTGATACCCACAATTAATAGCACTGTGGAGTTATGCTCATGAAATTGTCTGTACACACAGATCTTTGTGTCCATACATTCCCTGCACCCTTCTAACTGGAAGGATGGGACACAACACATCTTCACGTATGCACAGATTCGGAACTGAGGACATCACCTCGATGCTAGAGAAAAGCACCAAAAGGAAACAGGGACACAGCAGAAATAACTTATTCAAGAGGGCATCCCATAACCCCATGTACAGGATCATTTGCTGTATTTCACATGTTAGAATTACATAAGAATGAAATGGAGTAATTATGGGGCTCTTTGTCCTCTTTTCTAGCTGCCAGACTACCTTATTGCTTCTTTTTGCTACCAAAGAAAGATGGATTTTTGCAGGCTTTCTGCAGTTCTAGCATTTTCAGTAATTAAACTTATCTCTGAGGCAATCACATTTAGGATTACTGGGTTTCCTATCTCCAGGCTAATAGGGTCAAAATGCTTAGCTGCCCTCCTGCCTGCCAGTTTATAGCATTTTGCTAATGGATCATTTCCTTCCATGGGGATAACGCTTTGGCTATTAGGTGTTCTCCTGTTGCACGGCAATTTTAGGTGATCAGGCAGTAATAATAAGTGTTCTTGTTATACAGTAGACTTTATTGCCAGATTAAAAAGTTACAAAGCAATAAAAATAACTTTTTGCTGGCAAAAGGACTTAAGTCAAAGACAAGGGGAACTTCTGTGACTTGCCCAGTGGCTCTCCAGTTTCCACCTCACTCATGCTCCATCTTTTACTGCACTTTGTACTCCCAAACTACTTGGCTGATTATACTTAATGTTCATGTGTTGAAAAAGTCCAAGTCCAAAAGGTTTCAGTCTATTTTCACTCTTTTCCTGAGAGGCCCTGTACCTGCAGCACCCTGTTTCTTCTTTTTCCTCAGCATTGTTCCTGCCCTTACTTTAAAGCCTCACCCTCCCTTGCCCACAGAAGCCCCCTGCAGCAGTCAAAGGTCTCAGCAAATGAGCATCCCTGTGTATTGAAAGCTGAAAGGTGGGGGGAGTAAGAAAAAGAAAACGCAGTATACAAATTATTCATTTGTACCAAATGGAGTGCCTATGCAAAATGGCATCACTTAGCAATTTCTGTGGGTCTATAAGTGTCCTATTTCCTTCCATTCTTGTCATCCCAAAGCAAGTTTTATGCCTCTGTGGACAACTAGAACTGCAGTCATATCTAATATACACCAGCCTTAATGCAAAATGGAATGACAGTGGCTCACCCCCAAAATGTGCTTTTGTGGTAGGATCATTTAATATTACTCATTAGACCCTTCCAAATGAATGAGTTAAAGTGATAGGGGTTTGGGGTTTTTTCCTATGGTACTTCAAGGCCATTACATTGCACAGAAAGTAATAATCACTTGTCAAACTCTCCACTTTGCAATATAGAGCCTTATTTCCATGGAGGTGAAAATTTAATAGTTCACTTGAATGCTCTTATTTTAAAGAATTTGGTGCCATCAGTGTGAACCTCACATTTTTTGTCTTTTTTTTTTAAAAAAAGAACTTCAGACAACGAATCTGGCATGGTTTCCATTCTCAAGAGCTCAAGGAAAGATGAATTAAAGTTAATTGGGGGTAAGATGAAGCACTTTAAAGTGTGTCTCTTGAGTTTACAAAACTGGATTATGCGCAGAGAAGATCTATTCAATTATCTGTCGTAGTGAGATTTGTTTTGAGGAAACCTTAACATTCAATCCTCTTGTTCCTCTCACAGTCTCTGCCTGGGATCCCATCAAACCTCCTAGGCTGGGCCATCTGGCTGGATCAGTCCTACAACTGGAGACGGTCCATGAAACTCAAACTTGGACTCCATGAAAAATGGTGCTGGTGGTTCTCAGAGAAAAAAGAGCTTCTCCCCAAACCAGAGAGTCACTTCACCAACATCATTTCACAACCCACTCCTTCAGTCAGATTAAAAGCAAAAAAGGAGAGAAGAAAGAACAGGATTTTAGAGAAGACTCAGGACTGAACCCTTAATCAGTTATTTCCAGGATGATTTCTTCAAGAGGAAGTATCTAACTCTGGAGAGTAAGTGCTAACTGAGCAATTCTAATTATCTTTTCTAATGCCTTCCAAATCTAAACTTATCTGCCAATAGTCATAAACAGTTTGGTTAAAAGTGAACCTGTACGTTTCCCCCAGAGACAGCTGCCTTTCAGTGTTAGCAGAAACAACCGCCCCTCACATAGCTGTGACCCCAGCATCACAATTCAGATTTCACTTTAGACCTGCCTGACTGGCACAGATCTACACCTGGGTGTGAGGGTACCTAGAGCTCTGCACAGCCCACCCAGCCCCAGCTGAACAAGGGAAGGGCAGAAGCTGCACTGGGCTCATGGATTAGCTCGAGTGCAGTGCTAAGTGGAAGCTTGACAAATTATTATTTTTCATGCCACCTAATGGCACTGCAATACAAATGAAACATGCCTCAGAGTGGTCCAGGCATGCCTTTGACTGCAGAATAGGTTTATCATACTGTGTACAACCTACAATTTGCTCCGGGATCTCTCTGAGAGAAAGACAAGTCATTAACGTCCTCTAAACATCCTCCAGGAGTCGTAAGACAAAGAATAATCATGCACAGACTTAGTTTTGAATAGGATCCTGATTTAAGCATCTTTCTTCCTATCTTGGATCTCATAGCTTTCAGCAGGTGAGCTGATTTGCTTTCGCAGAGATCTGCACTGGCCAGCAGAAGGCAAGTTTTACTTATTTTTTGTGGGGGTGGCTAATGAAAACAACACAGCAAGGTGCCAGGGGAAGGAGGGGTTGTTTTCCTGTCCAAGGTGGGTATGCTGGGCTGCTCTGCCTCCTGAGCACGGCTGCTCTGTGACTTACTCACTGAACTCCCACTCACACTGTGGCGGCACCAGGTGCAGGGATGCCTGGAATATGAAATCAGGTCTGCCGCAGAGAGGGAGGGAAGGAGAGCGGGAGGAAGATCCGTGCCCTGCCTTTTTCACACCTTTTGATTCAACCAGAGCTACAGGCATCGCCTGACTCTTTGCGGCTGCCTCCCACTGAAGGCCAGGCTGTGCCCTAAACTTCAAGTCTGAATTTGCAGAGTTATGAGGAGTCTGGATGTCAAGTGGCCCCTCCAGGCCTCACATTCATCTAAGGTTGGCAAGTCCAGCAGAGAGAGCACTCACAGTCCAATTACAGGCACAGCTAAAGAGCAGACACTGGCAAACAGACCCTGCAGCAACGAGCCCTTTATTCTCTGAAACACTTTTCTGCTTGGGCAAGTCTGTACCAGGACATTTTATCAAATTATACTATGGATAGATAAGTATTGGCACTGCTTAAGTTTTAAACATGGTGGTCACCATCTATGAGGATGCAAAGCCGTTGTCCTCTATCATTACCAGTACTTTCTCAGGGCAAAGTCTTCAGTTTGAGTTCCAGGTTTCTGCATACCATCAGCCTACCTGTGACAGGGAATCGTGCCTTGGTTCAAGGAAACCAGCTTGCAAAAACATACTAATATGACCCCCCAAGCTCATGAAAGGTCTTAATTTTTTTTCCCCCCTCAAAAAATACTAAATATTCTTTTTTCCTGCTTCCTTTATGTTGTTTCCCTTTGATGAGTAATAAATAAAAAGGCAATTGAAAACAGAATGCAAGTGCAAAGCTGCAGATCTGAAAGGACAAAGACTCCATCTGTCACAGAAAAATCCAAAAATCCAAGTACCAGCACAGAGCCCACCTGCCAAAAAGGTTTTATGTTTATGTTAAGTGTGGCTTTAAGGAACAGAAATGTTCTGGCAGATAAAGGCAGCCACAAGAATGACTAACTGAGATGCACAGACAATAATTCCCTCCTTTGATTTCCTCTACTGTCACTGCTATCAGTTAGGCATCTGAATGAAAAATCAGCTTAGAAACTTTGATCCCTTTAAAAACAGAAAAACAAACTCTGTAATCCGGAAATCCTCAGAGGAACATAGAACTTTAGCATCCCCCTACGCAGCACATTTACTGCAAACGTGGAGAGAATGGGTCTGGCTCCCACAGCCCCCCTTTGCAGCACTGTGCCTTCACCCAAGCAGCCCAGAGCCCAGCATTGGCAGGCAACAAAACACAGATGTCTTCTGCTCCCTTCCTGGCCCTGTGTGGGAGAGAGGAGTTTGCTCTTCAGTGCTGCCCATAGAGCATACCTCCATGGCTTGCTTTGCATATTTAAAATAAAGCTGAATTTAGGATTGATATTTCTCAGGCAGAAACGGAGATGATTGAATGGCCAGCTATACCAAACAAGAGGTCCCCTAAATAGTTCAGATTCCTCTACATACGTTTGTTTTTCTCCACACTCTGTTTTGCTCCTACAACACACAGACTCTGAAATATCCATCTGCTTCCCCAGAGCTCAGCCCTTTACCTCACCTCAAACACAGGAGATAAGCCTATGTCTTTACCTTCATGTTGAATTGGAATAAATTTTTTTGTTTGTTTGGTCCAAGGCCAGGACCCAGGTGCTGGAGAATAAAAACACAATGGGCAGTACTCAAGGTCAGAAAGAGCAGAGATGAGAAGGGGGCAGCTCAGTAGTAGCATAATTAGATGTCCTGAGATAGTACTTTAAGGGACTCTGTTAAAGATCTCAGCGCTAACCCTTCTTGATTGCAGGCACCACAGACCCAATGCTATGCACTGGATGCAAGAAGCTCCAAATTGCAGAAATACCGCCCACTTCAGCACAAAGGTCCAAAATCTGCTATGAATTCAGAGTGCAACCTGCTCACTTGATCACACAGGCACACAAAACCAATTGAATCAGACACTTACCAAGTTATCCCCTTGTCACTTGGTTATGTGCTAGATCCTGCCCTTCCCCAGCTGGGAGCTGAACTGGGTGAGCTGGCCCTCTCTGGTGGGCTCCCAGTGGGACTGGGGCAGCAGTGTGGCTGCTGCCAGGAGAGCAAGTCAAGATCCCTTCTGAGTCACAAGGGCAGGAGGAAGACGCACAGGTCCAATTCCCATCTACCTCCTCCACACTGGTGCAAAAATCACTTCTTTTAATGGAGTTGTGCCTGACTTGCTCTGGGCAGCTCCCCTGCAGGACACACCATCAGCATCCGTGTCACCTCTGCACAGTTCCTCTTCCTAGTGACCTCCTGGGCTGTTTGCCTACTAGCTCTATTAACACATCTTTGCAGAACACAAGAAATACCTGAACTTTCCAAGAAACCTATCACATCCAGGGCCAATACAGGCAACATTTTCTTCCTGGAATCTCCCTGTGTCCCTCACATAGAGGGAGGCAACAGCAGCTGGGTGTTAGACCCTCACATCTGAAGCAAATCTTGTTCTTTTTTTCCTTTTCCTAACACAGCAGTCCCAACTGATGTCTGTTTTCCAACAGACCCTAAAGAAATGCCACAGCATTCCCACAGGCCTTGGTGAACAGCATAGCAGCTACAAACCAGCCCAGCTCACTGCTGCACATCCAGTGCCTTTCCCCCTCTTATCAAGGCACCTTTGAGGTGCAAAGTGCACCCCCAATGATGCCCTTCAGTGGGGTTACTGGAAACAGCCCCCTCCTCCAGTTCCTGCAAAGGAGCACTGGCCCCAGCGTGCCAGAGATGAAGAGCAGATATGAAAAACAACAGGCTTGAACACCCCTGCACCCTGACCATTAACTATAATTGTATTCTACATCAATCACATGAGTTTTCCCCTTAAAGGTTATTAAGTATAATTTCTACTATGCAAATAGTTCCAGCTTCATTAATGGATTTTTGGTTTCTAGTAGAAGTTGTTCTTTGATGAATGTCTCCAGATGTCAGTATCTGAAAAATGTATTGGGGGGAAGAAAATTCTCTCTGATGCAATGTAAAAAGGTCCTTTGGAGAGAGGGGGTTGGGGAAGATAGAAATATAATTAAAACAATTAAAATTCCTATCTCATGACCATTTACAGATGCTCCAAAGTGGCTCTAAATTAACGGGAAATGTCACAGAACATGGATGCTTCTGCCAAAAAGCAGCATTAAAAATGACAAATTCCAAACAGCCTGAAGACTCTCGTTAAATCCAAGGAGCAAGGCTTTAGCAGCTCAACCAGGGCAAGCAGAGTGGCTAGACCAAAAAAATCATGTCCAACAGTCAGCTGCGGAAATGAAGGAGAGGGGACCAGGGAAACACTATCCAGCAGAACAACCGGCCAACATGAGACCTATGGATTTTTCAGATTTATTCCCACCAGATCAGGTAGTTTTTCTACCATCTCATCTTTAATGGATTCAGAAAGTCTGTTACTATGACCCCACAGTTACTGACTTTTCCTAACCACAGATTTATTTTTTTTATTAGTGTTTAAAAAGCTCTGGTGATGAAAGGCTTCATCTGCTATCAATAGTTGCTGGATGAAGACTGCCCACACACCTCAAGTCCCAAATCAAGTCAGAGAGAAGGCTGGGGAGCTGCATTTCCTCTGCTTTTTGTATTGTTGTTTTTCTCCCTCCCCTTATCTGCACACTCCTGGGAGAAATTTCTTTTGGAATATTTTCTCATTTATATTGTGAGAAACCAATGCTGGTGTGCTTGGGTACGGGATCTTTTTTTTTTTTATTTTAAGCCATCTGCCTAAACTTTTTACACTTTCTTCCATTTAGGTTTACAGTGGAGAAACTCAATTATAAGAAATACAATAAATATTTATTGAACTGGTGAAAGCAATAGCATATGCTGAACACGCTCTGTTTTCCTGGATATTTTTTCCCCCCTGCATCAAGCCCTTGTTCTGTCAGAATTGTTTTCATGTTAGTATTAGTCAGTCACTCCCCATGTGTCAGTAAATGCAAAACATGCCTGCTGTGAGACAGAGAGCGCGGGTGCCACTTTGCAGTTCCTCAGGATGCGAGCTGGCACAAAGACAAAGCGCACACAAAGGATGACAGGCACCGCAGCCTGCTTTTCCAAACAACAAACTGTGGAAATGATAATACCTTGGGAACAGGGTCGAGGTGGGGGACAGACACACACAGATTTCAAGGAGCTGAAATTCAGCTGGAGCAGGTAGGGAAGGGTTCCTTGGCAGAAAGCAGATCCGAACGGCACAGCTGCTCAAGGAAAGCAACATCTGCGCACGGGGTCAGGTACTACAACCTGGAAGCAGAGCCTATTAAGTGGCCATCTGTAGATGGTTTGCTTATTTACATAGCATTTCAATAGTACAGCTCATCATTGCCTAATAAATGGTAATGAACTTGGCCATATTACACAGCTGTAAAGGAGGTGGGTTTCATTCCTTCTCCAGCCTATGAAGAGCATTAACTCTGGATGACTTCACTTTCAGGTTCTAGGCACTGGTTTTGGCTAGAAGTCTCTCTGTCTGGCTAAGAACTCGCCTAGAGCTAGAGGGGGATTTGGCTCAAGATCTTCTCTGTGTGGTACTGGTCAAATGGCACAGGATCCAACCTCCAGAGCACTTGGGTGCTGCTCAGCGCTGCTGAACTGGCTGCTGGCAAGTGGAGCTTTAAGCTCTCTTCTAAGCCAGAGGATCAGGTCCAGCCCCAAGCCTAGTCAGTGCAAGTGCTGGAAGAAGAATCAGCTCAGAAATCATCTCAGAGAAATCAAGCCAGGCATCCAAAATGAGGAGCATGGGCCTATATGATCTGATCTCATCACACAGAAAGGCCATGGTACAGTCCAGAAATTAGCTCAGCTTTTCAGCATGCAGCACAGTGCCCCAGCCAGGAGAAAATATAGGACAGGAAATTATTGTTGACTGGATCCATCATTATTCTTTTACCATCTGTTACCTTCAGGTTAGTGTTTTTCATAGCTCATACTGGTTTTCAGCATTGCATCTGATTTTAACTGACCAGAAGCTAAAAAAAAAAAAAAAAAAAAAA
>VZRE01008015.1:277062-324297 GCA_013396775.1 Cephalopterus ornatus
AAAAAAAAATAATTCAGATCTTGATCAGTTCACCTTCAATTCCCAGGGAATATTTCTGTCATGAAAAATGTTACAGAATCATTAATGAGCAGTTGTAGTTGAGACTTGTGTTTAATCTCCCATCCATCAGACAGCACCTTTGGCATTGCAGTGACCCCAGGCTTCCCACAACACCTGGCACTTACATAGTGCTTCACCTTCGCTGAGCATTTAATTGGCATAATAGATTAATGTTTATCGATTAGCTGACTCAGAAGGAGACCACAACATCCCAGGTTGCTGGTGTCCCCTTCTTTCAGCACAAAGCCTTTAGCTGGTGGATAGGAAGAAGCTAGTTAACCTCTTAGTGTCCAGGATTTCACAGGTCACTGTGAACCAGCCAGGTCACAGGCAATAGGCTAAAAACACCCCCTCAGACATGCATAGTGGTTCAGACAGTCAGCATCTCTTAACTCTGCATTATACCATCACTAGATATGAAATTGCATCACCTTCCACTAGCCTTGAGCAGAGAAGACACACCTGGGCTGGTACTGAGGTTCAAGTGCCACGTGATACCCGATTTTAGCCTTCAGCAGGCATCTCTGGTAGGCTGAACTCTACGTGACACTGAGCATCAATCATCTCGTGGGGTTTCAGAATAAATATCTATTCAACCACTGAGCCCTTCTAATGTATTTGTCAACATCCATGTGCACCTGTCTACCCCCTATACAGCACATACTTTCACCCAGATACTGCCCTTCACAGAATCAGAGCCAATTCACAGGTTTACTTTGTGCACAAGATGATTTTCCAAGCAGAAACACCACAGCCTAAGATAAAATTACAAATAATTAGGTATGGGGAATTAGAAGCTACCAAGTGACAATCACAAGGGTGCTAAAGACTCACAACAGCATCTTCTGTTAAATAAATAACCTCAACATTAACCATCCTCCACTTCTACAAATAATACCAAAGAAACAGTATCTAGCTGCTTATTTGACCTTGCATTACTAAACATTTTCTTTTCCCTGTTCCTCTGGGAGTGCTCTTTCCCTCCCATCCCCTGATCTTGGCTCAGGGCCCCAGGCTCGGACACATCCAGAGATCCAACTCTCTCAGTAAACAATTGCAGAAGCTTTCCAAAGCCCCAAACCACTAGGCAGGCAGGCACTTGGAGCATCACCTCTATTGCAGGGAGACATGTACAGAAGGGCAACAGTGCTGGTGAAGGGTCTGGAGCACACATTCTATGAGCAGCAGCCAAGGGAGCTGAGGTTCTCTACTCTGGAGGAGGCTCAGGGAAGACAGACCTCATTGCTCTCTGCAACTCCCCGAAAGGAGGTTGTAGCTGGGTGGGGCTCAGTCTCTTCTCTCACATAACAAGCAATAGGACAAGAGGAAATTGCCCAAAGCTGTGACAGGGGAGGTTCAGGTTGAATTTTTGGAAAAAGTTATTCACTGAAGTTATTCACTGAAGATGAAAGCATCGAAACACTTTACCCAGGGAAGTGGTGGGAGTAAACATGCCTGGAGGGATTTAAAAGACAGGTAGATGTGCTCCTTAGGGATTGGTTTAGTGGTAGACTTAGCACTGTTGAGTTAATGGTTGGACTCAATCTTAGAAATCTTTCCCAACCTAAATGATTCTATAATTTTATGTACCTCTGCATAGGCACCTCCAGGAAGCAAAGAAGAGCTCTTTTAAATGTCCAGGCTTCCCTTTTTTCAGCAAAACACACCAGTGTCCTCACTTCAGTCAATGAACACTGTTCTTAAAGGATAACCACCAGCTTAAGAGAAGGCTTAGCAAGCACAAATGCTGCCTGTAACAAAACACTTTCGTATAGAAATAATATTCTTTGACACCTTCTTTGGCTAGGATTTAATAAGTGCAAAATCAATGTTATAATCAAACGTGATACTCATTTCCTAGAATAATCCTCTGACACAGCACTTGCTATTTCAGCTGATTAGAAGCACTGCTCAAATAATAGAAATTCCTGATCAGAAACCCAGAAGTCCAAGGCAAGTTTTTTATTTTAGCCTAAGGCAGTTACTCCCCTTCCTCCTAAACGTTTACAAGTAGAGAAACACTTGTAGGACAATTCTTCTGTTGCCATCAACTTAAACATTGTGTTCTCCCAGCAGTGGATAAATAGTGGATGATTAAGCTTTTGATGCCTAAGCACCAATGTGTTTGTGATTAACAGCCAGACCCATGTTCTTAAGGTCTATTTTTTATTTTATTTTTCATATTTCAATAGGCAGAAGCAGAGAGGGAATCTGAGACTGCAAGACTCGGAGAGGGAATGCAGGAAAGTCCTCAGGCAACAGCAATGGGATGCTGACAGTCTTAGGCAAGTTCTACAGGTGGGAAACATCTATCTTCAAAAGACTCACTGTCAGACAAGATAGTTTTCAATAAAGAGATGTAACTGATGGCAGGTTTTCTTTCTGCATTTCTGCCTGCTTTTGGCAGAGCAGACCTGTGTGTGCACGAAGGAGTTATGACTTGACAGCAAGTTGTAAAGCTTTCTCTTCTTATCAAGGCAGAGCAGCTGAGACAGCCTCTTCTATAGTTGGCTTTTTAATTGAAAGATTAGAAGTTCTCTTATGCAGTTTACATGAGACACAGCATTTCAGAAAGGTCACCCAAGGCCCAGGTGTTCTGGTATCCTGATAACTCCGGGGTGGAATTGGCAGGTGTCACCATCACGGGGAGAGGACAAGCTGGAGGCTCTCCCCACCAGGTCAACACACCCAATAAAGAGTTTGATCAAGCACCCCCACTACAATTCAGTGCCCTTCAGGCCTAGTGGCAGCAGGCTACACAGATACCCCAGAGTTCTTCATCTCCCAGGTGGCTTGTGCTTCCCAGTGCCGACACAGCGAGACTGGCTCACATGCCTGTGGATTGAGAGCGCAGATGAAAGCAGCCAAGCCTGGGACAACAGCTCAGACCGAGGGCTGAGTCTCTGGGGAGACTTTTCAAGTAAGCAGCAGCTGTATCTTCTGCTGAGAACTGCAGTTACTGCCGGAGGAAGGGGAGGGACTTTCCTTAGAGTAGAGAGGACAAGTTGGCAGCAGCATTAGAGGGACTTTGATTGTGTACCTCAAGCTCCTATTTAGGCCATCTCCATTTAACTTATCTTTGACTCCTGTAATCCCCCAAGGAAACAGCAAACATTCCAGCACTGTTGCCCAGTGGAAAAGAGCCAGGAGACAGTTATAACATCCCCATCAAAACAACAGAAGCAGAGGAGCTTCATCCTGCTGCATATCCCCCTCTCAGCTCAATTGCTCCTGGCACACCACAGCTGACCCGTGTCCTGGCAGGGAGCAGCTGGGAAACAGCTGGTAGTGGGATGCAGGGACACACACTCAGCCCCACACAGGTACAAAACATCTTCTTAGTTTTCAACAGCACAGAAAATACCCCACAGGCCTTCACAGGCTGAATTGCCAGGAGTAAATCTTCAATCACTTCAAATTTGGGGAATGCAAAAATCCAGGCCATAAAATCCTGATATCTACACTACATCACAGAACAGAGGCAACTGTCAACACACTAGGAAACAGGAACCTACAATAAACACCTTCACAAGAAATGGTCTCTGTCAAAATAAACAGATGCATATTCCCACTTATTATTTCACTGCCATACACAGCCCAAGACTTATTTCCAGACTCGAATGGTTCATTATTAAGGAAAACAAAAAAAAAAAAAAAAAAGGAAATGAAGATAGAGTCACTAAGGGAAAGCACCTTGAGTGAACACCTTCTGCTTCATGTTTTAACACCTGGGAGAATAACACAAATCTGACCACTGGAGCAGCAGCTCAAGGATCCCTAGCGCTGCTGCACATAGAGATACAATTACATTAATAGGACAAACTTTGGTTTCTTCAACATATTTGAAATTAAACTCAATTAAAATGGGAGAATGCGGATTTTTATTTTTCCAGCTGATAATCTATTTGTTTTGTTTGATTTGGGCTTCAAATAATAAAATAAAATGAAAAAATCAGTAAAGGAAATTCTCCTGCCTTCAAGCCTTGCAAAACTTATCCATCACCCATCTGTCCACCTTGCACCTCATTATTTATTATTCAATACTCAACAAGCTAGCATGCGGGTTAAGATTTTCCCTGAAGAAAGCTGGCATCTAGACAGACAGCAACTGCTATCAAAATGTTTCTTTTTGATAACTCTGCCCTTCCTCACTCCATCCCTTGTGGTGGGAATAAGTACAAAACCTTTAAAGTAAATAAAACACTTTTTAATGAACCAGCAAAAGCAAGAGAAAAACAAAACTAAACAGAAGTCTGTTTTCTTTAGTCAGACTTTATCAGTGCTCCATTAAATCACCCTCCTCCTGAGTTCTCACCCATAAGAGAAAATTCTGGTCTTGGACACATACTGGCTTCTGGATGCAAGACACATCTGTTGTTCAAACCTCAGGTCCAAAGCATAACTACAGCCATCAAGCTTCTTTTCCAGGCATCCCTCTAATGAGATGATTTAGTTTAGTGGATGCTGAAAGAGCAGCTACCATAACCCAGAAGCCACATCTCAGCTGGTTGCTGCCCGAGCCAGAGCAGCCAGCAGCGCTGCCAGGGCTGGGTCCATCCCAGGTGACACCAACACCACAACCTCCTGCAAGAACAGAGGAAGCCTGAAGGTCAGCGTAAATGCAGCCTCCATTCACCAGGGACTGCCTGCAGGTCCCCTTAATGTCAAGGGGACGTTCCCCAAAGCAGTATATCACTTTCTGGCTAGAATATGCCGGCAGCCTCCACTCAGTTTGGCCCTGCAAATAGGAATTCCAGCAAGAATTCCCCAGTTCCCATCACGCTGCACATGGCAGTGGTGCCCAGAAGCATCTGTCCCAGCCAGGCCTCCAGGTGGCCCAGGCCAGTCACCCACTCCTCCTGCTCTCAGCTGTCACAGTGCACAGGCTGCCTGCACGGGCAGCAACTTGGCTTTTGGGGCAACTGACTCTGCCATGCATTTGAACCACATTCAAGGATATCCAGCCCTGGACTTGGATCCTCACCACCCAGTGCACTAAGAGATAAACACACAGCTGCAGCTTTCACCTCCTCTTCTATTTGAGGATTTGCAGAATAATTTAAAAGTGGGCACCACTCCCAGCCTGAGGGTTACAGCCCCACAAGGCAGCTCAACATGGAGGCTCACGCTGTCCCATGTTAAAACATACACCTTGAAAAGAAAATAAAGCCCCAGATACCTCTGAAAATAAGGCCTTTCTCCCCCCACTTTCCCAGACCGAGAACAACCTTGTGGCAAAGATAGAACAGGGTAAACAAAGTGCCTTCCTCTCTACGATAACACCTTCCTATTTTTGTATCTCGCATCAAATAACATCCTCCTTTATAACACTCACAGTAAGAAAATTTATCATGAAAAACATAAGACAGAAAAGGTGAGATTTCCCCCCCCCCCCTTATCTCAAAGTTTCCTGCTTGTCAGAGTTTCACACCTTGGCTGATGTGTCTTTCATGTAATACATGAATATAATTTATGCAGGAATGTATCTGCAAGTGCATGTGTTAGGGGGAATCTATCTTGTGCACACATACAGGCACCTCTGCAAGCAAACGGCTTACACAGAGCCTGTGTGACTAGTTAGATTTGATGACTGTGGGGGAAAGCTCAGTTAGTTTTCCAGACCAGTGCTGCCCCAGAGCCAGGCTCTTGGTGCTCAAGCAGCGAGCAGGCAATTTGGGAAGGAGCCACGCAACTGTGTGACACGAACTGGGCTTTGGTACACAGGCTCACACAAGTGATGCATGGTGATTGCCATCCTCAGCTGCAGCTGAGATGCTTCAAGCACAAGATAGTCCTGGCACTTCCAGGTCAGTCACGTGCCAAAAGGGATATGGACCCACGGGAAAACCTACAGACACCAATACCCTTCTCACCCCTTCACCAGAAGGACCCTGTCACTAGTGCGGGTGACAGCATTCACCAAAATTTAAAAAACAAAGCAAAAGTTAATCTGAGGTTCTGCAAACATTTTTTTTAAAAAATGTACTGGACTTTTAGGTTGGTTTGTGGTTTTTTTAAAGTAGCCATTCCTCCCTCCCAAATGCCTCATTTATTTTTTTTTTTTAATATTCCAGTAACTTACAGTAATAATCTAATGTCTTCACTCCCAAAATTCATTATGATCGTTAAGGTTTAAAGCCCACTCAGCAGTAAACCAAGATAAGGAGTAAATTATTTCTCTGGCTACGCTGCAGGGGGGAGCGAGAAGCCCTGGACACCCACAAGGGCATCACATCCACTGGTGCACACACAGCTGTGTCAGGCCTTGGTAATGGAAACCTGCATCTTCTTCAGCCTCCCTGGCTGAAGCATCATGTCACCTATCATATCGAGTAACTGAAAATGATAAAAAGAGATGTCATACAAACAGTGCTTACCTCTGCACACACACCCAAAGCACAGCGTTCTGGTAGGGAAATGGGTCTTTTCAAATATCTTGTCTCTAGAAACAGCAGCATAGTCTAAAAATGTCAGTTATTTCATAAATATAAAATAGCAAGACTTGCAGTTCTCCGTAGGGTTTTTTTTCTGAATCTTCTTTACTCCTTTAGCTGCTTACTCATTTGCACTTACCTTTTAGTCTGATCATGTAAGAGGTTTTGGAACAAGTACAGAGGAAGAATAAAAACATAATGGTTTCTCACTGCTTGAGGGCATAACTCTAATTAAAAAGAACATTCTTGCTTTTAGCACCTGGACTTCTCTCTCCAAAATCTGAACTTTGACATTTTCAAACTGAGATTTAAAACAAGAAAATAATTCTCAGTGCCATGATGAAGGACTGCCTGCATTGTACAGCGGGAAAGGGGAGGGGTAAGGGAGAGAGAGAGAGAGGTTCAAGGCTAATAGACTTATCAGGGAATTTGAGCTAGGAAAATGCAGATTTGCTCATCAGCGAGACCCCAGCTCACGTTCACACATCAGCACTGAGGTAGCAGCTCTGTGCTGTGTTGGAGTCCCTGCACGTATCTGTGGATGTGCTGCTCTGCTTAAATGAGCATGTGCACTAATACACAAGCACTGAACAGTGTATTTACCCCTGCACACTGGTCTGATGTGAACTGCACCAACACACATTTATACTCTGCAGTCTGTAACACTGAATGGGAAAGAAGGGGCATGTGGTCAAAGCCACTGTCTGGCACCATCAGCCACCCATCCCTCTGCCATGAGCTGTGCTGCGCAGTCTGGTGTCACTGCCCCACAGTCCAGCAACTCCTCTACAGCTGACACCGACTCTCCAATCCCACCCCACGTGGCCACACACTACACTGAACAGGCACAAAGTGCTACACGTGACCCTGTGATCACAGGCACCTCTGCACACTCCCACAGTAACACCCCAACTGAGTTTCACCTGCCAACACACTCAGCAATAGAACACGAGCCTGTGTCTGCACACCCAGAGATTTCTCCTGCCTCACTTCAGAAAGCTCCCTCTGAGTAAGAGCAGACAGAGACCCAACAGGTAAATCCCTGGGGATATACCCAGGGCCAGATAAGAATTTATGAAGTGCCTCATCCTTGCTCCATACCCAGAGGCAGCTGCTCATCCCAGGCTCAAGCCACCAGCTACAGACCATGCTATTTCTAACATGTAAACTCCAAAAGCAGATCAGACATATAAACACATAAATATATATACACACACGTAGAGAAATCTCCCAGAACAGCAGGGAAGGCTTCCCCAGTGCCACTCTGGACACCAGGTATTTCATAAGACCCCTGCCCCTATAGCACTACCTAATACTATAAGACTTTCCAAAATTATTCCCATTAGGTTTAGCTGTTCCTCCCAACTCCAACACAAGCAACTTTGGGCCAGAGCTTCTGTAAACCTCTCCTAAATGCCCTTAGCTGTATAAAGCAACAGAAAACCTTTTCAGAGAAAACTCAGGATATTTGTGGCCAAGGCTTCTTACTCCACATGTGCTGGAGGACGACCCTTATTACCACTAAAAAGAGATTATTTCAGAAATTACATATGAACATTACTTAGTGCAAGTCCTACATCACCATTCCACAAGCCACTTTTGACAAACAACGCTCACACATACCTGCAGAGTTGAGTGGTTATTTCTGCCACCAGAAGACTTTGCAGAAGCTCCAGGGCCAGTATCAAACCCCTCGCTGGCAGAAGGGCTACAAAGACGGCTCCAGTTACAGAGCGAGGTCCCACATCTGCAGCTCTCCTCAAAAGCAAATAGCCAAGCTTTCCTCCTAAGAAACTGTACAACTTCACTGTTACAAAGACCATGTAGCTGACACTACATTTCACCTGCAAACACACCAGTCAACACCCTCATCCTCTTACTTGCCTTCTTAACACACCACCTTCAGCTACATATTGAAGTCATTGAGTAAATTGGCAGAGCAAAATGAAAATTGGCAACACCTAATGAGTCACAAGTGTGGCAAACTAACCCCTCATTTCCGGCATATTTTTTGCTTACAGCCCCCTTTACTCTTGTGATATATCAACTATAAATTGTAGGAATATTTTTAAATGTGCGTTTTATAATTAGCTTATAATCAGATAAAATACATTCACTTTCAGATTAGCAGTGGGGAAAAATAAGGCAAAGGGTAGAACCACAATCTCAGAAGGCAACAATCAACAGATGCAAGATCAAGAGATAAACAAATCAAATTTTTCAGGTTTGGAATCAAGAGTCATTGAAAACAGCAACTGGAAAGGAGCATTACAATTACAAAATTGGTAGCAATATAAAATTAACTAATGCTACTCTATTTTAACTTCAACAGATTACACATCATGGTTCATTTGCTCTTGTAACAACTCAATAAAGGAGCAATTAAATCCTTATCACCTCCAACCAATATTAGTATTAATTTTATTTTAAACATCAATATAGAAGAAACCTTTACTAGCAGCAAATAAACCCCCACATATATATGGATTTCTATGTTGAAAATCAGTACATCAGCAAATGTGAACGAATGACAATTATTTCAATAGTCCATATCCAGCACATATTCCTTGACAATGCACATGTGGCTGCATCCAATGTCACATGAGTTGGAGGGTTTTACAAGTGGAAAATATGCACCCCCATGGGCCAGGCTACCCACTGCAGTGCCCCTGTAGGAAAGGAGATTCTCCATAACTCAGCATTAACCTGACTGGCAGAAGCACTGAGCTTGCAATGCAGAGAGCTAATGAGTGCTATCAGAACAGCACATGTTGCCCATAGAAACATTTGTTCAAGGAGCATCCTTGTGATAGGACATGCTGGAGAACTCAGAAGCAGCTGCAGGATAATTTATTTTTGATTTGGAGTCCTCATCCTGTATAACAACGTTAACTAGCTTCTGGATGATTGACCAGCTTCATCCATCAGATACTTCAAAGGAAAATAAAGCCACTCTGGAAACGTTGTTATAGGCAGATTTTTTATCCCTCCTTTGCTTTTTTTGCCTACAGGAGAGAAAATACTTTATTCAGTATTCATTTGTAACAGCAAAAATGCACATGCACTTGGATGAAAACTTAAAAAGAGCTGGACACGGACACAAGACAAATGTCCAGCAGTTCTACAGAACTACAGCCCCCAGACTTCCACACAGTATTGAAGGGAGAGAGGATATATGGACCATCCTCTTCACCAGCAATGTGAGCTTTGGCTGATTCGGGAATGTCCATCAAAGCACTGCAGAATTCTGCAATCATTGTCCTGCTGGGGTTTAGTTTACTTTGGGTTTTAATTGTCTCTAGCAGTAATGTCTAATGAGAAGAGAGGCTGTGAAACTCCCCCACCGTGCCAGCACACACAGAAGTTTTTTCTAAATCATTTAAGAGTGATTTAGACACTTGAAAAAAAGCCCCAAACCTCAACTAATTGTTTGCAACTAAGATATGGCCCAATTTCAATTATTCCACTGATTGATCTTTAAGTGATAGATTTTCAAAAGAACCTAATAAAGAAAAGTGTCCAGTCCCCATTAAAATGTAATGGGATTGATAGCTAATCTGTTCAGGCTCCTTGGAAAAATCCAGTGTAAATTAATCTGTGGAGAAGCTTCACACTTTTGAGGCTACGAGTTAGTAGCATTTACTCTTACAGTGTATAAATCTGATAAATTCTAAATAAGATGCTCCTAAAGCATCTGTCCATATGTCTCTGTCCTGGACAACACCATCCGTTCTAATCCAGTCCTGGACTTGGGCAACAGAAATCCCCCAATTTCCACTAACCATATGTTAGCTTTGCCATATGGAAAAAATATGCAGTAATGAGAGTGGTGACAGAGCCAGATTTTTTTCCATATGTAATCTAGAGTATGACAGTCTCTTCAGAGGAGAAAGCCAGGTACAGCCCATGTATGTCCCTGCAGGGAGAGCCCAAGTTGCCTAGCAGACACATTGTGAAAAACTCTCACACGTAGTCTTCCGTAGGATGAATTCTCTGCATAATTATTTTATAGTATTATACCCAGATACGAAAGCTTGGTTGTCTGCCATGAGTACTAAGACGTCAAACTGCAAGCGAAAACCTGATTATTTGGTATTACTGAGAATGCCACTCTTACAGAAATTCAGCAGTCTCCTGATGGGGTTTTATAAGTATTTCAGATAAAAAAAAAATGTATCATTTATGAAGAAAAAAAAATAAATAAAGCATGGTTATGAATTTGTGTCCTTCCAGTGTTAGTGTTAATGCTGCTAATAGGCATCTTCAGGCTCAAAGGGCTGATGCAGCTGATACAGCTGGGGGGATAGTGAGTATTTGCCCATCTTTGCCTAACAGAACTTGGATTTCAGTCACAGGCAAGAGTTTAGTGATCACAATGTGCCCCTCTCCTACCCATTTCCTCGCAGACCGAAAGCTCTGCAATCAAAGCAAAAAAAACGGAAATCAGGGAAAAGGTTTGGCAGATCCCCAGTTGTTCAGCTCGGCAGTTCATCCCCACTGTCTCACCTCATCAGTCTGTGGAAATGACTATTCCAGGTCAAGCACAAGTCCAGAGGACACCTCTGAAAACAGCTTTTCACCTGAGCAGCAGTAGAAACCCTCACTGGGGGTGCAGATCCTGCCCAGGTCTCTGCCCACCCGCTGGCAGGAACAGCAGAAGGCAAGCCAGGGTTTAACTCCCTGGAGTAAAGCCTGGAGATGTGCAGCTGAGGCTGACTTGAGTCCTGGTGATCCTGGCCTTGGATTACTTAAGGCAGACCTCTACCAACACACATTAAGGCAGCTCTCAAGGAAATGACTTTGCTTCAGCTGAGGACTGGATAAGAGAGACATAAATTATCTCCACTCCTGTGCTGGGATAATTCCTTCCCTCTTCAAGGAAATTCACATCTCCAAATAAAATAAAGCGTCTTCCTTCCTACCATGGGTGCCTCCAAGCTGGTGATCCTGTGTTCCCTATTCTAAGTGCTGATACAGCCCAGAAAGGTTATCTAATTACAGAAACAATACTTACTGGATGCACTAATGCTTCTGCAATTTTAATAGCAATATGATAGCTAGGATTTATATTATTTTCCCTTTCTGATTAATTATTTACAGAGACAAGCATAGATTATTAAGTACGTGTGTGCTGTGCCAGGCTGCAAAGAGATTTTTTTTAAAAAAGGAAAGAAATGGATTCTAAACATTTTGGAAACAATCCTCCAAGCGTTTTGACATCCTGTGACCCAGCACTTTGCATCAAGGCTGCTGGTACGTTGTCTCAGAGCACAGACTTGACCCAGGACACTACAGGTAATGCTGTAACTTCCCAGTTTGGTAGCAAGCTATAGTAGGGAAAGAAAACACTAATGTCAACATATCCATCAAGGAAAGCTGTGTTTAGCTATAAGCCTAACCAAATGCCACGCAGGAGTGCCTGGCAGCTGGAAAACATCATAAAATGTAGGTAGTTTTGCACTGACTGTTCACCTCTTCTCCGTGTAACGCATCCCCAGGGTGCTAATTGGAATCAGGGAAAAACTTAGGAATAGCCAAGGCTTCAGAGAGAGACATCTGTCAACTACCCAACCCATTTCAAAGCACCATGAGTTCTTCAAGTAGACTATGCTCTGGTGGAAGCACACATTTCCCCTCCTTTTAGTAACACACCCACCCCCCAACATCTGTCTAAAATTTATCATATTTTCCTAATATCAAGTAATTCTTGGAGATTTGCCCCAATATAATGTAACAGACAAGTCAGGTAATTATTGCTAAATGACAACATTGAGCCTGGTCAGCTATTCAGGTGGGAGTGATCTCATTTTCAGTATTTCATTTAAAAAAAAAAATCAAAGTAGCCTAAAGCACTCTTAAGGCTACAGATAAAATTCTGCCCTTTCTAGAAATCTGAAAACCATGGGCACTGTACAACCATTCAGCTTGAAACATAAACCTCTGTTTAACATCTGTGCAATTCCTCTGCATTTGTTTATCATTCTGCATACCAAAAAGCACTTTGCTAACTTTCTGCAAGTCCAGATGTTTATATGAAATGGTGCTGCTCTCCTCCTTTGCTGCAGTGGTAAAATTAATAAGAGGAGATTCCTAAGGAGGAAAAAGACAAATCTTTATGCTTATGTCATTAAATTCATTCAGCCTGGAAAGAAATTAATCCTATCAAGTTTTAATCAGGTGGTGACTTTGCTTTGATTTGTGAGTAACAGTTTTAATAAAAGATATTTCACAGAACAGAAGAATCTCTAGTGCAAAATGCCCCACAGCCTCCTCCTGTGACTGGGAGTTCCTGGTCATTAAAAAAAAAAACCAAAGGCAGAACTATCACTCCCTACCTCATTTGCAGCTATGAAAATGTGAGTAGGAGGTCAGAGGAGAGGATGAAAAACTGAGTCCTTGGAAAAAGGGGCTGGAAAAGAAAAAATCTAATTAGAGCGACTCTAAAACCCCACCACCACCTCACAGGGTTAGGGGGGAACAAAAGCAGGACTCTATGAGCCTTAGCAGGGCACACAGTTCCTCCTCACATCTGCTTTCACAGCATCGCGGATGGATTAAGTAAATCACTCCAGGCACAAATGTACCACAATAGATGGAGGGCATTCCTCCTCCCTCACAAGGATCAGGCAACTGAAGCTGCACAGGCCGACCCACCAGCCTGACGGATCACGGACCATGCTGTGGCAGTGGAGGGAAGGATCCCTGCCTGTCCGCACACAATACCCTCCAAGTGGCTAGAGGATAGAGAGATATGAGACCCCTCCCAATCCCTACCACTGGAATGCAGATGAGCCACCAATTCAGTGCCTGTAGAAGAACTACATAGGGTGAGAACCCATGTTCTGCACAAACACACCTCCAGAAGGGGAAGAGATTTGGAAACAGAAACATGCTTGTATCACACAACTCATAAAGGTCATGGTTTAGCTGCAGAGCGATTCCACAGCCACAGAAAGAGAGCTGATCCACACCAAAGGCTGCAGAAACATTGACCAAAGATTAATTTCATCTTGTTCAGGACCTAGAGGGAAATAAGCCACTCTGGGAAAGGATCAAGAATGGGTCAGATTTGATTATCTGGGAACTGTAAGTAATAGTTTTAGTATCTTCACTAAAGAAGAAGGTGACACACATCAAGGTAAAATGGAAAGCAGAATACTCAGGGATGGGAAAGCAGAAACATTCTTGACTGGGTCCAAGTGCCCATGGTGTCTGCAGTCACGCTGCAGCGCTGTGAGCACAGCAGCAGCATCTTCCTTGTGCAAGTCACTCCCACTCCTTTGGCTACGAAGCACAGTCCTGGAGCAGGATGGGGTGGGAGCAAGTACCGCCCTGCCTGCGAGGAGAAAAGGCAGATCTAGACAGTATTCCTGCCCCCTCTATTTTCTGGTGAGGACTTCACAATAGAGTAAATCTCAGGTAGCAATGAGACCTGCTGCGTAGGGAAAAGCTGAGTATGACTGAGAAACCCTTCCATCACGCTGTCACAGAAAGCAAGTTCCCTGGGGCTTGAAGGAAGGCTGTGCCTTAAACGATTTGCTCTTTAATGGGCTTTTTCTTTGCAATCAGCATGTGAACTTCGAAAAACTACCGGTTTGGTTTCCAGAGTGTGTAGTCCTGAGCCCAGCAAACCCACGCAGTTCCCTGCTCCCCCTGCGCACGAGCCGCCTGATTGGCACCCCTGCCACAACGGCCTCCCCGCAATTTCTGCATTATGTATTGTATTAAAAATAATATGCTTCTGATATTAAAAAGAGTTTTTAAAACGATACCATTGAACATCGCCTTCCTAAAAGCTAAAAAGATGCATTTTTAGTAACACAAATATAAGGAAAAAAGTCTGAAACAGGGCCATATGGCACACCTGTGCACTGCAGACATGGAGTAACGGGTCCCTCTGACTTACCCCTCTGCAGAGAGAGGACAGGAGGGAAGGGTTTTCCCGAGGGAGACCCTGCACAGCTGATTGCAGGGCAGTGGCTGAGTGTTGTCCAATGCACACACTGCAGCAGGAACTGGTGGGCTCTGCAAGACCAGCTTCAGCTGGAGAAAAGGGCTGGAGTCAGGTGTGATCTGCTTAAAAGAGACTCCTCACTGTGTGTGTGAACCTGCCCAAAATCCCCTCAAAGCCTGATCTCCACGAACAGTCACGATTCAGCCTCCAGCACACACAGGACAGACGTTGTACCCTCAGTTACACATGCAGCCTCTGATGGACCAGAGAACTGAACCAAGTCCCCAGCTGTTACCTCTACAGCTGGACCAACCCTATTCTCCTTGAGCCCTGCAATATCCCATATTGATATCCTCCTGCTCTCTTCCTCCAAGGACCCAATTGCTGTTAACATTTCTCACCCTCTAGGAGACGTGCAGAGGACTAGTGCTGAGCAGCAGCCTCCAACCCCTTCCCATGGAACTAGCTTAGTCTTTGTTGCACTGTATTTACTTCTGTTTTCCAAGACTAGGGAAAAGCAAACAATGTAGAAAACCTTTAATTTCACATTTTTTCCCAGCTGGTAAAAATGATAGCTAGATATGCACACATCAGTATAATCATCTCCTAAACAAATGGCACAATGACAAACCGAGGGGGCGGGGAGAGGGGGAGCAGAGCACAAGCTGGTGTTTTCAATTTAGAAAGTATGCATTATTTACACTGCCATTATTCCACTCAATTTGAGTTCACGCTTTAGTCCTAATTTCAGTATAATCAAAGTCAATGAATATTTAATCAGCATTGCTTCCAGAAATTGAGTAATGCCATTAACATAATGTCCCCAGGACTTCAATGCCGATTTTCCTCAAAAGCATGGGACTTCCACTCTTCCTGCCCTTCCCCCCATTACTTTAACCAGTTGATGCTCTGATCGCCACCTTTGATGGGTTTAACAAGGTGGAACCTGTCCAAAACGGGAGAAACACTTCCCAAATGCAGAGATGTCTCACCATTCATACTGATCCAGCCCCAGGATAGTTAATAAAAGTAGAGCATTTCACTTCAATATGGCTCAGGATGGGAAAGTATCATAATAACAATAATCCATTTGCACTTCTGGAGCACTTTTCAATAGAGGGGCTCGAGTCGTTCTGCGAACATTAATTAATGCCTTCCACTCCCTGCAAGGAAGACACTTATTTATGCGATAGCTAATCTACAGATAGGAAAATTGGAGCATGATGAGGTTAAGTGCCTGGTTTACAGCCACCCAGGAATCCAGCAGCATTTGGGCAGAAGTTTGGAGCTCCAAGTGGCTCCAAGCTTCCTTTTCTAACCAACAGACTGTGCTGCTTCACTAAAATAAGATGAAGAAAAGCAGCAGTAGCCATGAATATTTATGAACAATACAAAATTACAGCATAAAAAATTGTACAGACATTTCAGAGCTGCTAAGTGATGGCTTCAGAGCTGTATCTCTATGTGCACAGAGCATTCAGTAGTCTGTGCACACATGCCCCCTCCAGTGGGGCTGCATCTAATCTATCATCTTTTCTAACATGACTATCACTGTAATATCTCAGCAATGCCTTCAGCTGAAAACCTATCACAGCCTTCCATCTATCTGGGCTGGTTTATAAAGCTTTTCTCCATGGTGCTGGAAAATCTGTGGGGCATATGGTTTAAAATACTGGATAAATTCCCCACTTCCCCTTCTGTAAATCTAGATAGAGTTTTAATGCAACCTTTATCAGTAATGAACAATCTCTTGTTCTCCCATAAAATTAGAGTTAATCCTTTTTTATGTTAATAAGGAAGGAACAAAGTTCAATTTTGTTCACACTCACAACACATGCAGTTGGGAAGTCTGAGGTTATGTGTAGAAAATACTTTTAAAGGTATTCTAATCTGATTTTCTAGAGCTTTTGGGTAGTTTAGGTTCATCATGCTTTCATAAACTCTTCCATGAACAATTTCTTGTTTTGTATCTGTTGACTACAGCTTCTCAAAGGTCCCCAGTTCGCAAATCTATCCATTGTTCTCACCAAGCTCCAGCATGGCACAGGCTCACCTCAGTGCAGGTGCTCCTTTCAGTAATGACACTAAGGATCATTTTAGAACTGCTGGAGATTTCTGGGTTGTATGGGTGCATGTGATACACGGAAAATTTCAGTTCCTACCTCTAAGAATGGCCTTAAAAAATACTTTCTCTAAAAGTTTTGCAAAGTTGTTCAAGCTCAAAACCAGTAATACAAATACGTGATTATTTTGCTGAATTACATCACGGCTGTGACCAACTCAAGTGCAGTCCTGCTGGTCTGGCCATGCATTTAGGCCAAGGTTGGCAAGAAGGAAGTAGCATCTGATGAATTTACACTCCACCTTCATGTAATTATCCTGATGCAGGTAAATATGAAGATCAAACTTGCAGTCATTCACAAAGCCTTATTGTTGACTCACGTCAAGAGTTTGCTCTTGCAGATGGAATGGAGGAAATAAAAGGTGCAGCTGGAACAGGGATGGAGGAGTAAAAAATGAGCCAGTAGAGGGAATGAGGAAGCATTTTGCTTGAGCAGAAGTGGGGAGGTATTTGTTATAACAAGAAAGGTAGAAAGACTTGGTCAGCTCAGAAGCTCAAGTCAGCAGCAAAGAACAGCTTGTACATGTCACTTTGGCATTAACTACCAGGGAATGAAAGTCCCCCTATAATCTCAAGGAAAGCACTTCTATAAGTCCAGGTAGCATTCTTCCAACCTATGTTGCTCTTAATAACAAGTATTTTGAAGTCAGAAGATTAATGGTTCTGTGTAAGTGGCATATTTCTCCTGTCTTTTGAATGAAGTTGACTCAGTCATGCTCCACCAACACCCTCTAACATCATAATGGCTTTAAACTTCAGCCTTAGAAAACACCACTTCCATCCTGGCTGAGAGTAAGTAAACACAGCACCAGCAGTCTTTCAGCAGTAACAGGAATGAAACATGGTGGTTCTGCACTGGAAAAATCCCGCCTTCCCGGACTCCGAATGAAAACTAGTGACTGACAACATCTAGAGATACTTCCCTCTGAAGGAGAACAAAGCAGTCTCACTCATGTCTGTGCTGCAGCTCACCAGCAGCCACAGAAGGGCAATCAGCTCTTGCAGTGTTGTTGGGAAGGCATTTCACAGACAGTTCCTGACAGGCAGAGTAAGAGTTAAGCTGGAGGGTGGGGGAGAAGCCAGAGGATTGCCATAACGTATCATCAGTGGGACTATTAATAGGGTTCAGGTTATAACTTATTCATGAACTTCTGCACTTTTAACTCCTACAGTATGGCAGGGTAACTCGGGAACACTTATGAATGACACTACTAATGCACCAAAGAGAAAGGAAACACAGCTCTGCTGCTGTTGCACATTAAACCTATATATTGCTCTTCAAGACTATAGCAGATCAGTCGAGCAGACATGGATACTACTGTTAAAAGATCGGCCCTCTGCATCACTACCCCCGCTGGGCCTCAGATGCCTTTGGCAGATACACAGCACATTAAATCTTTTAATCTTGGCTATACTTGCATAACTTGCTGTATGATTCCTGTTTCAGCAAACACACACGAGCGTTGTCAGACTCAACACCCGTCTCTGCAGCGCCCACGGCCGTGGGGGCCCAGGGCCAGCACAGAGGCATTTCCCTCGCTCTTTGCAAGGCCAGTGCCATTCACAGCCATGCCCTTCCTTATCTGTGTCCCTGTACAACCCACAGCAAACTAATGCTAATCAGCTGGGCCAAAGCAAACAATCCAAAAAATCTTCACACCCTGAAAAATCCGTTCCATGGGTTTTGAAGTTCACCCCCACAGAGGGGTTTCAAATGGCTCTGAGGGTGGGGGAGAGTAACCACTTGCACCAGGAGGTTATGGCTGACCAGGCAGCACCTGAAAAATCAAAATGGAGCTCGTAGAAGCTTGAAGACCCAAATTCCTATTACTGTTTTAGTTCCTGGAAGGGACTAATACTGTGGTGCAAAAATAATTTAGGACTTAATAGATATGGCAAAGGCGATGGGGTGCGTCAGTAGCAAGGGTGAAGAAAAAACATAGATATCCTCAGGGACCAAGTTTATTCCTCTCACCTACACTCCTGGCAAGAGATTTAGTGCTTGTCACTGGTCACTGTTTTATCTCCAGTGTCTTAATTTTCTTCCTGCTACTTAGGGCTCATTGTATGTTATATTGATTGGTTTTTCCCCACTAATTGACTGTGTGGTTGTTGGGTTCTTTAATTGCCATCCTGAAAGGCACTGTAAATTGTCCTACATCAACATTAGTGATGTTAAAAAAACAAGAGTGGTGCAAGGAATTTCAGTGTTGATACAGTGGGGAAATATATCAAGGCAGGCAGCTTCTGTACCCAGCTCAGTCACAATGCTGAGATTTACCTATTGTCCATTAAGCCTCTGATAAATATACAGACGAAGATATGAAGCATGTTCTGTAATCCCAACAAGAAGATCCTTAGATATCTCCCTAGGCTCAGGGGAGAAAAAACCCTTCGCAAAGGAAATGCACCACCTTCTGGAAACATGGTTGCCACCAAACCTACAAAGTCTTGGAGAGCTCTCAGCCCATTTAATCTCCTCTCTCAGCCAACTCATCCTAACGTTGTACACCAAAAATGAAGATTTTTGTATTAGATTCTGGATTCAAGCTCTGGTTTTGAACCATGTTCTGGTTCATTATTCATTAACCCAGATGATGGATGTTCACAGCCTACAGCGTGTCCTTTCCAACACACACGTGCTTCCTGGCTCCTCCTCCAGTTATCTGAAGTCTGATCCAAGCCACAGAAGTTAATGGGTATCTGCTCTAGACTTCCACAGGCCTTTTGGTTCAGATCTTAAAACATTTAATGCTTCTCACAGACCTAAAGATACAGACAGGGACCAAGGGAGATCTTCCAAGTCATCTAATTCTTACTAATTAGCTTCAGCCATGTTAGAGCCTTTGAAAGTTTGACAAAGCACTCACAAGAATTTTTAGACAGTTAAATTGCTTTACCTGAATCAGTCCTCCAGCTCCCATATCTGCAAACATTGTCTGCATGTGCAAACTCTTAAACCAGCTACACTGGACAGGATGAGTCAGTCAGGCAATATATTTAAATGCTCTGGAGATGACAGAAGACTGCGAGGAGGAAGATTAATTAAAGACCTAGACAATAAAAGACAAAAACTTTTTTTAAAAAGCATTTAGCAGTGAAAGGCACTGGGCATTATTTGAGGCTTATTGAATACATGCTGGCTCTCTCTTTTCTGGAATAGCGTCAATACTGCAATTGATTCCAGGCCTTTTCTTAGAAGAATCCCAGTTCTAATTTAATCCTATTGAGCAGCAGTCAGAAGCCCATTAAGGGAGGAATTCCACTAATTTTAGCAAAACATCCAAACAGTGATGGGTTTGACAAAACCAAAAAAGAGGATGCATTTTGCCTGTTTTTGAAGGGTAACTATGACTGCAGCAGTCCCTGTTGCTGCCACTCCCAAGAATGCAACATCCAGGACCTTGCTTGTTTCTCCATTAAGGTAACAAAAATGCTTAACTTAATTTTGTGAAAAAATGAAAAAAAAAAATTAAAAATGTTACACTGTCCTATTGGTGCCTGGTGCTTCCATTTATTTTTCTTTTTTTTTTTTATCTTTTTTTTTCCTAGGTAGGAAAAATCCCTCCCTGCCTGTGCAAGCATTCATGATGGGACAGTTAAAGGTTCTTTTTCACAAGGTCCTTTTTCATTTAACCATCCTGATAACCTATCCAATGTGTTGTCCCATTTCTCAGCACCTTCACACTGACCCAGTCAATATGTTTCAGCTGATGAGAAAATATGCTATGAAAACTTGTGTTTGCTATTCCTAGTTACACTGACCTCTCTGTTATTCCTTCTCACCCCTCCTAGATGTAAGAAAAGCAGCAGCAGAAGAATAATCCTCCCTTGGCACTTGAAATCTATCCCCCAGCCTTCTCCAAATCACTTGAGTAGTTCTCACTGTAAGTGAGGAGCCAAGGGAGAGTATGTGTTATCCTGCCACATTTAAACACCTTTCTTTAATTTCAGGACTGTTCTTGAACTTTAATGGAATGATTAGTAATCTGCAGCAGTAGCAGAAAGAGGAGGAATGGAACTGAAGCAAGGAAAACCTACGGATGCAATCCCATCCGTCTTCAGATGCCACATCCTCAACCATATCTGCTGTGACCACCAATTCATTAGACTGATGCAATCTATTCAGTAATAGCCCACAGCCCGTCCCCTGCTGCCTCCACAAAGCAGCTTGTTAAACACTTACAAGGTAGCAAGTCAATGCAGAACCATTTTTCTCAGGCTTCATGGTTTCCCAGCATTAACCTTATTAACCTTTAAGCACGGCAAAAGAGCTGTTTATTTGCTTAAACATCTGCTTTGGATTGAAGTGATAAGCACGTGGTAGAGGCAAGTGGAAAAGGGAGGAACACCTTTGGGTGGTGCTGGCCTGGCCTCTCCCAGGCTGTTGGCAGAGCACATGCCCATCAGGCCTGGGAGAACAGTCGAGGTGGACTCTGTCTCATGACCTGAGGAAGTGCCAGGTTTACTTGGGCTTTTTTTCACAGGAGGGGGATGGAGGAGTTTCTATTTCTTTGGATCCTGCTGCCCTGTGCAGATGTTCTGTTTGGCTGCACTTTGCTGTTTTATCTGCTAATGGACCAACTCAGTAATCATCTTCCTCTTCTTTCAGAGTTCTGCATTTATGTGTATCCAGGATATCCAAACTCAGGCCAAACTCAGCCCATAGTTTTAATTTCTCCTAAAACTCAGACAAAGGCACAAGTCTTTGGTTTTCCTTCAGCCACGTCTTTTATGAAGCTGTCCCTGTCGTTCTCAGACTAGCTCGGATCAACTTCTCTCTAAAACTGGATTCACACTGGGCAGCTTAAAAAAGAATTATACACATTCATGCGCACACAAACCAACCTAATTCTAAGGAGTTGATGGCTACTTAGGATCAGTTCACTTTATAAATGAGAATATATTAAATACTGATCAGAGAAGTCTACTCAGTACTTCTGCAGCTCTGTCCAATGCTCAGATACTTTGAAATATTTCCATTTTCTGCCAGTTCAAGCAGAATCGGTTTCTCTGAATATCTTTAACTCCCACCTTCCTCCCAACACTGAGGCCCATTCTCCCCATGTCTTCTAGTCCAGTCTCATCACCTATTGGAAATTCCACAGGGAAAACCAAGAAACAAGTGTTCTCCTTTAGCCATACATAAGTGTTCATGTCATGTCCTGTATGTGGTACTTATCAACATTATTTAAGTGCAAACCTGATCTGATGCTCCATGTTATTTCCTAGCTCTATGCCTTGTTGTGGGAACACGAATAGACAGGGTGGCAGGGGTTCTTAAAATGAGAAAGGGAGCAGAGACAATCTCCAAGAGTTTTATATCTGCATATTGAGGTGCCTGACAAAGGTTTGCAAGCATATTTTGCCTGTGAACAGCACACTACCCACCAGTATTTGCTGTGCCTGAAGGTGCCAAAAAAGCAAGCTTGAAACACACGCAGGGGAAGGACTGAGTTGAAAAAAAGCCAATTTAGTATCTTTCTGCTCACAACAACCATCAAGCACATAAATGAGTCTTGCACTCTTCTTTCCTCATCTTCACTCTGTGGCCACTCTCCAAAGAGAAGGCGGTGTGATGAGCCAGAGGAAAGCAAAGCAAAACATCCCTGTTTCAAGATCTCATTAACTGAGAAGTTAATAAGTGCACTGAAGCTTTCATTCCTAAAGCTGAAACAGGAAAAGTTGAAAGGAGAAAAAAATACTTTTAAAGTGTCAGAATTTTTACTTCTCATCTTTAATGGTGCCTCTGTACATTTTTAATATCTGCTCCTCCACTTGAAACCCACAGGAGAAAGGTTTAGGGAGCCAGAACTTACTGGAGTGCTTACATCCACGTTTCAAAAACCACAGCAAATAAGATATTGATTGAAAAACTGCATGAAGTCTCTCCTCCATATAATCTAGAAGCTTATTAGCTACTTTTTGACTCTTGAGCCATTAAGGTTCCCTGGCTTCATGCCTTCAATCTCATCTCCTAACATCTTCTCTGGGCCAAAAATCTTCCTTAGTCTTCCTGCCCTGACCTTCTCAGAACTTCACCCTTCCTCTCTGCAGCAGAGAGGAGGAGGGGAAGGAGACAAGGAGCTCTTCTATACAGCAGCTAGAGGGGGTCAGAGATTTAAATTTACCCAGAGGACAGATGATACATTAAAAAAAAAACAACAAACCCTACCCAGAAACAAGCCAGATTCAAGGCAATGCCAGTTGACTTTGTTTCAAGAACAAGAACTAAGTCCAAAGCCTGTGATCGTGACAATAGCACCCTTCCACTTTCAGAAAGAAAAAGCACCTGAACACCATGGTAAAGATTTACACAGGTTATAGTTAGCAAAAGGCTCAGGCTTGCTTTTACACAAAAGGAAACCTAACCCTAAGGAAGCTAGAAGGCTGTTTAATTTTTTAAGTCATCCACGATTAAATAAATAGAGGGCAGAATCAATGGCTTCTGCTGCAATTCAGCAAAACTTCCTTAGCATTTTGGAACATCTCTTTTAATTTCCATTGGGGGTGATTTTTTTCTGTTTCAAACTAAAATTTTTCTTTTGGAAGAATCAATAATCAAAGACCATAATTCCTTGCTACATGTTTATTTGCTTCCAGCTTCTTAAGATCAATGTACTTATGTCTAAAAATAATTACAAGTGCTACTAAAGTGCAAATAAATTCTAAGCAGCCTAGCAAAGCAATGCTCATAAACAATAGTCAATGTTCTTAAGCAATTCTATGACAACAGATGTGATAAAGAATTAATTACTGCTTGTACTGTCTTAGGGCTTCAGATCACTACACAGAGTTGACCCAAATCATGTGCACAAGACCCTGGGGACATGCATTATCCCACTTTTCAGAAAGTCTCTCCACTCCAGTTTGTGTGTTAGCTAGCACTTGGCCAAAATCAAGAAAACCTTTTCATTTGCCTAAACTGGAACCTAATAGGTTTTGTTTATTTTTGTCTCTTAAAAGTGCCTCTGGTACTTAGAAATCTGTTATTTAACTTGGAGTTCAGACTAACTACCATTATTTTCAGAGGGAGAGAAGGGTTGGAGTTATCCCAGATCCTTGTCCAGCATGACAGGAACCACACATGTGATTGCCATCACTGCCACCCATGGAATTGCCCAAGCAAAATCATAGAATCATAGAATCGATTGGGTTGGAAAAGACCTCAGAGATCATCAAGTCAAACCCCTGCTCCAACTCCAGTCCGTTCACTAGATCATGGCACCAAGCGCCATGTCCAACCTCAGTTTAAAAACCTCCAGGGACGGTGAATCCACCACCTCCCTGGGCAGGCCATTCCAATGCCTGACCACTCTCTCTGTAAAGAATTTCTTTCTAATATCCAGCCTAAATTTCCCCTGGCAGAGCTTAAGCCCGTGCCCCCTTGTCCTATTGCTAACTGCCTGGGAGAAGAGACCAATCCCCACCTGGCTATAACTTCCCTTCAGGTAGTTATAGAGAGTGATGAGGTCACCTCTAAGCCTCCTCTTCTCCATCATCACTGTCATGGAAACCCAGTGTTTTGTCACAGGGTACTGAAAACTGGTGTCTGGGAAACAACAGCAAGAGCTCCAGTTCATTCCTGTTCCAAATGCAACCTTTGCATCATTTCTATTTAGAGTTGGGGGTTTGTACAGTATTTGTGTGCATCTGGCGTGGCTCCCTTCCCTTGAGAGCCTCCACTGCTCTGTCCTGTGGGCACAAAGGTGGGCTGGAGGGAGAGTTTCAGTGTGTTCACATTAAGCCAGACTGGTGTCTGAAGCTTAATTAAAAGTTTTGCTTTCTCTTGTGCTCTTCCTAATTTTCACTTTGGGTCACCTCCATTTCAGCAGCAGAACAGGCAAGAGGATTCGCCCTGGCTGTTGGAGTCAGTTGCTGACAATAAATTACACTTAAAATTCCTTTTAATATTCTGCTTAGACACACTGTAAAAGAAGAATGGATATCCCAAATAATTAAATATGTTTAATTTGCATGGAGCTCAGGGCATTGTTCTGACATCAAACATCACTGTCAACCATATGTGGAATTTCAACTGCCAAGTGCTTCATTTATGTGAAAATTAGCTTAAGTGTACAAAGAATGAAAAATTTATGATTATTTCACATTTTAATAAATGCAGTGCTATGCATTAATTTAGACTTCTAAAACAATTTTGACAGTGACAAGGGAATCCTTCACAGACTAAGTGCTGGAGCGTGCAGTGTTTCACATGTCCTCAGAATTATGTGGTAGAGTGTTAAGGCAGTTAGATTTTTATGTTTTTAAACAAAGATATGATATGACTATATCACTTAAAATACTTCTTCAGTTCACTCTTTCTCCTGTTCTCCCATGAGAAACCACAGAACCTATCAATAGCTTTCAGACAGATCGGCATCTTGCGTTACACAAAAATGTTTGCAGTGAGAAAAAAATGTGAATATATTACATTGTTCAATATAACAGGCATTGGCAACCTTCCCCAGACTTTTGTTGTACAGGAAAATCACTTGGATGGTGACAGAATCTTCCACAAGGTGCTAAGATCTGACACCAGTGCATTATTTTTCATGAGCATCTTCTGTTCTTCATAATAAAACACAATGCTGCACCATCTCTCACTCCTCATGGGCCATATGGGCTTTCTCCAGACCTACATGGCAATCCCACAATGTTTTTGTGTCTGGAGTAGCCCAGATTAAGAGAGGAAACATTAGCAACACCTTAGGAGCTGCTTCTTCTCTTGGTCCAACCAGAGGTCCCCTTCGAATGCCATTTTTCATATAATGATCAACTCTGCATTTTGCATGACAAAATTAATAAAGCACTTCTGTAAACAGAGTCATAGATTAGTTTGGGTTGGAAGGGACCTTTAAAGGTCATCTGGTCCAACCGCTCTGCAACGAGCATGGACATCTTTAACAAACGCCTGAAATACTGTGCAACCACCCCCCCCCCAACTCAAAATATAAATGACACAGGGCAAGAAGAGGATTTTATCTGTTTTCAGCCCACACAACTCTGACTTTTGTGCTTTTTAAGATCTGGCATTTACAGACGTGTTAAACACAGTGCACTCCCCTCTCTGCATGTATTGCACGCTCAAAATCTACATTAAAAGAAGGTTATTAACACCATCCTGCAAGAGTTCAGAAAACAGACCAAACCCAACTTCATTCTGCCATTTCCTAAGGTGGGGCTCTTTGAACAAAACTCTTTGGTGTATTTCCATTTCTTCTCTTTTTTTTTTTATTTTTTTTTTTAAAGCAAACTTATAAAAATGGAAATTCTATCACATAGCCTCACCTTGAGCACAGATGAATTATAAACAGGGTTTGATCCTTCAGATCCACCTAGAGCTCTCAGCATGTGAGCTTATCTAGTAACCAAAAGCAGCAAAAAGCCTTCATCCTATCTGAGAATCAGCTCTGAAAGGAGATGAGATCAGACATAGGCTTTGCTATTGGCTTTCATGGCTGTTTCCTGACAGCAAACTAGTACTAAGAATAAAGACCGTTAAGACCCATTCCAGCTGCTTTAAAAAAGGTATGATCTGGCAGGCACAGCTCGCCTGTAAACTCTGAATTGTGAGTCAAAATCCCCACTTCATGGTGAGGTTACTTACAGCATGTGCTGTCGGAAAGCAGATCTTACTCCTCAATGCAGTAACACCAAGAGCGAAACTAATCTAGACCAGGATAGGAGCAAACTTTTTCTCTGTGTCTCTTTGGCAGAAGAAAGCTTGGTCTGGTAGAGGAACCAGTCACTTAGAGAAACTGCTGACTGGGTCGGGCATGTTTATATTGTTTTTTGCAGGCTCACAAGCAGCACGTGGCCTTTTGGATTAATGTGTGAAGGGCCACCCTCTCGAGATGGAAGCAGAGCCCAGGACACCGCTGGAGTCCCCCGTGTGTCATAGCTTGGTGGTTTGGATGCCACCAGCCAAGCACAGACTGTCTTGAGGCATTTCTAGACTGGGGGGGCAGGCACAGGCTGAAGTGGTCCCAGTTGCTCTCCCAGAGGAGTCTGGATAGAGGCAGTCTTTGTATAGGCAGAAGGAAATCACGGGAAGAAGGAAGTTGCTGGTATTCTTGGCTTTGCAGAGGGAGCTGGAGAGCTGGGAAAGATTCATGGGACCTAGAGAGTCACAAATTAACAAAAGGACCAGCAGCTCCGCTGGCTGTACAAAACACAGCAATCAGTAAGAAGGATGCCTTTCTGTAAACGGTTTTGGTCCGAGATTGAGGTGAATTCTCCTGCATATTTGTAAAATAGCACGTGGATCATTTTCATTTGGACAATACAACAGAAAACTGCCATCAGAAAATTGAAGAGAAATCTAAAAGATGTAGGTATTTAAAAGCATCTGGTCCTTTATTTGGCTATTGATTTGTGTAGAATACAACTTTCTGAATTTATTGGGGGAGAAGTTTCATGTGATTCAAGGACCACAGTGGGATGTTTTTAGCCAGATGAAACTGAGATCATTCCAGTGTTAAATATTTGATGGAGGAGGTTAGGCCTTCAACCTAATACCAACAGGCTGCCTCAAGGAATTGTTCCTAACTGCAGAATATTTTGTCAAAAGCACTATCATCACATGCACTTTTCAAACCAGTAACACTAAACCAGAGGACTGCAGCTGAGGAGAAGGAAAAGGCAGCCTTGAGAGGGTGCTTGCAGTAGCCAGGAGACCAAGGCAGCAGCAAAGAGGGTGACCTTTTGTTTGTATCAGTGGTAACCAGACCTGAACTTTCCTGCAAATTTTGCAGCACCAGTGCAAGACAGTCACTAACAATCTTGCTTTCATGCTTTGACCAGCTCAAAGGTATCGGTAATACACTGAGGTATCAGTAATGAAACACCCTCTAAGGAGATGTGCTGATGCTTCACCAACAGCAGGATGTTTTCAGAGAAGAGACGAGCATAGTCAAGGGCATTTGGCACCTCTGCCTCCAGCAGCAGCTCCGAGGTGAACAGGAGGCTGGGCTGGGTTCAGGGACAAGCTCCCACACCAGTTGCTCAGGGCCTCTGTAACACACTGATTCAAATTGCCCACTGTGCATTTATCAGCTTCTGCTCCCAGCCTTTGTAATTTGCCTTAGCTCTGCACCCGTTTTGCTCAATTTTCAAACTCTAGATTCCTGTTCCCCATTTTAATCCTAAAGCTGCATTTGGAAACATGCCAGGAGAGGCAAAGATCAACACCAGGATGAGACTTCAGCTGTGGGATTCTTTAGTCAGAAAAAGAAAAAGGCAGAAATCAAAGATAAATTGAGAGAGATGCAGATACGGGGGGAGGCGGTGGAGCTGAAGATGGTAATGGGCCGAGGGAGCAGAAAGGGCAAAACAGGAGCAGGACAGACTGAAACTTCACAAGTGAGACTCTTGCTGAGCGTGAAAATGAACCGAGATCTTGTCAGTCACCTGTCAGATAGCATAACAGGAATTGTCTCTTCACCCTTTGACTTACATGTCCCCACACAGTGCTGCAGAGCAGTACAAATATTAGAAGTTCTGTGCAAACGAGGCTGCTGGATGATGATGCTCATATTGTGAGTCAGGGTTTCTGCACTAGACCAAGGCCAAAGTCCAAGCAGACTTAAGAACACAAAAATCAGTAGATGTAAATTCCTCAGAAGCAATCAAAAAGTAGCCAGGATTCAGGTTAATGCCTTTGGTCATCTCCTTTTTAATGAGCCTGAACAACAGTAGGTACAGGTACAAACAACAGGTACAAATATACCACAGGCATAATGTATGGAGGCACCCAGGGTGATTGCAGAACCAGTTGAAGCAGAAAATTCAGTCAAATCCTCCATAGGTTTGGAAAAGACCTCCAAGGTCATCAAGTTCCAGCCTTTGACCCCAAACCACCCTGAATGGAGGCTCTGCCGTAGTAGGGTTGTCTGGACAACTCTCTACAAGCCAATCTCCATACGAGAGACAAGCAGAGACACACACAGCACAGCTCACACACGCTGGCTCCCTGGCATACTAACCAATGCCTGTTTAGGGTTCCACCCACAGCACGTACCCTTCCCGTGTGTGCAAACAGTGACATGTTTACATTGGGGGGAATTCCAGGTGGGATGATGCCCCTGAGGTCCTGCAATCCTTGAAAACAGCGCTGCAGTCATGACAAAGCTGGGCTTGTGCCCCTAATCCTCCAAACAGGAGGCAGGAGATAAACTCAGTCACTGGAAAACGGATGTCGAGCACATCCTTCCCACACCTCCTGCCAGCTGCTTGCAGCAGGGCTGGCATGAGATTTACAGCCAGCTGCTAACCTTAGCGGGAGGTACAGTGCCACGAGAGCAGGTAGATGAAACAGGGAGAATCTGTCAAGGATTTAAGAGAAACAAAACGAAAAAGAAGAAAAAAAAAAAGAGGAAGAATTAAATAGAAAAAGGGGTTGGGGGATAATTACAAAACAAGTATTTTTAATGCTTGCTGGCAGAAACCCCAACCCTTGTATTTAAATGGCTTTTTTAATTAAAAAACAGCAGGCTATGAATGCTAATCTCTCTGAGCAGAAAGCTCCTGATGGTTTGCCTGTTTCCAAAAGACTAAATCAATCAGCAAGAAGGCTAACCCCATCTCGGGAACAGGCATTTCAGAAGGGCCTAAACTTCCAAAGTCTATGTGTGCTGCACTCCTGTACGCACAGGGCAAGATGTAAACTAACACCAAAACTACAACATTCACAAAAATGTCCAATGGTGGTTTGACTTCTTTTTTTCCCCCTCCTAGATCTGGTCTGTCTTTCCTTGTTACTTCAAAATGGTTTTTTTTCTAGCTAAAAATATCAGTGGAGGCCTGCCAGGCTAAAATGTGCAGTTTGAGTCCCTAAGTGTTTGGGTAGGGAATATTCCAATTGCTCCACATTTTTGCCTATGTAAACTATTTAACTTGCAAATCAGAAAGCAATGTTGTATGACACACTTGGGTTTTTCTTGGAATCTCAGCAGACATGCAGTGAAAAAACCCAGCATACAACCAGCAGAGAGTGAGAGCAGAGAGAAAGAAAGGGAGAGAGAGAGAGAGGGATGTCAACCATATAGTACAAAAATAAATTGTTAGCAATTTTTTATGAACTGAGGTTTCCCAAATGTAAAGCAATTTAACAATTTTGCGCCATTGCAATTCACAGGATCTGTGGGTAGAGGGATTTTAAATGAAAATCCAGCCCTATTCTATTCTGTGGCAAGAATTATGTGTCATTTTGTTTCTTTCCCACATTTTGTATTTGTATAAAGTGTTAGAGAAAGGAAGCCTCATCAGAGAAGGCCACCACCAGGAAACAGCATGAGCGAAATACTGGTGCTGCAGAGCAGTGGAAGGCTTCCTAACCTGGCACTGACATGACCTGGTTTAACTAGATTTGGAACCTCCTTTTCCAAGCCAGAAAGCTTCTGTGCCTGTTTCCGAGCTGGGACTGCCCATCCTACTCCAACTGGGGAAGCCAAGGGCTTGGCTTTTGCCTCTGGGCCCAAAGGCACATGGGGCTGTGTTTACAGGGACAAAGCCTGTGCCCTGAGGCTGTGGCTCAGCCCAGCTCTGCCTCTCCTGGGCACAGGGTTTACAGGTCTTGCTGTGCTGCCTCTCAGTCACAGCATCAGTAACTGGGAGTCCACGTGGAGTTGCTGGAAGAAGAATTAAAAGAGACCAGAGTCAAGGAGCAGCAGCATGGCAGGGCTGTGCTTCCACATATACTCGGGACATGCTCAAAACCCATGTCAGTAAGACTCAACTCTAAGCCCTGCCTGTGGGGATCCTCTCCCTCCTCCTTCCTTTTACCACACTCCTTTCCATTGCCTGGCCTGTGCTCCCTGCAGTCACCTCTTCGCCCAGAGATGGATTCCCCTCCAGAGCTACTTCCCCAGCTTGTGGCTAATGGGAGAAAAGCTGGGAGAAAAGCTGGGAGACTCCCTCCCTTGTAAAGAGTGCTGTGTACTGCCCACCCTCCCTTCACCACTCCTTCCATTCTCCAGTTCCAGGGCAGCTTCTGAGCCCTCAGTGTCAGGCTGCAAGACGGACAGTGAGGAGCAATTCTCAACCTCCTCTGAAAGCACAGGATCCCCACCTGACACGCACAAATGCCCTCCATCTCCAAACACGTGGTCTTTTCCAGCAGCACCAAGCAGCAGAGCAGGTGCTGTGCCAGTCTCTTGGCCTCCGCTTTCTCTCCCCACACTGCTGTGTCATTTCTTCCTCCTCTATCATTGTGTCAGCTCCTGCTGATGGAGCTGACCTCCCTGCTCCTCCAGACGTTGCATCCGAGCCCTCCAGCACACACATCCGTCTCCAAGCACACTGAGCTGTTAAGGAAAGTACATTCAAAATTAGAAGCTGATTACACAGTTTGCACTGGAGCTGGGGAGGATATAAACCCAGTGGGCTCCTTTCAATGCCTCTGCTTTTCTTAACTGAGCGTGCCTTGTTCCTGCATGTGGGAAAAAACAGAGCAGGAATACCACAGTAGGCAAAAAAAAATCCAAGTGTCATGTAAGTGCACCAAAGTTAACCCAGCTCGCTAGTCTCATGAAGGACAGAGGTGCTCAAAAAATATTTTGTGCCAAGCTGTTACAGAGAAAGAGGAGATAAACAAGACCATCACTGATGTGCACATCTTTTCTAGCATCTGACTGCATCAGGAGCCGTGGTTTCTGCATGGTTCCTTCAAAGGCAGGGAAAGTTTACTATCCACTGAGACTGATGTTGAGACAAGTGACAAGTGAAAAGCCTCAAAGATATCACCAACCACTCTGCATGACCACACTTGATGTGCCTGGATGCTTTGTATAGCTCATGTCATAACTTTGAGGCACCCTGTAAGACTCAATGATGAAAGCAGCTTTGCAGAGGTGCCATTCAAATTACTGCCTGGGTGCCCTTTTCTTAAATCAGGCTAAGCTTTCACTGGGATCAAGGTAGGGAACAGCTCCAAGGAATTTCTCCGCAAATTCATTTTGCAGGATGCTGATTTCACATTATGAGAGAACACGAATCCATTTGACAAGCAATGTTCTCTTTCCATTCTCATTTTGTTTCACAACCTATGGCCTAAACCTCAGGTGACTTTTCAAATAAGCCAGCGCTCGTCCTTGCAAAGGAATCTCTGTAGGTAACAAACACATAGAGCATGTTGGCATCTTCTGTGTTATTGCATAGTGCAGCAAGAGAGCATAGGAAAACCTTGACAAAGGTTATATATGCTCCTCAAACTTCATGCAGGAAATTTAAAAGATTTTGCAGACTTTGGTGAATTGTGCCCCACAGCTGTGCCCAGTTCCTTTTCCCCCTTTCTCAGATGGGGGAACATGAGGGTTGGCCGATGGGAAAGGAGGCCTGTGGAAATTCATTCCCAAAGCAAGATCAAACCTAGATCAAATGAAATCTGTATTTCAAGAACTAGACCGCTCTGTGCTCCAAAACCAATAAATTGATGCTTCATGCAGGGATGGCTGAGTTTATATATTATGCATTCAAGGGTCACACTGACAACCTGCCATTCTTGGCACTGAGGAGCTAAATTTATCACTGCCTTCTTTAATATGCCCTAAGAAAGGCAAAACTAGAGATGTCCTCCTGTCCGGGTTGCCGGCAGCTCCTGTTGTTAATCCAGCCACGGAACAGGCAGCGCTACAGCCGCACCAGAAAGCCTTTCCAGTTTGATTTGCTCTTTCCATTGAACAGCAGCGTGTGGATCAAATGAGGCTGAGCAGCTTGCTGTCCACCTGCTTCTCAAGTGCAACGAAGCAGAAGAAAACTACTCTGACAATTTGAAAGGGGACTACAACCAATTTAGAAGGAAATGATTGCGCACAGTCCAACCCGATGCCTCAAACAGCATCACGGAGCAATCCTTCATCACTTAGTGTTCTGGGCCTGTCACTCTGCTGATTTAAAATGAGTTTAGGTAAACTAGTTGCACAACCATGATTCACTCTAAAACACTTCCACTCAAGAGCATCACTCTGCCTCTCTGGTACCTTTATACTTTCAAAGAGTATTTCTACCATGTTTTTTATTTCTTGAAACAGACTCTTACAGATAAAATATGGCAAATACATCCCCTTTGATGACCAGGAATCTTACTTCCTTTGAGAAACTGGATGAGTTCTGGGTGTGGATGTAACCACAGATCTGTTTATCATGCCTAGACCTAATTCTCCACCTATAACAGATCTGAGAGGCTGTTGATAGTTAGTTATGGAGTAAACATCATTGGGAACTATATTTAGCTAAGACTGATCCTTAAACCTCTGGATTTTCAGATGAGAGAGCCACATTTTTGTTTGATTGAACACTGTTGACCTTAACATCACTTGCTGTCATGGAACTGCATTAACTATTCATTGACTTTCAGACCCAAACTACAGTTCAGCATTTTCTTAGACACTTCAGAAAGAAGCTTGGTTGTAGCATTTCATCCTGAAATCTCTAATGCCATTTACAATTAATTTCTTTGCCAAGAATCAATTCAGTCCATGCCCCTGTGTGCTCCAGGAGACTGCAGGGACTGTCAAAGCGAACCTCACAGGACATCGCTAGAGAAGTCCCAGGGAAGTCAGTGGAAAGCCAAGCTGAGCTCTCTTACTTTTGGGACAGCATAAACACTACAGTGGATAAAGCATCCACAAAAAAAAAAAAAACAAACCACAAAAAAACAACAAACAAAACCAAACGTGAAAAAAACAAACAAGAGAAAAAACACACAAGCAAACAAAACATGAGCATATACTTCTAGGGAAGCCTCAGGGGGAAGAAACAGCTTGCTCTTTGTGGGTGCTTTAGGTTATATGAATGGCCAAAAAACATGACCTAGAAGGGATCAGCAGGGAGGGTGGAGAGTTTTGTGAGCATCCCACAGAACCCATAAGCCTGCACAGCGTCTCTGTGTTAGCTCAGCTGAGTACCTGAGGTACCTGGACAGGAGATGTGGAGCCTCTGCTCTGGTGGTGCCCTGCACACTCCACAGCTCCTGCCTCACCGGCAGCTGCAACAAAGCAATATTGTACATTTCCCCAGGTTCTGGTGTTTCTCAGGCTGGGGTAAGAGGAGATGGGGCATAGATAAAGGGCTGCCAGCTGAACAAAGGGGAGGCACTCCATTCCCAGTACTCCCAAGAGCTCTCCCAGGCGAGGGCTAAGCAGGTCCCATCCTTCCTAGTCTTCCAGATCAGATATGTTCCAGACACTACGATGTGTTTTTTGGCCCATGCTTTGTCTGGCTGAAGAGCATTCCTTCACTACATCTCTGTACTAGTTCTGGTCCACCAGGAGTGGGAAATTAGGGTATTCAGACACCGTAGGGCAAGCCACAGCACAGAGCCTCTAGGTTGGAGTCATTGTGAAAATGCTCTGCTCCAGGGAAGCGCGGGGGGAAGCACAAGCAAAGCAACATCACCATCCTTTGGACACATCTGGTTGTCATGGCACAACATGTTCCTGCCAATGAGGCATCTGCTCCATGAACTCCCATGGAGGAACATGTATTCGTCCTCCCCACCACCATCCCACAAGGTAAGGAAGGCAATCCACCCCTCCCCTTCCCTGACTCACTGCACAGTGCCAGGACATGCATTTCACCTCACTCTGCTTCGTGGTCTCCCAGTCATTCCCTTTGTAATGGGGACATGTACTGGCAGTCCCCCTTTGCTGCCTTTAGGAAGCTCTGGCTGCAGCTGGAAAGCTCACTCCGTGCTTCACTATGATCCAACTGGGCTTTCAATGACATAATTACAGGCCTATATTAAAATGTTATGTTGAAATGATCTTATTCTTCATCAGCAAAGGATATGCCTAACCAAAACAAATTCTTCTATATCATTTATTGTATTTAAGATAATTTAATTCATGCTGGAAGGCAGCAAATGAATAAATTCCATAGCACTTTATTTAAATATTTTAGAGCAAATCTTGAAAGATGTTTTCATTTAGCTGAAAGCAGACTAATAGTAGTTTTCTCATCTACCACAATAAAAAAGTAGGGGTTTCTTTTTATTGCAGTTGTTAAAATAAATGGCATTTTTAATAAAGACTGTCCCCATAACAACATATATGATTTGATCACATTATGAAATAAATGTCATGTGAGATTATACATTTCAAAGCAGACAGTTTATGTTCTTTTAGTTATTAAATTCAATCAGTTTTACTTCTTTTTTTTTTCCTGAAGGCAGGTATGGTTTTGATTAAAACGTGACCCCAAAAGCAGAATAATTTTAGAGAGAGTGTGTTTTCATTTTTTGAAGGTTTATCTACCTTCCCATAGGAACCTAAGAGGAAAAAAAACCCAAATGTGGCTTTCAGTGGCAGAATTAAAATTTGTTTTTCTTTGACTGTCATTTTTATTCCCAAGAAGAACATGTTACAGCACAGTGCTGAGTGGAAAACTTAAAGCTAACTAACTAGACATTACGGTTTTAGTCCATAAAATGTGTTTGGTGTTACAAATAGTCTGTGGAGTGCTCCAGTACCCATCTTCCTTGTAGAGAATCCCAGAGCCAGCCCCAAGCTGCAGTCTGCACTGTCAGACCAGGCACAACACACTGGTCACTGCCCACAGGGGACGGGACCTGCAGGCATTTGGATTCCCTCCAGGAACTTGCTGAACGACTATCAGATGTGAAGACAGGAGTGCAGGGAACCAGGCAGCAGCAGAAGGGACTCTGAGGACCACATCCATGGCTCCAAACAGCTGTCACTTATTCCACAGGCATTGGATGGCACTCTAACTGATGGCAAACCTCTCTTCCTGTTTCTGATTCTCCACCTCCTGCCCATTAGACCCCTTGTTTGCTGCGGGACGTGATTTAAGCTCAGCGAAGCTTCCAGGGTTTGGTGACAGTGCCTCACCACAAGTCAGAAGCTGGTCTAACCCTTAGAGAGAAGTTAGATCCTTCACTGGTCTGACCTTTACTCCATGCATAAGCTGCCCATAGCACCTATTTCATATGATACATCCGTGGTCAGTACAGTGAAACACCTGGGTGAAAAACGGTATAGAAAAACAGCCTACTTTTAGGATGTCCAGAATTCCCTTTGTGAATTGCTGGAGCCCTATCCTTGTTTAGGAATGCAAAAATCAGAGACCTTTGGAAAGGAAGGCTTCATGATGCCCCTGAGGTCTCACTCACAACACTGAAGGCACAGAAGCTGCATCTGCCAGCCCCAGGATGCGACAGTCGCTGCTTGCTCTTCAGACACTGAGTTTCTCTTAGGTGTCTTTCTAAAGCCCTCCATCCATTTCAGACACTTCAGCTACACAACTGTCTTGTTTCAACAAATGAAGCTCCTGTTAAAAATCACTGACAACACGGGTGTTTGCTTAATAAAGAAATTACTTTTAATCTAAACATCACCATCTGTCAGGCCCTGAAAAGGTAAAACAAGAAAAAAATGTTCAGTGATGCACAGCCATGGAGCAACATTTGAAAGCACATCCCAGCTCTCACCGAGCATGAACGCTGAATATTAAACAAACACCTGAAGCTACATGTGCCACCACCTAAAACTATCACTTCATTTTCTGTTACGTGCTGTGACTTATGGAAAACATCGCAGGCATCGCCATCTGTGTCGCCTTTAATTATCCATAGGAAGAGCACACACGATATTTCACAGCTCATTCAGAAATCAGAGAGATGCAGGCAGGGCAGTGCGTGTGTCTGAGGAGCCTTCCCTGTGCCGAGGGTAAGGGCCGCGTGTGGTCCCCAGGAAGCAGGGCGGTGGGGTCAGGCTGCACGGTGGGGACAGGCACAGCCTCTCGTTTGACGGAGCAAAGTTGAGGCTCCCTCTTGAAATCTGCACCTGCCCCCAGGACCCGCTGACTGGTGAGGGTGACACTTATTAACACCCTGGATGAGCTGTTGGCTCATGCTCGGCTGCAGAAGGCAGAGCTGTGCAAGGATAAAAAGGGGAGGGTGCATATCAGGATGCAGAGCCAAATTCTCTTTATCAGTGAACACAAAGCATAGAGGAAGAGGAGCTTTATGCAGTAGTCAGGAATTTTACTGAAGAGAAGTTTCTGATCGCTGACTCGTGTTGAGGCTGGATGAAGCGAATTGGTGGGAAGCTGGCTGGGCTGGGAGGAAAGTCAGTGATAGACTTTTCCATTATTCCCAACAGCTCTGAGAAGAAAATAATCCTGGGATTAAATGATTCCACCAGCATCTGAGCTCAAAGGAAGCCTGGTCTGTGCTTGCTGTACCTTCGCAGTGCCCCTCCAGCAATCCCAATAGCCCTATGCTTTGTGAGCCCTTCCACAAAACACCGCTGGGCCTTCTCCACATTATTCCCTAGTCTCTGGTCTCCTGCTCCCATCTGACACAGGCTGGCAGGGGAGCAGCAGTGCAGGCTCTCTGCTCACCCTGTCCCACCTCCCAGGGGCAGCTGGGGCAGGAGGGAAGGGCTTGACAAACAGGCAGAAACAGCCCCATTACAATTGGCAACCGAGGGTGACTGTGAGTAAATCCAGACTGAACAGCGCTACCTCAGTTGTTTTACAGCTACTTAACTGATCTCCCTGTATCCTGGTAAATCTCTCAGGAAATACTCAGTAAACCCTACTGGAAGTGACAATCTTGTGCAATTAAAAATGTCTGGAAATGGAATTCCACTCCTCTGCACAAATAATCCAGACTACAAGCAAGTAAACAAAATAAAATCACTTTCTTGGAAGCAGCTGTGGGGCATCTGGAAAAAAGATGCTCAAGAAACCCGAGCAGAAACAAGTGCCTCAGACTCGCTCCTCTTGGCAGTTCCTACCCTGCTCCATGGCCCCTGTTCTCTGAAGCAAACTCTCCTGCTTATCCCTTGTGGAGGATTTGTATTGAACTGCTCTGAACAGGTAAGAAAGGGCAAAAAAATGTACCTTTACCTACCAGCATCCCTGCTCTGCTTGCACGGGGTGTCCGCTGTGCTGGTGGAGGTAGGAATAAAGCCAATTAAAACCAAACTCCAGAAGTCAATCAAATCTTTTGCCCTTCATCCCTTTGTTGTGAGGGAACACTGCATGTTCTCCTCAAGTTACCTCCCCAAGCAACAATCCCATTTACTTTTTGACCTCTGTAAATTAAAACAAGTTTGGAGCTCTCTTGGTTCAGAGCTGTGGCTCCATTTACTTGTGAAATTGTTTATTCAAGCAATTCCCTCTCTGTAGCATCAAAGTTTGTTGTTAATAGTTGCAGACCACTAATCTACACGATGAATATAACAAAGCTTGTGGAAGAATCCCAAATGGACAAGCATGATAAGAGATGGGAGAAAGAGGCTGGCAAAGCTCCAGGTACACGATATTTTTGTGCCTGACCTCTTTAATTACTTGAACACCAAACTGACTGGCAGATGAGCTTTAGAGCTACTCCAGTGACTACCAAGGACTTTCATCTCTGTTAAAAAGATGGGGTTTCATTTTTATTCCACAGTACAGAGGTACCTCCATCCGGAACATTTCACCATAGTACAAAGAGGAAATTACTTAAATAATAAAAAAAAAGAACTTCACAGCAGAGCAAATGTACACATGTACCTCTTCTGAGTGGCACTGTCAGAGAAATACCACATTGTGAACAGCATATTAGGGTGCGTATTGGCACCTCAAGGTCTCAGATGCAGGAAACTAAGGATGAAGACTCTGGAATGATGTTCTGGCTGCTTGTGCAGCCCCCTGACCTAAGGCACCATCATAGAGACCTTTTGTGCAGCCAGTCTTCCTGGCACTGGGAAAACCGGTGGCAATGATGCCTGGATAAAAGTTTATTGGTAAATGAAGGCTCTACCATTTCAAAGATTAGTTTGTTGTTTGGGGTTTTTTTAATTTTTTTTTTTTTTTTTTTTTTAAATCTGCAACACTTCAAAACAAAAGAAGCAAACCACAACACTCTCATTTTTTCTCATTTCATTTGTTGGCTACATAAAATCAAGTATCTGTCTGCTGCTGAAATCAGCATTAAGCTGGAGAGACCCTAAATTCTGGGACTTCTCTTAAAGTTGCTGGGAGTTTGCTTTTCCTCTGCCAGATCATCAGGAACATGTCTCCACTCACGACATCCTGGTATAGTCTATCATTGAGAAGTTTTAAAATTCCTCAAAGATTTTCACCAAACATACATAACACCCCTCACCCTGAAACTGGAGAGTGAAAAAAAGAGAGTTTTTCAGCTGCAACATGTCTTGAACCCTGAAGCCAAGACATAATCCTTCACTAGCTCTTGTGCTATATCCCCTGTATTAAAATTAACCATACCTGTTTCTCCAGAAATTCAAATTTGGGAAATAAATAGGAAAAAACCAAAACCAAATCACAGCAAATGTAATACTATCTTGCACTTCAAAATTGAAAAGATCTTGGAAGTGTGAATTAAATTTCACAACGTGCAAAAAGTTATCATTATCGTGCACATTTACTGACGAGAAAAGTTCATATGACTGAACTAATGTTACTCTGTTAAATTACAAGAAAATCATGGGAGTTTCTAAATCAGAGCTCCCTCCTGAAATCAGTGAAAACTACGTGGTTCAACATTGCTGATTTGTGTGAGCAACTTAGGCTTGACTGATGCTCATCATTTTTTTCACTGCAAAGTAGAGTTGTTACTGACCTACCAGGTTGAACTGGAAAAATATTTCTTTATTGAAGTCCCATCAATCCAGAAAGTATCAAGACCTGAGCCAGAAAGTTCATTCTTCAACCTGAGATACGCAAGAAAACTCTACTGCTGATGAGAGATCCGCAAGATGGATTAGCAAGAATTTTGCCTTTGGTTTGATGTTCAAATTAGATTACTAATTCACAGAGTCCTTTTACTGTTTAATAAATTCAGATGAAAAGGAAAGATACAAATTCTCACAGTTCTCTTGCTACTTAATACATTCAGATGAAAAGGAAAGATAGAGCATAATCAACACGTGTTAATTTATGCAGATCTTTCCCCAGTTTCATGTTTTAAAATGTCTTTTTTAGATAAAAGGCCAATAATACTCAGCATTTTTCATCTTCAAAGTGCTTTGAAAAATACTAACTAGCGAATTGGCATAGCATACCCATCAGGTCCATAAAGATTAGCATCCTTGTTTAAAGAGCAGTTCCAGGCAGAAAGGTTACAGGATTTCCTCACTAACCAGAAGTCTATGCCAAGGATAGGTGCTAATTAGCAAACTCATAACTTGCGGTGCAGCACTTAGATTACGTCCCGGGCTCTAAGTCACCCAGTGCATGTGATGTGTGTGCTAAATCTTGATAACACCGCTCTACTTGAAGTTGAAAAGATGTAAAAAATGGGCATCTTTATAGAAAAAAAGTGCGGGGGGCGGGGGGGAAGGTGTTATTTCAGCAGTGCATCGTTTTGTTCAGGAGCAGTGCTGTGAGATAAGAGAAGGTGTCACAAAGCCGGAGTTGAGTGGAGCTCTCACACTGAACCGACCTTCGTCTGCTGTCAGTACCTGCTGCCACACTCAGGAGCCAGGATCTCATGGGGATGAGGTTCAGCGAGGAGATCCCAAAACAGGGCTCCAGCAGCACACCCAGATGAAGCGCTTGATCAACTCAGCAAGAGTCTCACGCTGCACTAACTTCGCCTCTCCCTCCCAGAGCGGCGGGAACAGAGGCGCTGAGGGAGCAGGAGGGAGAGCGGAGCTGATAAGCAGATTCAGATTTTCTGATTAGCGCCAAGGGTTACGTGAACAGATGCCTATCTCTCACAGAGGACATAAACACATTGCAGAGAGGAGTTTCAGCAGTTTGTTTACAAAGGAAGAACACTTCCTAGCTCTCCCACTGGCAGTTTCTTCCTGCCGCCAATCCACACTATGCTGCTGGAAAAACTTTCACTACAAGGAGTTTCAGCACTTCTCCTTTTAAGTTCGTTATTTCCTTCCTGTTCATTATTTTCTTTCTGTAATATGAAGGCATTCTCATGCACAGTGCCCAGATATCAATAACAAAACAGAGACAGGGGTGCACTAAGATGGGTGCACGTGAGATTCACCTCAGCTGCTGGGAATTCACCTCAGAACTGGGAATAGCCAGAGAGAAGCAAAATAACCAAGACACACAAGAACAGACCAATGTGAAAATCATAATGATACAGGGATTTATGAGAGGACATATGCTACAGCTTTAGAGAAGTCTTCTTTTTGTGTCTTTTCCATTTTTTTTTTTTTTTTGATCAGCACGGACTTTAAAAATGGACAGCACAGGGGAAAGTGTGGATGCCTACGTGAAAACAGCAAAACTGAAAACTTTACCAGACTGTAAGTGGGTCATGCGCAGCACCGAATCTTGCTGTAATATCAGCATACCAAAGGCTCTGAGAACTCATGCAAGTGCCTGGGTTTTTTTTAGACACAGGGTGTTGTTGTGAGCTGTTTTGGGGAGTGCCCCCCGGCAGAAGCAGATCTGTAATGGCACTTTCTCCAGTCATTCATAACAAGGCTCGGTTATGCAAGGTTATACACCGGCATCGCGATGGGCTCCTCGCCAGGAGGTGAAATGCCACAGCAATGTTCTAGCCCAGGGCCTCTAAGACAAACATCAGAGTGAGAAAGAGGAGTTCGCAGGAGTTCACGACCAGCAGCACGCTGGTTTGGTTTGCCCTTCCCTACAGCATCAAACGCCAGGGTCGTGCCTTCACTTTCAAAGCCTTTCCAAACTGTCAGGAGACCTCCACAAACGTTGCCAGGGGTTTGGCTGCCGGAGTGCGGTAACCACCGCTAATGGCTCTGATCGGGACATAAGCCCGTCCTGTGGCGCAGGAGCTTCCTTCCTCTGCCCCTTGTGCCATCACCTCACAAGCAGATTGCAAAACCTCTGCAGCAACAGCAGCTCTGCCGTGAGGTATCTCCTCAGCGCCAGGAGCCGGGATAAAGGACAGGGCTCTCTCCTGGCCGTGGCTGAACTTGATGAGCAGCTGTCACAGGGCTCCGCGGCACAGCCACCCTTCACAGCTCCTGAGCTGCCCCTCGGTCCTTCCGACAGAATGCAGCCAGACACCGAACCCCAGCACTGTGATTCTGAAAGAGTTCAGGACCGAATCAAAGGCTGAACGTTGCACCTCAGTGCTATGTGTAATTATAAGTGTTTCTCACTACGTTTCTGAGAGTAAAATGTTCCACTGTTATAAAGAAAACGGGCCCACCACCAAACACTTAATGGCTTTCTGAATACAGTGCCTAGCTTACAACACACTGTATCAAAGGTTTGGGCTATCAAAAGAAGGTCGTGTACTCCATGGGAAAAGTAATATCCGTTTTAGCTTTCAAACATTTTGGCTTTTTTTATTAAAAATATGTACAAGAAAAGCTTTATGCTGCTGTCATATACAAAGGAGATAACAAATGGCATATACAAAGCAGATAACAAATGCTAAGAAGTGGAAATCTGTCAGCTACTAATATCAAAAGACTACACAAAGAATGGGAGGCAAAAAAGTTTTCCCTTACAAGATGTTTACAGTTTGAGCAAACCAGAACGAGCCCATTGCAGGATGTCCCTCCATCCACTGATCACATGCCCCATGGAACACCATCTAAGTTGTCACCAAAGTTAAAAGGCCTTTTCTAAAGGGACAATGCTGATATAAAGGCATATTAAAAAACAAAAAAAAGCTGGTTATATGGTTATATGAGAAATAATGCCTTAGACTGCTGAGAGAGAACGCATTAAAAAGCCCAGTATTTTTACTGAACCTTGTGTTTTCCAAGCGGCATATGAGGGGACAGCCTTTCCTACAGAACTGTGCAGGACAGAAGTGTTATCTCAACTCCATGCCTGGGAAAAGTAACACCAGAGCCAGCACAAGAGTCGATGAAAGAGTCATGTCCAGTCCCACGGCTGATAACGTGGGAGCCCCTAAGCCCCACGCCAGGCAAATCTGGAACAACCTCAGCACAGGAGCAAAAATTAATACCCTGAGAGATGTGACCAGCAGCAGGGCAAAGCTGGGAGCCACAGCTCCCTTCCTCCTCCTCTCCCTTCTTCTTCCCCTCCCTCCCTGCTCCTGGATCCACAGTTGAGAGATGCTGACCTGCAGAGCGGCACAGTCAGGCAGCACCTCGCCTCTTTGGGAGGCATGTCCCAAGTTCCACAAGTTTCTTTTGACTCTGCAAGCTCTAATTTGAGAAAGAAAGACAGGGGCTGGTGCAGCAACTTTGAATAGTTCACTGATTTCAGTGCTGGAAAATCCCACACACCCATTGTCAGATAACATTAGACTGATCAGCTCCTGACTCCAGTCATTTGTTCTTGTACATACAAAAGCAGAAATGTCTGTCTCTGGCAATTGCAGGCCTGCAGAAAAACAGAAATCTCCACCAATTGCAGTAATTGAAGGTTCCAGGGGATTTTATTAATTTTACAATGTAATAGCAAAAAAAACTTCGGGCAGAATGGAGTTTGTTGAGGAAGAAAAGCTCTAAATTTGAGGCTACTACTTTAATTTCTAATAATAAAAATAGTAATACTATTAAAAAAACAAAGCAAACCAAAAATCCCACAACAAATGGAATTTTGCTTTAACTTAGCATTTCAGGTAGGGTAGAAAAATGATGTATTATTACCTCTCCAGCCCAGGTTTAAACCTACATGTTGTTAAAGTCTCCAGTTTTCTAAATGCAGTGGTCTTCCTGTAGTACATACCCACATAATATTTGCAACTTAAGGCAAAGCACAAGAAGTGGAAAACTGCAACTTCTGTAGGTCAGGCTGTGAGGGCTGTGTCCAAAACAAGATGCCAAAGCTCAAGCAGAGCAGCAGGCAGGCTGTGAAAATCAGAGGGTGAGGTTATGAAGAAAGGCTTTAAAACTGTATGACCATTCCTAACGATTAGAAATAAATTAGCAGGGGCCTGCTTGAACTTGTTCTAATTTTTTTTTTTTTTAACCTACTGCAAACCAAGCTGCAGCCACGTTGTTTCATTTACAACCTTACAAAAGTAGACCGTCTCCTCCTAAGGCATCAGTACTGAGAAAAACCCTCCCTCTCCTTCCATCTCAGTGAGTAGCATTAACACCCCCTTGAAAACGGCAGCAGGGCCTCTGTTCGAGGCGAGAAGATGCAACATGTCCACTGGCAGTGACGTCAAGGTTGAAAAAGACGGCACTTTCATGGGAGAGCACTTGTGAAAACCACCTACCGAATGGAGCCGGGCATTGGGAAGCTCTCGGCAGAACCGTTTATTGACAGAAGAGACTGATCCAAATGGACTGTTTCACCGGCTTCAATATTCCTGCTGGGAAAGTTTAGGGATTAACTTCTTTGTATTTGGGTAGAGAGTTTTCTCAACAAGTTTGTTCAACTTGTTAGACCACTAGAAGGGGAGGTGCACAACCAAACATGCTCCCATGCACGCAACATGATTTTTGTGGGCAGAAAGGAGGAAGGGAGAGTAAAGTTGGAGAAAACTCAAACTAGAAGCATGGGCCGTTGCACTCAGAGACCAAATATTTGGCATTTACAGAGCAATTATTGACCTGTGGCTAGGAGACTATTTACAAATTAAGAAGGGTTGTGTACAAAATGGCAGTTACAGTCTAGTCAATCAGTACTCATATCTGGTGAAATCAAATACAGAAGCTCATGGCTTTAGGAGCCATAATACATCAAAAATTTTTAAATAATCTTTTACTTGTCACTATCCCTGCAAAAAAAAGTAAATTCTACACCAGGTATTTGTCATCCTTAGTCAAAAAGGCTAAGTTTATTTAGCAACACTGCAACCACACAGCTCCAACAACTAAAGCTTACGGTGTCCTTTGTTACCAGGAGTGTCCCAGCACCCACAGTTACACCACAGGAAGGTTTGTCTCATCTCCCAGGGCACTCTGGGGGAAAAGGAACATGTGCCCACAGTGTTCACACTTGGTCCACCTTCTGCCACGCCACTTGCTGCAGTCAGACCTGCCTCACTTCGGTTTCCTTGATGGCCACCCCTTCCTCTCTCTCTCTCTGTCTCTCCAGAGAGTGACATTTTAATTGCATGTGCCCTTTTTTCGGTCTGTCAGCTCCCAGTCTCAGCCAAACAGCTGGGTAACTTTGGCTGGAATCCAGAGTTAACATAAGTTGCTTTTAACCTCTTGATACAAAGGCATTTCATGTGGTTCCCCTGTGTGACCTCCGTGCACAAGAACCTGCTATTAAAATATGCCACCATATGCAAACCACCGACATCCTGAGACAGCTGTCCTGAGGCACTTGGCCTTGGCCTGGTCCTGTGTGGCATCTGGGCACTGTCAGGGAGCAGCAAATTGTTCTCACCACTTCTGAGCCAAACACATCCTAGTGCAGCACTGAAAACGGCTCCAGAGGACCTCCTGGTGCGATTTAACACCGCTCAAGTTTGAGTTTTACCAGTTTAGCGCCCAAACCTTCACCTAGTGTCAGACAATCATGTTTCCTACCTAAAGGGGTATTGCACAGCAGGGCTGCTGCAGGGCGAGAGTGAGGGTTTGAAGCAGAGGTACAAACCTCACCGTTTGAGAGCTTGGCCATGACTGACGAACAGAAGCTGCCAATGCTCAGCGGCTCCTCTTTGCCCCACAGCAGCAATCCCCACTCCCAAGCGTGCAGGCACAGCTGTGTCAGAGCTTGGAATTTGCTGATGAAAGGACTTTGAGACTGAAAGTTAGTCTACTTTTTCCAACTTTCCAGCTCTCAGATGAAGGCATCACTGCTTTCTGCAAACCCTTGAAACGTCAGGACGTTCCTACTTAAGAGGTTAATTGAGGACTCGGATACAGATCCGCAAATGTTGACTTACATAACTTGCCTGGTAAATGCATGCAGCGTGGTGTGCATTGATTGTCTGAAGGTACAGGTGCTGTGCCACTCACAGGGAAGGTATTAGTAAGTACTTAACAATGCAGGGTAGGCTGTTCCTCTTTAATTGCAGGGATGTGCAAAGCATGAGTAGTTATTTGCTCGCATGAGCAGCTCTGTCAGCAAATGGTTATCCAGAGAGCAGCAATCCTGCCTGCACCTCGCTCTCGGAGGCTGCACTCCCCGTTTTAGCTATCAGGACACAAAATCTGGGAAACTACACACACTTAAGCCTGCATGCTTGACAGGCCCCCAAATATTTATGTTGATTCAGTAATTTAAGAGTTATACTCATAATCCCATAGCTAAATATCAGTTGGCCTTCATCTTTTCTCATTCAGAGAGGACAGAACGAGAAACCATTAGTTTACTTTTGGCCTCACTACAGAACAGTGCATTCTCCAAGGCAGAAACCATCCATTCGATTGATGTTAGCAGAGCACTTATAGCAGCGAGGTCCTGATCCAGGACTGGGGTTGCTAAGCAATATGGAAATACAAATAATAAACGAGTAACAGCCACCTGCAAAAGATTACACACCGAATTGTACCTTACCATGAAAGCTTATGTTTCAACCTTCATCTCATTTGGATTCAAATTTGCTGAAATCAAATTTATAAAGAAGGAGTGATTATTGTACAGAATGTTTTGAGAGATGTAAACACTTCCTTTTCTATTACTGTGATTCACTTTGGGTTGGTTTTGTTTTTTTTTTTTTTCTGTTAGGCATTTAAAGCATGCAGCTCTGTGAAATACAATGACTGGCTTACTTATTACAGCACATACTGGAAACTGCTTAAATATATTTTCCTGTCAGCACGTATTTGTGATTCCCATATTTAAAAGGTGATTGTTACTCTGTGTACACATGTGTCATTAGCATGATTGATGTCAGAACAGTGTTTGCGCTCCGCATCGGCGAAGATTAAAAGCTGCTCCCAAGAAATCCTCTTTACAATGCCCAGCTATGCAAACACACCATACTAGGACATCTCACCAAAGAAACTTCCTCTCAAGGCCACCTCACCCTCGCTGTGTCTGCTCTGAGCTCGGGCTGCTACTGTGCAGAGAGCAGATTCCTTCCTCTAGGCTCGGTTTGTGACCCATTGGAAAGGTTCCCATTGCCTTTAATAGGAATTCAGCGTGGCCCTGCACCATGTGCCACGCCAAGGGCTGGGCTGGGTGGCCACAGAATCACACAGAGCACGCAGAGATTAGGGAATGCAACAAGATCCCCAGATTTGGGGCTTTAGGATTAGATTACAGTCTTTGGAATTTGATCCAGATAGCTGAAAAACAAAAGGTGCACTCTCGTTTAGATTTTTGATGCCCTGGGACCTGTGAACAAGCACTCTGTTTAATAGGAAACTACTGCAAACAGGCTAATTTGGGGTCATTCTGGTTTCAAGTGAAACGGTGGGGAATGAGGAAAAAAAAATCCCTTTTTTCCCCAGTGGAAAAACACGCTAACAAAATTCACTCTAACCCTTGGCATCCACCTCACCCACAGATTCCTGTTCTGGCCGTGTGTGCTGGGAGCCACAGTAACCCCCCATGTGTGCACTTCCACAGCAAAACCCTGAAGTAGTTTGATTTCTCTTGGCTCACAGAGAAGGGCTTTAGGTTTGCAGTTGCTGTAGACCAAATGCTCTCACACAGAAACAGTTACACAAAGCTATGATTTGCTAAGCTGCAGCAATTTAATTGCAAATTTGAACCTTTGTCATCAAAAGATTATCCTATCTGGGGCTAAATGCTATTCTCAAGCTTTGTACGCAACTGGGATAGTCTTACCCTGTTCCCAAAACAAACAAAAAGGTAATTTGCACAATTTTTTAATTTCTTTTTTTTTTTTTTTT